>OX104064.1:73791251-73814078 GCA_944474145.2 Dicrocoelium dendriticum | reverse complement strand
TCATTTCTACTTGCTCTATAATACAGTATTTAGTATTCAGTATTCACATTCTTATCATGGGTGATTTCAACGTACATTGTTTAGAAGCCCCTGCCACGATCGGAGAACAATTCAAAACCGATCTACAAGATCTAGTAACTACTGTTCCTCTTCACAACCACATCACTTTGCCCACTCGGTTCAGAACTGGTAACAGGCCATCTGTGTTGGATCTTGTGCTTACCAACGAGGAGCATATGATTGATGCGTTGGTTTTAGACTGCCCGTTGGGTTGCAGTGATCACGCAGTGATCAGTTTCAACTTCGTCTGCTATGCAGAATATCTGATTGATAACGATGATACTGTGCAAACCATCACAAGGTACGACCGACTCGCCCAGCTAGTCAGCGCCACAACATGGTCTTTCTTCGTAGAAGAACCCCCGGAAGTCGCCTGGCTCGAGTTCGTCAACATATTCAGTCAGCTGATTGCACAGGCTTCAGAGATAAAAGCTTGCAATAAGTGCAAATCCGTTTCTTTCGTTAAGAGCAGAATCCGAAAATGGATGACAGTACGCAACGCAGCATGGCCAGTGTACAGAGTAGCTCCAGCACCAGAAACTTGGGACAACTACTTAGCCCAACGTAACCACTGCACTCAACTGTTAAGAGAAGACAAAGCCGCCTATCAGCAGAACATCGCAAAAACCTTCAGTGCTAACCACAAACTGCTGTACAAGCACGTTAATAGCCTACGAAAGGTGAGGCAAGGATTTCCTCCACTCAAGACGGCTGATGGCCCAACAAAAACGTCTATGGAAGCTGCAAACGCGCTGCAGATGCAATACGTCCCCACGTTTCAAAGAGTCTTGCCACCACGCGATCTACTAAGCTTTGTATTCTGCTCACCAGGACTAACTCACATCAATTTTACCGCAGAGGCTGTATTGCAAAAGCTGACTTCTCTACGCAAACACAGCTCGCCGGGTGTCGATGCCATTCGTCCTGAGGCATTGGGAGCAGCAGCAAACCAACTGACAGGATATTTAGCTCAGTTTTTCCAGCACTGCTTAGACCAGAACCAAGTTCCCGCCATGTGGAAGCTTCGTATAATAAGCCCGATTCACAAAGGTGAAAGCAGAACTGATCCCTCCAACTACCGCCCAGTAACCCTTCTTCCTATACTCTCCAAGGTCATGGAGTCCATAGTTGCCTGATGCACTGGTGTGCTATCTGGAAAACTGCAACCTCATCACTCCTGAACAGCACGGTTTCCGTCGACAACGGTCATGTACAACTAACTTACTAATTGCACGCAGTAGTTGGACCGAGTCAGCCGACGCTGGAGGTGTTGATGTGATCTACCTGGATTTTTCCAAAGCTTGCGATCGTCTAGACCATCGGATACTACTATCCAAGCTGCAGCATTACGGGATCGGAGACCCTCTTTTAGGCTGGATCACCAACTTTCTATTTCAAAGGCAATTAGTGGTCGGAGGTCGGAACTCTTTATCGGACTCCATACAAGTCGAGTGTGGTGTGCCGCAAGGCTCAGTTCTAGGTCCACGTTTGTTTTTGGTGTTTATTAATGAGTTTGCACAGGGAATCGCTTTAAACTTCCTAATGTTTGCCGACGATATCAAGATCTGGCGCAGGATCCAGGCGAACGCCGACCAACAGGTGCTTCAGAGTGATTTAGATACGGTGTATCAATGGTTGACCCAAAACCTATTGCATTTCAACGTCAGTAAATGCAAGGTGCTTTCCATCCGACATCAAAGCAGCTACTCATACAGACTCGGAACGGATGTACTGCAACAATCAACTCTCGAACGTGACTTGGGTGTCCTGGTTCAAGATGACTTGGGTTGCTTCAGGCAATCCGAAAAGGCCTCGAAGACCGGGAACCAACACGTCGGGCTGTTGAGGCGGGCGTTTGGACAAATAAACAGCTCCATATTTCGACAAATGCTCAGTGCGTATGTTCGCCCCCATGTCGAATATGCAATTCAAGCCTGGCATCCGTGGCTGAAACACGACCTTAATGCACTGGAGCAGCCACAATGCCGGGCATCTAAGAACGTAATTGGAATGCGCAATCTTTCCTACCAGGAGAGGCTGCGACGACTAGGTTTGTTCAGTGGAAGCTATCGCAGACTACGAGGCGACCTGATTATGGCATACTTGATTCTGCGAGACCCACATCATGTGTGCCGCCCTTTACTGCAACTCAGTAGCAATACAAACCTGAGGGGCCACTCATTAAAACTCGCAGAACAATACAGTCGTCTGGAGTGCCGCAGAAATTTCTTTTCCATCCGTGTCTGTCACCCGTGAAATGCTCTCCTAGAATCGGTCGTCTCTGCACCGACACTAACAATATTTAAAAGACGGTTGGACGATGCACTCATCCACTTACACTTTGTTACTTAACACTACGTCTCCATCCTACACCTGGAGTTTACCCTGGAATTATTTGTTGTTAACTGTGGATGCTGTGAATCTGAGAGGATCGCAGGACTGCAGCGAAGCAAACGATAAGACCTTATTTTCGTATTTAAAGTATTAACTATTTTACTATCCTTATCATCATTATTGTTATTTTGATATCCCCTGCAACTATCCAACGGGACTTGTAATGCAACGCTTCTTAACCCGTATAAATTCATTGTTCATTGTTCATGGTTCAATGTGGATGGGAGCCACGTTTCATCAACGCAGCCGGCCAACACTCCTTCACAGGCAAACACAAGGACGCTGTACTTGGGAATCAACCGCACACAAGGCGGTGACTGGACCGTAGTCCGCTCCACACTGAGTGCATGAAACCACTCTTTGATCCTAACATGGCCACAAAAGCCGTGCACCCCGTCCCCTACAGCAACGACCAAATGTTTCCTGAATCCATTGTGGACGAGATAGTGGGTAATAGACAAGTAGACAGCTTGCCAACATGCTTATCAAGCGCAGCCACACATGGGATGTCAAACAACATCATTCGAAATGCCCATATTGAATAAAGTAAACGCATATGACGACAAAAATACTCGCTAAATGAGCATATGGAAGAAATTGGTTAAAAGTGAATCCGAGCTAAGTACAAAATGTCCGAAAGTTATTCAAAAAATACTACGCGATAAAAATACGCGAGTTTACCACAGTTAGCAAGAGCGACGTGTGCAAGTTAGGAGAAAATTATCAAGTGCGTAGAACAAACCAAATAAAATGGAATGAATTTTATCCACATTAAGAAGACCTAGTTTAAGTGTAAGTTGGTTTAGTCCAACTGCGGTGAAGAAGCATCATGAATGCAACATCAGCCTCAACATGGGGCATATATATATACATATATATATATATATATATATATATATATATATATATATATATATATATCACTTGTCGCCATATCGTTAAACAGGGCACAATGCATCAACTATTATATGGAAATCTAGTTGCGATCGCTAAGGTGAGTGATGGTAATCTCTCTTACGAGAGCGGTAGATTTAAATTATCCTGCCTAATTTTTCCGTGTGTTATAATATATATTTATATATATCTATATATATAGGCTCATACATATATGAGTTATAACATGATTAATGCATGGTGCCCTTTATAACGGCATGGCGATAAGTGATTATATTTGGAGTCTACTTAGACTGACGTAAAACTATGCCAGAAGAGCCAGAGAATTGGCAATATTTTTCACTCCCACTAATACATCGAACGATTAATTTCCACCAAGTATTGAACCTCCGTATAAGACGCGAATTATCCCAAGCTGATCGTTTTGAGTTATTGGCTAGTCAATGTGTGCGAATCACTTGGGACGGTTTTCAGAATTTTCACATACCCGAGGTTTGTTCTGAGTTCCTTGGGTCCAACTATGATAGCATCTCTACTTTTCTTGACTGAGCAAACTCCCTTTTGATAATGAGAATAAAAGAGAATCTGGTTTCAAACTGCAAAGAGGAATTAAACGGGTTTTGTTTTAATTTGTACCTGCTATCCTCTCTCATCTAACTGTTCCTAATGCTTCATGTTCACATTTGTAAATGATGATCCTCTCTTTAACAAACACGAAATTGGTTTGCTGATGATAAATCTTGACGCCATTTCAGCCACGTAAACAATGTTTATTGCAGTAGTTGAACAAATCCAGTCCTTGATTTACGCAATTTTTGACTACCAAAGTCAGCTACGTCTATTAGCTCACTGCGATTTCAACAAACGTAAACTTTTGGCTCACGCAAACTGTATTATTCATGGAAGTAAGTGTGCCATACCGGTTCGATCCAACTTTTTATCTAAACGAATCAGAGTCGATGAAGGAGAATTTGATAAAATGTGATCCGGTAGCAATCGTGGTGGAAGGGGGCTAAGATGTTCCCCACTCTGCTATGCATTTGCTCTGCAGTCGACGGACAAACTATGGTCATCATTAAAGCAGTCAGCAATACATCGCTCAGTACCAGTAAAAGCGCACTCGAATGGTCGATAAATTCTGTCTGAGATAGGTAAATTTAGTGTACCAGGGTGGTTGGTGTATTAGTAGTAATACTCAGTTGTGATATCCACTTCGTAGTTGACTACCGCGTGTGAAAGTATATATATGTCCAATGTGAACCGGATCGTATTTTCGAGTCTACATTGGTAGTTGGAGAGATGAATCTAGCGGGATCGGAACTTACACCACTATCTCACTGAGCAGGTAACATTGGATGTACTCTGCACTAGATAGATGATACGGAATATTAGCAGGCAAAAATACTATGGGCGCTGCAGCTCTAATAAAAGGCACATGTAGGTACGATAAACATTTCGAAGCTGCTTCACAGTCGTAGCCATGAAAATACCGGGAAATATTTGGTTTTGATAACTCAATGAAAGTCAACGTTAAATGGTAAGCTGAAGGGATGCGACTTCCGATAACTATTATCTCCTAGCGTCACAAGACTTGAAACTTAATAAATTTTGGATGGACTACAATAGAACTGCTCTACACACAAACCGAACAGCACATTTTGATGGCATTTGTTAGTTGTCGGTTTTTCTCTATAAACGCACCAACGGTGCTGCGAGTGCTTGGCAAGAACTGAATTCTGGTGTCCTTGAAAAAACTTGGTTAATATTTGACTCGCTTTCTTGCCGCTTGTCCTTCGGAGGTAACGGAAGGGGCTACATTGAAATGTATGAAAACTCTGGTAGAATATTTTGCACTAACTAAACGTGAACATCGGAGATCTTTTGAGTGACGATTTCTGCTCGATGGTGTTCGGTCTTGTGATGGAAAAACCACACTGTTGACGACTTGGTTGGTGATAGTGGTTAGTTACAGTAATATGTGAACTTTCGCACACCGGACAAAATCAAGCTGTTTATTTACCCTACCCAACGGCAAATAACATAGCCTCATTGAAGTTCAGTTTGTATATAACAGTCTTTCTAGTGTATTAGTATCAAAATACACTTGTTTTCATAATGGGGTGGAGCGGTGCTATTGATCAAAACACGTGTGCAGTGCAACCTAGCCCGAATTCTACAAATCAGATATACTTAGCCATACAACTTAAACGCACGCCGGCCCAAGTACATCGATCACATTGCACTAGATGCGTGATCTACGGAGCGGAATTGAGGGCAGAGACCTTCGCAGCCAACAGCTATCGAGCGAGAATACCGTAGCACATTTGTACTTGAAATCTGTCATTTTTGCATCACGTTACGAAGCACAGACTGCCAATCTTTTGTCTAAGTGGCAGGTGCATGAAGATGGGCTGTATGCACCACGTATCGCAGCGTTCGAATAAACCGTGCCTCCTCGGACGAATGCCAAGCTTTCCATGTTTATTCTTAACTATGGTGTGTCCCAAAACCAGTCAGAACCTATTAACATCAGAGTTCCATTGATCCGCTTACTTTCCAGTAACAACCTCGTATGCCGTAAAGCACAAGACAAAGCTTGGCGATTGCATATTCAAAATGAAAGATTAAATACTGGTAAGGAATTCCGATTTATGAAAACAACATGTCCCCTGTGAGATTTAACATGGTCGCATGTTCACACACTCCATATGCATTCTCTAAACCATGCACGTAACTTGGTCCAGCTAGCTGACAATGATGGCGTGGGAAACATGGTTTTCCATTTGAAACACTGCATTCCCTCACGGTTAGAACAAAGAAATCATGGAGAACACAAGTAGATTAAACTTAAAACCTGAGTCTAGATGTGATGAATTCCTACTAGTACATTTGGAATGTAGCTGGGCATACTACTAATGATAACGTTCTCAAAACAACTTGTACGTAGCGGCGGTGCTCAACAAACTAGTAATTTCGTTCGGGAATTAGCTACCGGATACAGTAAACTCCAAAGGTTGGCCGGTGGGTGTGTCATCGCCGAAAATAGTTAGGTAGAGGGATGTGTGTATTGGTGTGCATGGAGTTTACCTACCCGAAAGTATATGAACGGCATAATACACGGTTGGGTTCGCAACGTCTATGCGGTATATGAGCATTGTAAAGAGTGATAGAGTGTTACCGCGCAACAAGCAGATGCAGAATGGACCCAGTCTAAAATGTGTTTGGTATCGAAATGAGCTCAACTAGCAAATCGAAGTCGCGTAACTCAAGTGTCGGAAGCACAAGTATGCAAAATGTTTATTGGGAATAATGTGACGCGTTTACTGTTATTCATAATTTAAAATTTAAAAGCAAACGCCGCCTAACTATGTAGCATTTCTTGTACGTCCAGTTATCCTTAGCACAAATACATTGAAAGGAGCCACATACAAGCAACGGGATCAGCTAGTTGGACAGCACGATAAGCACCATGAATCCGGATGGGCCATGATAAGTGCAGGGTAATTTTCGAAATTTTAAGAATTTACAAGAATCAAGACCAGACGTTATTGCATGGTTAAGCTGTTTTCGGGTAAACTTTGGTAGCTCGAATCAAATAGTTAAAGTAACAACTAAATAGCTAGTACGAGCGCCACTTAAATTTGTGATATTCTAGCGAACATACAACTCATATCTTGAAAAAGGCTAATCAGTTGGTCGGGCTCTTTTGCTACCTGCTATGCTTTAAAGAAACCAAACTAATTGCTTTCAAAATCTGTGTCAGCCCATTGCTGGAATGCTGCTGTGTTACGTTCAGCTACCTATGAAAGTGTAATTTGCGTAGCCATTGAAAAGGTTCAAAGCGCCTTCACGAGGCTTATATTTGGCTATTCAACTGCTCTTTCATTTAGTTAGGTACAAGGAGCTGAAACTTGAACCTCTATGTTATGAAGAATGCATTTAAATCTATGCTTCTTATGCAAACTGGATTAGTAAAATACAAATCTTGAAACCCATCAGTTATACATTTGGGAAAATATTAGTTATGAATTGCGAGACAATAAATTTATAGTCTCTTTGCCCAGATTCAAAACCAGGCTAAGGCGAAATTTCCACTTCCTCAGATGTGGCTCCATATGGAAAAGCTGCCAAAGACATTGGATGTAGTGAACATGTTTGCATGTTCAAGAAAAGGTTAAAAATTAATCTGTCAGCTGACAGAGTGAAATGCCTTTTATAAATTCAACTTGATGACGAAAGCTGTAGGAAGAAGGGCCGGATCATGTACGATACCAAAGGACATCGACTTGGAACATGTTCAGCAAGGGCATCAGAGCAATCTTGATCATGTAGGTTGCGTTGTTACAACCGCTTCAGATGCTATTGATTACCGCAAGCTCTTATGCGGTTTTACTTCATTCAAACTTAATTCCTACTAGCTGTCTTCTGATCTAAACCGAGAGCATACTTAGAGAATGGCATTGACTAATGCGTAATATGTGCTCTGCGCTTCTCTTCGCTACCTTTGTTCTGTAATGCTAACCATTTCCCATTCTTTTCCGGAGTTAGCAATTCAGAAACATATATCGTGTATCAGTTATTGGCGATATAAGAATCCCTATTTGACGAATGCCTGCTACTAATAATGCCTCTGCAAATTCGTTTTAGTAAGTCTTTGCCTATGCAGTTTGTGCAGATATCTGTCTTCGGCTGTCTCGCCACACAATTTAATCGTGTGGTCTGTCGATCTATTTTACACTATAGTAAAACATACTGTTTCTTTATTTTTAGCATTAACGTTGTTATACTTATTATAGTCGATTTTTATTTTACATTCTGCCTTGTTTTATTTTTGGCCAAGACTGGACTGATCTCCTGAGATGACAGGCTGAAGCTACCAAAATTTAAAAAACTATACCTATGCAATCAACATTGCCAGACTGACTGACTGGCGTATAAAAAATGTGTCATAATTGAATGATCCGCATGCCGGAAAGGAGACGAGACTTCATCGCCCACAATGGATGCATAAAAGCAGTCTTTAAAAGAACACATGTTGAACAGCTGAGTGCTTATTTGCTACTCTGCCACACCGGCACACGGCCTGGGAGGGCACGAAAGTGAGGGTGAAATCTTTCCAGGCAATAACCTGCATGGAAGTAAGTTTCCTAGGGACGGTTCCACGGGTGACCGCATTACTTTACCATAAGATTTGTTGAAATTTGCATTTGTTATTGTTCACAGCTTCTCAATTTTTCTAATACCTTAAGCCTGCCAATTATTATAAAATCCGTTTTGAATCCATTGTACAAAGCGTGGACAATTACTTATTTTGTGCGATCTTGCTGAACACATTGATCAGACCATCCAGTTGGACTGTGCGTTGCGTCGCCGAGGAATATATCCTTTATTTATTCATTTAACTGTGTCTGCTGGCCACGGTGGTAGTGTCGGTCGTAGGAATCGCTTTTGCACTTACAAGGTCGGCCTCAGATGGCGTATGTAACTACCTTCGGCAATGGATAAGTTATTTGTGAGCAGCTCCAGGGCAATGAGTAGATGAATTTGAAGTCATTCCCAGATGTTGTATGGCCAACAGACAATGTTACTTAGTTATTCGGTTATTACCTGATCTATTTGCTTCGCATTACCGAGGTTTGATATTTTGCTGCTCCCTTCGTTCGCTTAGCCTGCCATCAATAGCCAAGTCATAAGTTACTGAGTTGACTGTTGAAGCAACTTAGAAATCCATCCCCGACGCGATTTGACGCTTACTACGCATACTCAGTGCTAGGTAAATCTTTGGGTCAGATGAGTGTTGATCCGAAAAGAACTCTTAACCGTTCACTGATTTCTTGTCTTGATTCTTGTTAATGAAATGGAAATTTTTCTTTTGTTGAGAAACAGTATTGCTGTGATTCGCTCGATTTTTCACATTTATGATTAGTTAACCGAATATGCGCACAGTTGTACGCAGCTTGAGACCAACCTGTGTAGACAAACATTGGAGCATTTCGATATCTTGAAATATGGTTTCCTACCAGTCACTATTCCTATTGCATACGTCTTGTGTACACAAGACTGCTGAAAGTCGTCCCCGCCTTTGGTAGGCTAATAAATCGGTTCTGGAAAAATTCGTAAGTGCCTAGTGGAAGCAATTTAATTGTGCATAAATCTGTGGCGTTTCCGGTCCTTAAAATCGACAGCTAAAGGCAAACGATAGAACGAAAAAGCTCTGATCCGTTGTTTGGTTGTTTGGAGTACGCGTTGTGTCAGCGGATTGTGCTGCACAATCACAACTTGAATCATGATTTACTTCCGAGTGGACCACGGTCAGTACCATCGCTCCAACCTCATTTGAAGCTAACATGTCGCACGTTTTAGTTCCTTCCTTATCCGCTTGCGTGTGGTGTACTCACAATATCTATCGGTGATCCTTGCACCCTCGATTAGAGCCTCCATTCGGTTGCTCACTACCTGACGAGTGTAGAGGACCCCGAAACTGGTCGTGAGTTTCTGTGTTTAAACCCAGAGTAACGCCGATACATTCAAGTATATTTTTCATATTCTTAAGCCCTTTTCGGTTTACGCGCTTTCATTGGCATGACAGAGCGCTAGAAGAGATTGGTATGTAAGCGTTGGACTGCGTGCGGTAGCTGCAGCTCCACCTTTGACTTGGAGTGACAAATCATTGGATACATGGCAATATCGGGGAACTAGCTATGTGGTCAAGTAAGTGCAGGAAGCATTGAAAACGAAGCTTTGCTAGTAGAACATGAAAAATTGATCTTCTCACTACCCACTTTGGAATTTGGATAAAGGGAAGCAAATAGAACTGTCTGAGTAAGTGGAAGCCATCTTGAATTAAGACGCTGTTTGAATAGGATGATACAACTAATCCCATTCGGAGAACGCCACTCAATTTGAAGTGAACTTCAATTAAACCCATCACTAGGCCACTTACGAAGTAGATGAATGTTTGGAATGGGGATGCGGGCAGCAACCCATTCACCGAAAGACTACCTCAAAAGCAACCATACTTATTCCCAACCATTTTGCTAAGCCTTACCATCCGAGACTCGATGGTTTAGTAGTAGTGGGTTCGTCTGATATTCTAACTGCGATGCTTTCAAATTTGGCCGTGCCCTATACTTCCTATCTAAAGTATTTACCAATGTACACACTTTAACACTGTATCGCAACCCTTTTGTTTTAACTTATCAATATTTTATTCTTCAACTAGTGCAATCATCGTTTACACTCGCCATACTTTGAAATTTTGCTTACTTTCACACATATAATGTGAATGCTTTTCCCTGGGATGTTATGAGAAAATAAAAAGAATTAAAACGTAGTGAAGAGTTTCTGCAAAAAACGCCGTGCAAGAGGGCGGGTTGTAGTTTGGAGAGAAAACCTCGAAGTATGAGTCTATCTATTTTACTCAGCGCCATAGCCGTGTGCAGCTTGGAAAATTGGTGGACCTCAAATATGTGATAAACTATCGCGAATATTCTCGTGTTGGTAGGGTTATGCTACAGGAAACCCAGATTCACGTTGAGGTTGAATATGAAGTAGTGGAACTTGAAGGATTTAGATCCTATTGTGCCGACTGCCAGTATACACAGAGAAATCGCAGTGGTAGCGTTATCATTTGCATGAACGCTTCATGGTACAACGCGATTAAAAGCAACTTTCGCCACGGCTTGCAACATATGAGCTGTTTACTCTTGAAATGCAAACCAAGCCTCTTGAATGGCTATCGTTCGAACTCGCGTTAGCTCTAGGCTACCAAGCGCTTGCTGCTTACAATATTCCACTTTGGTTCTTGCATTCGAGTGCAGAATTGGGTATAGTGATCAACAATTATCCCTGGAGCCTAACTATTCTGCAACGCTTCCTCGCTTTGGAGCGCAGGTTTGAATCTAGGGGTTCAAGGCCCAACAACTTTCGTTGCAAGTGTCCACACGTTGGCTCATTCGTGTAAAGTGAACAATGCCGAAAAATAACTGACTAGCGGTTTTCATGATGTTGATACTACTTGTTATGTTCCACATATTCGTCATGAGAGTGAGTGTAGCTATTTTTCCAATTGTTCATCCGTCGTATTGAACTTAGGTGTGCTTAGAAAAAGGCATCTATTATCTAGGTAAGAGGCCTACTACTACTACTACTACTACCACTACTACTACTACTACTACTACTACTAGCAGGCAAAGGTTAGAATTTGCAGTAGAAATGAATAATCTTCTAGATTGAACTAGAAGTAGGTAAGTACAATTATGTTGGTACGGCAATGTCTTAATACATTTCGTTGAAAAAGGAACAGACACACAGAAACAATTGATTTGTACTGCAAAATAGCTGCAATCGAGGTGAATGATGATAGATTGTTAGTAACTTTTAAGCAGCAATATTACCATAAGAACTGCAGTCTGGATATCAAGACCATACTTCAGCTAACCACCTTATCTGCGCCATCTGTCGAGGCTCTTGCTACCCACTATTTTTCTACCCCCATGCGATTGACTATGCAATGCTCAATGTTTTTATCGCAAATTGCACCATAGATATGGAGATTTGCTCGGGATGATCATTTTGGAAATTAGTTGTTTTACTAGCCATGCTTAAGTGGTTCCGTCCTAACCCCCGCTGTTAGATACGATTGTGCGCATAATGTATAATATGCCCAGGTGTCCCACCACATACCCACTTGCGAGATTTTCCAGTCAAAGGGAGTCATTCCCCCAGTGTTATTCCCTTCATTCCCCTCTGGCCCGGAGACACTATACCCACCATCCTATGCGGTTTTTAGGTTGTTGGACGCATTAAAAGAGCCGAGTTGCATTTTTTTCTCTGATTTGCAAATACCCGGTTGTATTGGGACTGTGGTATGTATATATTGCACTTGAGTTCTATTTTTTAATTGTACCGTAGTTAAAGTTTCAGGTTTCTTTCTTAGTTGGACCCGAGAGTTTGTACGTGTCAATCGAGCTCCAAGCGAATCTGTCGCTTACATAAATAGCTTATCACCACAGTAGAGTATACAGCAACATCTGCTTACGGTTAAGTAATTGGATGTTATGCAAGCTAATTCTTGTAAATTGGCTAAAACAGTTTGAACACTTTTTCGGAAGCTGTAGGTAGGACAGGACACCGCGGGATTTACTAAATGTATTATTCCTGTGATCGCGTCAAAAGGGCCATCAGAGAATGTGTGATATTATCGCCTTGTAACGCATATGGCAGATGACATCTGCAGCACACACTAACGATAAGACAGCACTGTTTTACTGTACCTCTTATTTGTGCATCATTCCACCTGGTAACCGTATTGGTGGTATTTGCTTCCCTATTCCTGTATCTGTCTCTATCTATTGTTGATGCCCACAGTTCTGACTACGTTCATGACTGCCATTTACGTTCACGTTTAAACATTAACTAACCACCGACAGTCGTATTGGTTGCTTTTAATTGTACGCGTGATGTTCCAAAACTAGAGGAATATGGCTATTATTCTTACATTAAATGCATACTCATGCACTTTCGTAGTGCTATGCCTCATGAGGGTTATTGTTTATCTATTCACTTTTATATCTTTTATCTATTCACTATTCATAAACAAGGGTGAACAAATGACCGCTCGCGACACTGCAGTACTGTAACTCGAACCATTGACCCTTGGTATGTCATCTGATATCTCTACTCGTAGCGCGCGGTGCTTGTCATTATATTAAATGACTAAATGGAGACCAGTTAGAAACACGTAAACGCCACACTTCAGCTTGACAGACTGATGGCATTTTCACTCGCGTTACACCTTTATCTGCTGGCTCAATTTATAACTGGGGCTCATGGAAGTTACAAGTTGCACTAACATCTGCTCGTGTCTCGCTACGTTCGCACTTGACAGATGGGTCTCAGTACATTGCTTCTCGTATGACACAATGACTTATTGCGGGTTGCAATATGAGGTGAATGTATCCCATCTCAAGCATCTCTATACGCCCCTTTATACTGCTGCCGCCTTCAGGTAAACGCACTGAGATTCAGACAAATCATCAAACTTGATTCCGGAACAGCGGCAACACGCTGTGACTTGCAAATTGAAATCCTTGGGCACAGGTAGCATTTTAGACACTGAAGAATTGCGATCGCCTCTGCTGTCGACAGCAGGCGACATCTGACTGCCGTGTGTAACGTCCGGGGACACAGTAAATCGGTGTGAATGCGTCACGCGAATCGATTTGATGATCGGAGTCAACTAGGTGCGACAATACTGCACTCGTTACATTCTTCTTCGCACCGCTGTAGAGCCAAGCTAGGCAATGCTCTCGAGCCCTAATGGACAGTCGCCTGGTCGTTTTCCCAATATACCTTGCTCGACACGACCAAGTGAAATTGTACACACAGAAGGTCTGCGACCGAGGTATCCTGTCTTTAAGTTGTTGGCGCACAATCGGTGTTGAGGTAAAGCTTACGCGTAGATAAGCAGCAAAATACGTTCTTTCTGTTGCTAAGCAAAGTCTTCGGGTGGTCCGTTCCGCTATCGCGTCACCCTTAAATGGCAGCGATAAGTATATCATCCACTTCTCCGCGGAAACGGGTTTAGGCTTTTGTACTCGTGGTTCCATGTGTCTCTGGATGAAATTCTCTGGGTACCCATTACGCTCGAGTACGTTTCGTATAAAACTCAGCTCATCTGAAAGCGTGTCATCTGTACATATTCTCCTCGCTCTCTCCGTTACGCAACGGAAGAGGTTCCTTTTTAGATTTTTCTGTGCACCCTCCTCCGCACTGACCCGTCTGATGCCCTGTTGATTTGGACATCTAAAAATGCCAACGAATCGTTACGTTCTAGCTTGATAGTAAAAGTTGTCACTATATGTAGGGTTAAACCGGGCCAATAGATCATCGACGCACATTCCATTATCCGCAATACAAAATATGTCGTCTACATATCGACCGTAATAAACCAAGCTGTTGCTGGATTCGTTCAACTGGTTATACTATAATTTGCTCATGAAGACGTCCCGAGCAACGGTCCTAATGGTGAACCCATTGACACCCGTCTATTTGTCAAAGCTCCATTAAACTGAAACTGAATGTTTCGAGTGCACATGAGTAGCAGTTGTCTCAGCCGGTCTGGTGGAATACCAAAGTTGGTGGTGCGCCGCTGGATGAACTCGCGCAGATAGTCTACGATCTCCTCAAATGGAACATTGGTAAAGGGAGACACCACATCTAAGGAAAACATCTGTCGCTCAGCTAGCTCAATTTAACTCACTGAGTCAAGAAAATCAAAGGTGTCCTTGAGACTGTAGCCAGCTATGGCTTTCCTGACTGGTGCCAGCCGTTTGACGGGTCAATTGGCAGTTGAATGTTATGGTGAGTTACATATATCCATTATCGGCCTTAGTGGTAGCCCTTCCTTGTGTACTTGGGCAGGCCATACAATCTTGGAACCACTGTCCCACTCGGTCTGGGGTATTCAAATATATCTAAGTCGATTACATTCTCCTGCTTTAAGCAACGCAGGAGTTTCGTTATGGACCTCTCCATTGCCTGTGTCTTGTCATTCTCATTATCCATTCTACGAAATTTTGACCCGTCAGAAACAATGACATACATCTTACTGATGTAGTCCCATCTGTCCATCAGAACTATACCGGCTCCTTTAGCTGGCCTAGACAACAGTATATTATCGTTGCGCTTGAGTCTTCAAGGGCGTCTAGATGTCCTTACTTGATACACGGTTTATAAGTTAGGTACTCGTAACATGTGTTAACCAGTGTTGATTTATACTGCTCGGCGGCTAAGGCTGAGAACGGCGAAAGCGTAGCTACTTGGGAATAGAGATTCTCAAATTGGACCTCTAAATCTAGCTGTTTAACATAGTTTCGTGGACAACAGAATTTCGGGCCGAGTGAAAGAGCTTCGAGTAAAACCTTGTCTAATTGTACTGAGGAGAAATGGTGAACGTATCTCTCAGGGTCAGGAGGAAATAACTTATGTGGCTTACCCAAATTGAGTTGTTTCTATAGTGAGGATAGTCGTACTTTTACTTGTCGTACCACAATTCCCTGAAAGCATGATTCTAACGTGTGGTATTCCTCCGCATCTAGATTCTCTAGCGCGACAAGGAAAACGCAACGGTTAAGCTCGAGTTTGTTAATCCGAGACACAATCGTATCACGTTCATTCATCGTGTGGCCTTACAAAGCGGTATTAGTTGGAATAATTCCATTACATCTGAGAATTTTCCAAAAGTGCTTAGGGTATTGACAACGTAAAATGCACTTGTCAAGAAATTGCACCGACGCTCTCGCTACTGCAAGCTTCGGGCTGAACTTAACATACTGGTTAAGTTCTCTAAACACAGTGGGACCCTTGGACTATTTCAATCGAGAAATAATTCCTGTTTCTGATGTCATCTCCAGGAATTGCATTGCCCAGCTTAGCTCTACAGCGGCGCGAAGAAGAATGTAACGAGTGCAGTATTGTCGCACCTAGTTGACTCCGATCATCAAATCGATTCGCGTGACGCATTCACACCGATCTACTATGTCCCCGGACGTTACGCACGGGCAGTCAGATGTCTCCTGCTGTCGACAGCAGAGGCGATCGCAATTCGGCTCTATAACCCGGACCTATGTGCACAGAATAGTTCGTCCATACTTTAACCTTGCCTTGGCCTCAGATCAACGTGACTAACAATGGCAGTCACGCCACTTCACTGATGAATTGGTTGAGATACGCTAGCGGTCAGAACGAACGATCAGAAGGAAATCAATAGCAACACACGACGGACTACCTGGCGGTTCCACCTATCAGTTAATTCTTCCTATGCTCGGACAAGAGACGATCGAACCGACTATGTTTTACCTTCCGACAAGAATAGACCACAATTAAGATGGCAGACGGCATTCACAGCACATACCAAGGATTAGTCATCACGGTTCCATTGTGCTTCTACTTATTCGTTAAAGTGAGCACAGCTATAAATCCCGTTCTCTCACAGCAGACTTCAACTGAGCTGAGCTTAGGAATAGCAGTGGGCTTAATCGCACCATTGCCCTGCTAACCTGGAAAGTCGCTTACTCCATCTCCGTCATCTTTGTGTCATCCTTATTCTATCGCTCATGTAACTTGCGCTTGGGTACAATTTCACTCTATAACGATCAAATAGTGACTTGGTGCAATATTGTATCTTTATTTCACCTGCCTAGGACTGATTAGCCATATCCAACCTACCTTCTCATTTATTTCAGGTGTTGCTCACTACACTGTTGTACTCATCACGACCTACACTATTCTCGCTACCTTCTCAAGTGGAGTCTAGTATGGTGACATACCGAGACGGTGAGCTACGGCATCTTCCTCTACGTATTATTATTCGGCCGCGATTCACATCACTATGTAAGCTTCATGCTATGCTACCTTCATTCTGCTCCTTGAAATCGATTTGGAGAATATATGACCCTAGCTTGACCAGCTGCCCACTGCTAACTAGCACGACGCTTAGAGAGCTGATGTATCGCCGGCTAAAGTTTCAGTCCATCGATGAGCTCATTCATATTTGACGTGTGTGCGGAGTTTTCGAGAGAACAGTGTTTTTGATACGGATCAATGCTAGGGTGACACCTAATTGAGAGTTTACAGTTCGACGGATAAGTGTGAATCAAAAGGTTACAAGCGCTTGGCAGCTTACTTTGCGCATAACGTGTAAATTTTAACATCTAGAGCACGATGCTCAACGATTATCCCTCGTGTGACCACGTTGGACTACGCATCCGTGGAGAAATTGCCCTGGAAAATCCGTGGCAAGTGAACAATCCCGAAAATTAACCGCCTAGCGTTTGTTATGATGTCGAAAGTTCGTGTTCCGCTACGCACGTTATTGATGAGGGTGAGCATAGTTCTATGTCCCGTTGTTCATCAAGTATACTGAGTTTACCGGGGTTTATGAAAATGAAGTACTAAGCGGATTGAAGACGGAAGCGCAGAGACGCCTACCAGAAGTTGAATTGGGCATGACCAATCTTCTAGATAGACTAAGACAAAGGTAATGGTACGTCAGTGCCCTAGGATATTACGGCAGACAAGAATCGGCGCACAACGACGATTGTTTTAGGAATACCGAATGGCTGTATCGGAAAAGTACGACGCAGATCGTTACCAAATGGCTTATGGCCACAGCAGAGTACACAGCGGCATGTACAAACGATTGAGTACTTAGATGACAGTTATGCTACGCTTTGGACATTTGAAAAACAACGCGAACTCTGTTTGGAAAGCCGCATGTTTGACAGTGAGCAGCGAGACTTAGATGATGTAACATTGCGGTAGTTGACGCGTCAACGAGGCGATAAACGGCTAATATGTGGTATTGCCACCTGTCAAAGCTTAAGGTTGCGCAGTAATTTTACTTCGAGCAACAGGTGCTCGGACCGTTCAGTAACAAGAGAGACTGATGTGAATACCTCATTGCATTCGCAAGCTGCGTGATTTCTCTTATCAGCTACGCAAGGCACTGTGCATATAGGGGGCATCACATAAGTACACGTTATTTTACTGTACCACTTGTTTCCAAATCCTTCTACTTGGTAACCGTATTAATGGCAGTTGCGTCACTATTCCTATATCGGTTTCGTTCAGATACTGATGCCCGAGATTTAAGGCTCTCATTTATGTGGACGTGTAAATTTTAAAGAAAACACCAACAGTTCGTATTGCATACTTATTCTCATGCCTGCGCAATTGGCTGTTAGCCTGACCTGCAGACAAAACCCGTGCACCTTTGTAGTACCAATGTTCATGAGATTTAATATGTCTCTATCCAACTTGGGGCAGTTCATGCTTAAATTTGGACAAACGCAAGTGCACGTGTTGTATTCGAATTACTATTTGACACGGATGGTGCCAATCCATGTATATATGTATACCGAATGAATTCGAAGAGGATACTCATACCGCTTTTGTACGATCAACTTAGTGGAGGGATGCGGCACTCGGGCAAACCGAAAATAACCTAACCAGGACATGAACTAGGTGAGTTTCCGACGAGCAAATGTGATTTCAGGTGTTGCGAATCAAGGGCAAAGTTGGTCGTTGCGACTCCAGTGGCCTAATCAAGAGGGCGGTTGCACAGGTACAGGAGAAGGTACTATTGCACGCGGAAGAGAAGCACGATGCGTACTCTCCCATTCGACATAATAATTCGGGTCAATAAGGCGGCGTATGTGGTACCTTTGCCTACGTGCTGAGTAATCTTACATTCCAGAAGTAGATGTTGTTTGAGCTTTCCGGTGTGGCTGCTCCTGATTTAAATGTTGACAAGGTGCCTACCTGCTTGATACCTATCGCCTCGATTGCTGGCTCCAGGAGACAGTTGGTCATTGCTAGAGGGGACGGGGTGCATCGTCCTCGTGACGGTGTTGGTCTCAAAGAGTGGTTCCAAGCACGGGGTGTCGAACGGGCTACTCCCTAGCCAGCGCCTTGTGTACGTGTGGTATGCATGATTTCCAAATTAGGCCGGTATGCTTCTGTTCTGCTAGTTGAAGGCGTGTGGACCGGCTCTGTTGATGAAATGTGGCTCTCATCCACATGCCTCCAGGTCTTATTCCTTTGGGTTTACACTGGGTATGTGGTATGAGGGTGGAATTGTGGGTGTCGCAGCGCAAGCCATCCATGGTCCCCCTGAAAATCACAGGCGTCCTGTGGCTGTTTCCATGGGGGGCACAGTGACAGGCAAATCCGGATACGGATGCATCCAATCCATACATTATCTGGCACAGCCTCGCGTTGACCTGTACACTGTGCTTCAAGCAGCAATGATAACCTACAGTTGGCGAAACGCAAGCATCACGCAGGTGCCAAAGGAAGGAACCTGCAAACATCGGTCGATTCCCTGCATGTCGATGGCGCTGAAGGATTTGAGAGGACTACTCGTAGTTGAACTTCAGCCCAGATACATTTAGATAACGCTCATCAGTTTGCATGTTGCAGCTCAAGCCCACCTTAGATGCAGTAGCCGGTCTGGCACATACTGTGCTCTCGAGACTGGAAAATAACAACAAATCCATCCACATTTGCTTCATGAATTTTAACAACGCTTTCGGTTATACGAACTAGGAACTGCTGTTACGCTTGCTATCAGGTTCTGGAAATCAAACTGGTTGTTTCTATACTGCAGGATTTTTTGTAAGGTGTACCCAGCTTACCAGCTTTTGAGGAAAATCTCTTTACCCACTACGAATTCTGGTGGTCATTATGAAGTCATGTCATAATTTCCATTTGTACTTATGTTAGCTTAATCCCCGTTCCTGTAGAAGCCATCTAGGTGAAATATGTGGACGACGTAATGCCTGGCATCCGTCATCCAAGCATAGAATCGTCAGTCAAAATACATCCCTCAAAGACAATCTCACGGCTTGGTTTAAATCCCCTAGCCTACCATTAAACACTACGAAATGCAAGGATGTCATTTCTCGCTGTTATAAGGAAAGCGCTATCAGCAAATCATACCTCAGTGACTGTAAGTTTGCATCGATATCGAAGAGTTGATCTCTTCCACCTCTGTAAATTACCTAGGAGTGACACTGAGTAGTGGACTTCCGTTGTCGCTTCAAATGAACGATTCACTAAAGTTAGAGGAGTCTCATTCAATGTTACAAGTCCAATGTCATTTTTCGTACCTAGTTACTTGTTTCAGCGTTTTGTCACTGCATGTGTAGTACCGTACTGGACCTATTGCTCTCCCATTAGCTTTCCTTAGTTTCTGAGTAAGGACCTCAAACTAATTGTCAGGCAAATGAAATCTAACGAGATGTAGTGGAACTTCAGGGCCGGAGCTTGTTGGCATCACTTTACCCAGTCATGATAACGCCTGTAACAAGCTGACATCTAAAACACTCGCTGAGGTTAGCCACGTCCTACCCAGGACTTTGTCGGAATACGTATCAAGCTCCTCAACAAAAGCTATGTGTGCCCCCAAGAGGTCTTTTGTTGCGTCACTAGTTCCTTGCATGTCAAATTTTTGCCTGACAACAATTTAATCATTCAAGAAGTGGTTATTGAATTATCACAGTTAGAATACCCACGTCAATATTTTTTAACCATGTGGTTTTCTATCTGTCCATTTGTACTGCTCTACTTCGTTGTTTATTCCTGAGTGTGTTGGAGTTGAATATTCACTCTACTGGAATACATTAAGCACATACTTGGCTTGACTTCACTTGTTCCAATAGCAGTCCTGTTATCTTTGCCTAGGAATCGCGAATAGGTTCAAAACCAGCCGTGTTGTGAAATATTGCTAGCGGGCAGTGTTCAACAATCGATAGTGTGGTCACTCAAACAAAACGTCACATAGATAAACGAAGAGGAGTCAACGCATTGGGAACTAATACACCTTGCAGCTAAGTATTAAATGGTGAGCTACACCTACTCGCTTTCGCCACTCATTTCTCATCGCGATGTATACCAGTACCAGTATTCTTCAGTATTCTTCTTTGCTTCTTTGCGCTCAACGTGGTAAGTAACTCTAAAATCTATCACCCGCTATTACTGCTGCTTCTAAGTTTGTACATCCTAGTTACTTTGGTGCATATATAGGTTGCACTATGGTCCATCCCATTTACATTACACATATTACTCTCAGTGAGATATGGCTCCATGTAGTGCTACGGCACTTACCCAAAATATGCGAATTCTACTACACTAGGCGTACCATCTCACTACACATGTTTTCGTCCTCATAGAGACTAGCGAAGTTAACAGTAGTGGGCAAGAGGAAATTGACTCTGTCGAATCGATTACGCAGGCCGGAAATGAAATAGTTTTGTAACTTGTTATTCTATTCCCTATGTGGGATAATGCTTCGCAGCCGCACTGTTCGATCTTGTTACCGTTTCGATACCACGTTTGCTGTCAGCAGTAAGCGCTTAGACAACAACAGCTGGCTTTCAAACGGCTTAATGAGTTTTATCAATTCGTCGAATTCCCTCTCATATCGCTTCGCGTGTTGCTATATCTTTTATAAAGTGCCAAAGTAGTTCAAAATTATACTTTGTTATAGGCAGTTCAGCCTGTATTGCCCAGGATTCAAAATACTGGGTACTTTTCGCTTACATTATATCACAGCACGCAGACAGGCGATATATTCCGAAAGATGGTGGATGCGTGCTCATGAAAAATGTACGCGATTGTCCGAATTCGCTGTCTTTGGTAACTAATCTAGCCGTGCTGTGGCAGCGTTGTCTGGTGGCTAGCAACGTGAAAGCTACTATCGTGCAGACAGAAAACCGCTCCATCGTTAGCAAATGAAAGATAAAACTTCCTTTTTCGACACAGATCGCCTGGTGCACCGTGTAGGAGTGGCTGACAAGTGGCAAATTGTAGGGCATGTCTGAGTCGAAAATGTGTGCTGTTTTGGGATAATGGAGAGAATATAGCAAATACCAATTATTATAATAATTACTGGTGTTAACTGATTTACTGCTGAAACGACTCACGAACACCATGACATTTTCGGCCAGACAAAGCACTGCAACCTGCCCGCTGTAAACTTAGTAATTCTTTTATTATTTCATTCTGCGTTTACTCCGCTTGCGGTGGTGAATCAACACCTGTGTGCCCGTGGAACTAAGCAGTCTGAGATCAACGTGTCTTGCAGATGACACGCTTCCAGTTGCACCATGAATTTAGATTATTTTGCATCGACAGACGCAGTATTCTGATGACGGCACAGCCAAGACAAAACCAAAAGCGACCCTATACCGAAGTTGTGGAAAAATTACTTTATCATAGGTGGATGAAGTCGTCATTCGATAAGTCCCACAGTATGCGTAAAGTCTAAAAGGACTTTGACTTCCTGCACCAGATGCGTTGCTTCCCTTTGGTGACACATTGTCCCTATTCGCAACCAATTCCAACTATCCGAACTTATAACACGCCTTGTGAGCTTATAGACCACCACATTCTCAAGCACGGATCTTTAATCGTTCGCTTCAGTTGAATGCACTACATGTCAAAAGATCACCGATTCACGTATCTGCCATTAACCTTTCAGTTACGATTATCTGTTTCTCCCATCTGTTCTCACGTTGCTAATCCTTAAGCTCTGTCTTGTATATTGTTCTACCATTTAGGACCACGGTTATAGGATTAGATTGCAAAAGCTCCCTCCCCAACAGTTTTCTGTCATAACCGTGCATAAAGTCTAGGTCTATAAGTCAAAGTTGCAGTACTAATACACATTTCGTGCAACGTAATTAGATTTAGCCTGGGTCCATCTTTACAGGATAGACAGGTATTGTGGGCCCGTCAAATATCCCCGCAAAAACGCGCTAGTACATCCGGCATAATGGCTGTGGAAACCGGGGTCCAATTCTTCCCAACAATATAACTGTGTGCAGCCACTCCGAGACGCGACCCAACTGCACACCTGTTGACAATGTTCTTTTACAAACTACCTCCCTGTCGTGGTAGCAATTTTCCCTAACT
>OX104064.1:73699874-73790790 GCA_944474145.2 Dicrocoelium dendriticum | reverse complement strand
AGTTGGACTGTGCTTTGCGTTGCCGAGGAATATATCCTTTATTTATTCATTTAACTGTGTCTGCTGGCCACGGTGGTAGTGTCGGTCGTAGGAATCGCGTTTGCACTTACAAGGTCGGCCTCAGATGGCGTACGTAACTACCTTCGGCAATGGATAAGTTATTTGTGAGCAGCTCCAGGGCAATGAGTAGATGAATTTGAAGTCATTCCCAGATGTTGTATGGCCAACAGACAATGCTACTTAGTTATTCAGTTATTACCTGAGCTATTTGCTTCGCATTACAGAGGTTTGATGTTTTGCTGCTCCCTTCGTTCGCTTAGCCTGCCATCAATAGCCAAGTCATAAGTTATTGATTTGACTGTTGGAGCAACTTAGAAATTCCTCTCAGGCCCGATTTGACGCTTACCACACATAATCAGTGCTAGGTAAATCTTTGGGTCAGATGAGGGTTGATCCGATAACAACTCTTAACCGTTCACTAATTTCTTGTCTTGATTCTTGTTAATGAAATGGGAATATTTCTTTTGTTGAGAAACATTATTGCTTGTGATTCGCTCGGTTTTTCAGATTTATGATTAGTTAACCGGATATGCGCACAGTAGTATGCAGCTTGAGACGAACCTGTGTAGACAAACTTTGGAGTATTTTGATATCATGAAATATGGTTTCTTACCAGTCACTATTTCTATTGCATACGCCTTGTGTACACAAGACAGCTGAAAGCCGTCCCCACCTTTGGTAGGCTAATAAATCGGTTCTGAAAAAATTTGTAAGGGCCTAATGGAAGCAGTTGAATTGTGCATAAATCTGTGGCGTTTCCGGTCCTTAAAATCGGCAGTTAAAGGAAAACGATAGAACAAAAAAGCTCTGATCTGTTGTTTGGTTGTTTGGAGTACGCGTTGTGTCAGCGGATTGTGCTACACAATCACAACTTGAATCATGATTTACTTCCGAATGGACCACGGTCAATACCATCATTCCAACCTCATTTGAAGCTAACATATCGCACATTTTAGTCCCTTCCTTATCCGCTTGCGTGTAATGTACTCACAGTGTCTATCGGTGATCCTTGCACCCTCGATTAGAGCGTCGATTCGGTTACTCACTACCTGATGAGCGTAGAGAACCTTGAAACTGGTCGTGAGTTTCTGTGTTTATGCCTAGAGTAACGCCGATACATTCAAGTACATTTTTCATATTCTTAAGCCCCTTTCGGTTTACGCGCTTTCATTGGCATGACAGAGCGATAGAAGAGATCGGTATGCAAGCATTGGACTGCGTGCAGTAGCTGCAGCGCCACCTTTGACTTCGAGTGACAAATTATTGGATACATGGCAATATCGGGGAACTAGGTATGTGATCAAGTAAGTGCAGGAAGCATTGAAAACGAAGCTTTGCTATCAGAACATGAAAAACTGATCTTCTCACTATCCGCTTTGGAATGTGGATAAAGGGAAGCAAATAGAACTGTCTGAGTAAGTGGAGGCCATCTTAAAGTAAGATGTTGTTTGAATAGAATGATACAACTAATCCCATTCGGAGACCGCTACTCAATTTGAAGTGAACTTCGATTCCGCTCATCACTAGGCCACTTACGAAGTAGATGAAATGTTACGAATGAGGATGCGGGCAGCAATCCATTCACCCAAAGACTACCTCAAAAGCAACCATACTTATTCCCTAACCATTCTGCTAAGCGTTACGATCCGAGACTCGGTGGTTTAGTAGTAGTGGGTTCGTCTGATATTCTAACTGCGATGCTTTCAAATTTAGCCGTGCCCTATACTTCCTATCTAAGGTATTTACCAACGTACACATTTTAACACTGTATCGCAACCGCTTTGTTTTAACTTATCGATATTGTGTTCTTCAACTAGTGCAATCCTCGTTTGCACTCGCCATACTTTGAAATTTTGCTTACTTTCACACTTATAATGTAAATGCTTTTCCCTGGAATGCTATGAGAAAATCAAAAGAATTAAAACGAAGTGAAGAGTTTCTATACAAAAACCCCGGGCAAGAGGGCGGATTGTACTTTGAAGAGAGAAGCTCGAAGTATGAGTCTAGCCATTTTACTCAACGCCATAGCCGTTTGTAGCTTGGAAAATTGGTAGACCTCAAATATGTGCTAAGCTATCGCGAATTTTCTCGTGTGGGCAGGATTATGCTACAGGAAACCTAGATTCACGTTGAGGTTGAATATGAAGTAGTGGAACTCGAGGGATTTAGATCTTATTGTGCCAAATGCCAGTAAACACAAAGAAATCGCAGTGATAGAGTTATCATTTGTATGAACGCTTCATGATACAACACGATTGGAAGCAACTTTCGACACGTCTTGCAACAAATGAGTTGTTTATTCGTGAAATGCAAACCAAGTCTCTTGAATGGCTATTGTTTGAATTCGCATTAGCTCTAGGCTACCAAGCTCTTGATGCTTACAATATTCCACATTGGTTCTTGCATTCGAGTGCAGAATTGGATATTGTGATCAACAATTATCCCTGGAGTCCAACTACTCTGCAACGCTTCCTCGCTTTAGAGTGCAGTTTGGAATCTAGGGGTTCAAGGCCCAACAAGTTTCGTTGCAAATGTCCACAAGTTGGCTCATTCGTGTAAAGTGAACAATGCCGAAAAGTAACTGACTAGCGGTTTTCATGATGTTAATACTACTTGTTCTGTTCCACATATTCGTCATGAGAGTGAGTGTAGCTATGTTTTCAATTGTTCATCCGTCGTATTCAAATTAGGTGTGCTTAGGAAAAGGCAGCTAATAGCTGGATAAGAGGCCTACTACTACTACTGCTACTTACTACTATTACTACTACTACTACTATTACTACTACTACTACTACTACTACTACTACTACTACTACGATTACGACTACTACCACTAGCAGGCAAAGGTGTCTGCTAGAATTTGCAGTAGAAATGAATAAGCTGCTAGATTGACTTAGAACTAGGTAAGTACAACTATGGTGGTACGGCAATGTCTTAATACATTTCGTTGAAAAAGTAACAGACGCACACAAACAATTGATTTTTACTGCAAAATAAGTGCAATTGAGAAGTATGATGATAGACTGTGAGTAACTTTTAAGCAGCAATATTACCATGAGAACTGCAGGCTGGATATCAAGACCATACTTCAGCCAACCACCTTATCTGCGCCATCTGTCGAGGCTCTTGATACCCACTATTTGTCTATCCTCATGCGATTGACTATGCAGTGCTCAATGTTTTATTGCAAATCGCAACATAAATATGGAGATTTGCTCGGGATGATCAGTTTTGAAATTCGTTGTTTTACTAGCCATGCTTAAGTGGTTCCGTTCCAACTCCCGCTGTTAGTTATGATTGTTCGCATACTGTATAATTTGCTCAGGTGTCCTACCACATACCCACTTGCGAGATTTTCCAGTCAAAGGGAGTCATTCCCCCAGTGTTATTCCCTTCCTTCTCCTCTGGCCCGGAGACACTATACCCACCATCCTATGCTGCTTTTAGGTTGTTGGACGCATTAAAAGAACCGAGTTGCATTTTTTCTCTGATTTGCAAATACCCGGTTGTATTGGGACTGTGGTATGTATATATTGCACTTGAGCTCTATTTTTTAATTGTACCGTAGTTAAAGTTTCAGGTTTCTTTCTTGGTTGGACCCGAGAGTTTGTACGTGTCACTCGAACTCCAAGCGAATCTGTCGCTTACATAAATAGCCTATCACCACATTAGAGTATACAGCAACATCTGCTCACGGTTAAGTAATTGGATGTTATGCAAGCTAATTTTTGTAAATTGGCTAAAACAGTTTGAACACTTCTTCGGAAGCTGTAGGTAGGACAAGACACCGCGGGATCTACTAAATGTATTATTCCTGTGATCGCTTCAAATAGGCCATCAGAGAATGTGTGATATTATCGCCTTGTAACGCATATGGCAGATGACATCTGCAGCACACACTAACGATAAGACATCACTGTTTTACTGTACCACTTATTTGTGCATCATTCCACCTGGTAACCGTATTGATGGCATTTGCTTCCCTATTCCTGTATCTGTCTCTATCTATTGTTGATGCCCGCAGTTCTGACTACGTTCACGACTGTCATTTACGTTCACGTTTAAACATTAACTAACCACCGACAGTCGTATTGGTTGCTTTTAGTTGTACGCGTGATGTTCCAAAACTAGGGGAATATGGCTGTTATTCTTACATTAAATCCATACTCATGCACCATCGTAGTGTTATGGCTCATGAGGGTTATTGTTTATCTATTCACTTTGTGTAGTCCATAAACAAGTATGAACAAAAGACCGCTCGCGAAACTACAGTACTGCAACTCGAAACATTGACTCTTGGTATGTCATCTGATATCTCTACTCGTAGCGCGGGGTGCTTGTCATCATGTTAAATGATTAAATGGAGACCAGTAAGAAACACGTAAACGCCACACTTCCGCTTGACAGACTGATGGCATTTTCATTCGCGTTACACCTTTATCTGCTGGCTCAATTTATAACTGGGGCTCATCAAAATTATAAGTCGCACTAACATCTGCTCGTGTCTCGTAAGGTTCTCACTTGACAGATGGGTCTTAGTACATTGCTTCTCGAATGACACCATGATATATTGCGGGTTGCAATATGAGGTCAATGTATCCCACCTCAAGCATTTCTATACGCCCACTTGTACTGCTGCCGCCTTCAGGTAAACGCACTGAGATTCAGACAAGTCATCAAAGTTGATTCCGGAACAGCGGCAAAACGATGTGACTTGCAAATTGAAATCCTTGGGCACATGTAGCATTCTAGACACTGAAGAATTGCGATCGCCTCTGCTGTCGACAGCAGGCGACATCTGACTGCCGTGTGTAACGTCCGGGGACATAGTAGATCGGTGTGAATGCGTCACGCGAATCGATTTGATGATCGGAGTCAATTGGGTGCGACAAAACTGCACTCGTTACATTCTTCTTCGCACCGCTGTAGAGCCAAGCTGGGCAATGCTCTCGAGCCCTACCGGACAGTCGCCTGGTCCTTTTCCCAATATACCGTGCTCGACGCGACCAAGAGAAATTGTACACACAGAAGGAGATCTGCGAACGAGGTATCCTGTCTTTGAGTTGTTGGCACATAATCGGTGTTGAGGTGAAGCATACATGTAGATCAGCGGAAAAATACGTTCGCGCTGTTGCCAAGGAATGCCTCCGGGTGATCCGTTCCACTATCGCGTCACCCTTAAATGGTAACGATAAGTATATCATCCGCTTCTCCACGGAAACGTGTTTGAGCTTTGGTACTCGCGGTTCCATGTGTCTCTGGATGAATTTCTCAGGGTACCCATTGCGCTCGAGTACGTTACGTATAAAACTCAGCTCATCTGAAAGCGCATCGTCTGTACATATTCTCCTCGCTCTCTCAGTTAGGCAACGGACGAGGTTCCTATTTTGACTTATCGAAAGAAAACTAGCGAAATGGATGTACTGCCCATTCCAGGTTGCTTTTCTGTGCACCCTCCTCCGCATTGACCCGTCTGATGCTCTGTTGATTTGGACATCTAAAAATGCCAACGAGTCGTTACGTTCTAGCTCGATAGTAAAAGTTGTCACTATATGTAGTGTTAAACGGGGCCAATGGATCATCGTCGCACATTCCATTATCCGCAATACAAAATATGTCGTCTACGTATCGACCGTAATAAATCAAGCTGTTGATGGATTCGTTCAGCTGGTTGCACTTTAATTTGCGCATGAAGACGTCCACGAGCAACGGTCTTAATGGTGAATCCATCGCCACCCCGTCTATTGGTAGATATAGCGTTCCATTAAACTGAAACTGAATGTTTCGCGTTCACATGAGTAGCAGTTGTCTCATGCGGTCTAGTGGGATACAAGCATTGATGTTGCGCAGCTGGATGAACTCGCACAGATAGTCTACGATCTCCTCCAAAGGAACATTAGTAAAAGAAGACACCACATCTAAGGATAACATCTGTCGCTCAGCTAGCTCAATTTGTCTCACTGAGTCAAGCAAATCAAAGGTGTCCTTGAGACTGTATCCAGCTATGGCTTTCCTGACTGGTGCCAGCCGCTTGACGAGCCACTTGGCAGTTGAATGATTTGGTGTGTTACACATATCCAGTATCGGCCTTAGTGGTAACCCTTCCTTGTATACTTTGGGCAGGCCATACAATCTTGGAATCACTGTCCCACTCGGTCTAGTGTATTCAGATATATCTGAGTCGATTACATTCTCCTGCTTTAAGCAACGCAGGAGTTTCGTTACGGAACTCTCCATTGCCTTTGTCTTGTCATTCTCATTATCCATTCTATGAAATTATGACTCGTCAGAAACAATGTCGTACACCTTACTGATGTAGTCCGATCTGTCCATCAGAACTATCCTGGCTCCTTTATCCTGCCTAGACAACAGTACATTATCGTTTCGCTTGAGTTCTTTAAGATGCTTGGTACACGGTTTATAAGTTAGGTACTAGTAACATGCGTTAACCAATGTTGATTTATGCTGCTCGGCTGCTAAGGCTAAGGACGACGCAAGCGTAGCTACTTGGGAATACCGATTCTCAAATTGGACCTCTAAATCTAGCTGTTTAACATAGTTTCGTGGGCAACAGAATTTCGTGCCGAGTGAAAGAGCTACGAGTAAAACCTTGTCTAATTGTACTGAGGAGAAATTGTGAACGTATCTCTCAGGGTCAGGAGGAAATACGTTCTGTGGCTTACCCAAATTGAGTTGTTTCTACAGTGAGGATAGTCGTACTTCTACCTCTCGTACCACAATTCTCTGAAGGCATGATTCTAACGTGTGGTATTCCTCAGCATCTATATTCTCTAGATCGGCAAGGAAAACAGATCGGTTAAGCTCAAGTTTGTTAATCCGAGACACCATCGTATCACGTTCATTCATCGTGTGGCCTTTCAAAGCGGTATTAGTTGGATTGATTCCATTACATCTGAGAATTTTCCAAAAGTGCTTAGGGTATTCACAACGTAAAATGCACTCGTCAAGAAATTGCACCGACGCTCTCGCTACTGCAAGCTTCGTGCTGAACTTAACAAACTGGTTAAGTTCTCTAAACACAATGGGACCCTTGGACTATTTCAATTGAGAAATAATTCCTGTTTCTGATGTCATCTCCAGAAATTGCATTTCCCAGCTTGGCCCTACAGCGGCGCAAAGAAGAATGTAACGAGTGCAGTATTATCGCACCTAGTTGACTCCGATCATCAAATCGATTCGCGTGACGCATTCACACCGATGTACTATGTCCCTGGACCTTACGCACGGGCAGTCAGATGTCTCCTGTTGCCGACAGCAGAGGCGATCGCAATTGGGCTCTATAACCCGGACCTATGTGCACAGAAAAAGCTCGTCCATACTTTAACCTTGCTTAGGCCTCAGATCAACGTGACTAACAATGGCAGTCACGCCACTTCACTGATGAATTGGTTGAGATGTGCTTGCGGTCAGAAAGAGCGATCAGAACGAAATCAATAGCAACACACGACGGACTATCTGGCGGTTCCACATACCAGTTAATTCTTCCTATGCTCAGACAAGGGACGATCGAACTATGTTTTACCTTCTGACAAGAATAGACCACAATTAAGGTGGCAGACGGCATTCACAACACACACCAACGATTAGTCATCACGGTCCCATTGTGCTTCTACTTCTTCGTTAAAGTGAGCATAGCTAAAAATCCCGTTCTCTCACCGCAGACTTTAACTGAGCTGAGCTTAGGAATAGCAGGGGACTTAATCGCACCATTGCCCTGCTAATCTGGAAAGTCGCTTACTCCATCTCCGTCATCTTTGTGTCATCCTTATTCTATCGCTCATGTAACTTGCGCTTGGGTACAGTTTCACTCTATAACGATCAAATACTGACTTGGTGCAATATTGTGTCTTTATTTCACCTGCCTAGGACTGATTAGGTATATAGAACCTACGTTCGCATTTATTTCACGTGCTGCTCACTACACTGTTGTACTAATCACAACCTACTCTATTCTCGCTACTTGCTCAAGTGGAGTCTAGTATGGTGACATACCGAGACGGTGAGCTACGGTATCTTCCTCTACGTATTATTATCCGGCCGTGATTCACATCACTATATAAGCTTCATGCTACGCTACCTTCATTCTGCTCCTTGAAATCGATTTGGAGAATACATGACCCTAGCTTGACCAGCTGTCCACTGCTAACTAGCACGATGGTTAGAGAGCTGATGCATCGCCGGATAAAGGTTCAGTCCATCGATGAGCTCACTCATATTTGACGTGGGTGCGGAGTTTTTGAGCGAATTGTGTTGTTGATGCCGATCAATGCTAGGGTAACGCCTAATTGAGTGTTTCCATTTCGGTGGATAAGTGTGAATCAAAACGTTACCATCGCTTGGACGCTTACTTTGCGCATAACGTGTAACGTTTGACATCTAGAGTACGATGCTCAACGATTGTCCCTTGCATGACCACGTTGGACTATGCCCTGGAAAATCCGTGGCAAGTGAACAATCCCGAAAATTAACCGCCTAGCGTTTATCATGATGTCGAAAGTTCGTGTTCCGCTACGCACGTTATTGATGAGGGTGAGCATAGTACCATGTCCCGTTGTTCATCAACTATACTGAATTTACCGGGGCTTATGAAAAGGAAGTACTAAGCAGATTGAAGCCGGAAGCGCAGAGACTCCTACGAGAAGTTGAGTTGGGAATGGCCAATCTTTTAGATAGACTAAGATAAAGATAATGACAAGGGTAATGGTAAGTCAGTGTCCTAGGATATTACGGCAGACAAGAATCGGCGCATAGCGACGATTGTTTTAGGAACACCGAATGGCTGCACCGGAGAAGTACGATGCAGATCGTTACCAAATGGTTTATGGCCACAGCAGAGTACACAGCGGCATGTACAAACGGTTGAGTACTTGGATAACAGCTATGCTACGTCTTGGACATTTGAAAAACATTGCAAACACTGTTTGGAAAGCCACATGTTTGACAGTGAGCAGTGAGACTTAGATGATGTAGCATTGCGGTAGTTGTCTCCCCAACGAGGCGGTAAGCGGCGAATATGTGGTATTGCCACCTGTCAAAGCTTAACGTTGCGCAATAACTTTACTTCGAGCAACAGGTGCTCGGACCGGTCAGTAAAACAGAGAGACTGAAGTGAATACCCCATCGCATTCGCAAGCTGCGTGATTTCCCTTATCAGCTACGCAAAGCCCTGTGCATACAGGGGGCAACACATAAGTACACATTATTTTACTGTACCACTTGTTTCCAAATCCTTCTACTTGGTAACCGTATTGATGGCAGTTGCGTTAGTATTCCTATATCGGTTTCGTTCAGATACTGATGCCCGAGATTTAAGGCTGTCATTTATGTTGACGACTAAATGTTAAAGAAAACACCAACAGTTCGTATTGAATACTTATTCTAATACCTGCGCGATTGGCTGTTAGCCTGACCTCCAAACAAAACCCATGCACCTTTGTAGTACTAATGTTCATGAGATTTAATATGTCTCTATCCAACTTGTGGCAGTTCATGCTTAAGTTTGGACAAACGCAAGTGCATATGTTGTATTCGAACTACTATTTGACACGGATGGTGCCAATCCATGTATATACGTATACCGAATGAATTCGAAGAGGATACTCATACCGCTTTTGTACGATCAACTTATTGGAGGGATGCGGCACTCAGGCAAACCGAAAATAACCTAACCAGGACATGAACATGGTGAGTTTCCGACGAACAAATGTGATTTCAGGTGTTGCGAACCAAAGGCAAAGTTGATCGGTGCGACGCCTGTGGCCTAATCAAGAGGGCGGTTGCCCAGGTGCAGGAGAAGGTACTATTGCATGTGGAAGAGAAGCACGATGCGTTCGTCCCCATCCGATATAATAATTCACGCCAATAAGGCTGCGTATGTGGTACCTCTGCCTGCCTGCTGAGTAATCTTACAGTTCAGAAGTAGATGTTGTTTGAGCTTCCTGGTGTGGCTGCGCCTGATGTAAATGTTGACAAGGTGCCTACCTGTTTGATACCCTCCACCTCGACTGCTGTCTCCAGGAGACAGTTGGTCATTGCTGGAGGGGACGGGGTGCACCGTCGTCGTGACGGTGTTGGGCTCATAGAGTGGTTCCAAGCACGGTGTGTCGAACGGGCTACGGCCTAGCCACCGCCTGGTGTACGTATGGTATGCATGATTTCCCAGTTAGGCCGGAATGCTTCTGTTCCGCTTGTTGAAGGAGTATGGGCAGGCTCTGTTGATGAAACACGGCTCTCATCCATACGCCTCCCGGTCTTATTCCCTTGGGTTTACACTGGATATTTTGTGTGAGGGTGAAACTGTGAGTGCCGCAGCGCAAGCCACTCATGGTCCCTCTGAAAGTCACAGGCGTCCTGCAGCTGTTTCCATGGGGGGCACAGTGACAGGTAAATCCGGATACGGTTGCCTCCAATCTATACATTATCTGGCACAGCCTCTCGTTGACTTGTACATAATGTATTTCAAGCAGCACACGGTAACCGACAGTTGGCGAAACGCAAGCATCATGCCGGTGCCAAAGTAAGGAACCTGCAAATATCGTTCGACCACTTGCATGCCGGTGGCTCTGAAGAGATTTGAGAGGATTACTCGTAGTTGAACTTCAGCCCAGATACATTTAGATAACGCTTATCCGTTTGCATGTTGCAGCTCAAGTCCACCTTAGATGCAGTAGCCGGTCTGGCACATACTGTGCTCTCGGGACTGGAAAATAACAACAAATCCATCCGCATCCGCTTCATGAATTTTAGCAACCGTTTCGGTTATGGGAACTAGGAACTGCTGTTACGCGAGCTATCAGGTTCTGGAAATCAAACTGGTTGTTTCTATGCTGGAGGATTTTTTATAAGGTGTACCCAGTTTACCAGCTTTTGAGGAAAATCTCTTTACCCACTACGAATTCTGGTGATCATTATGAAGTCATGTTGTCAGAATTTCCATTTGTACTTATGTTACCTTAATCCCCGTTCCTGTAGAAGCCATCTTGGTGAAGTATGTGGACGACGTAATCCTTGGCATCCGTCATCCAAGCATAGAATCGTCAGTCAAAATACAACCCTCAAAGACAATCTCACCGCTCGGTTTAATTCCCCCTAGCCTACCGTTGAACACTGTGAAATGCAAGGATGTCATTTCTCGCTGTTATAAGGAAAGCGCTACCAGCAAATCATAACTCAGTGACCTTAAGTTCGCATCGATATCGAAGAGTTGATCTCTTTCACCTCTGTAAATTACCTAGGAGTGACACTGACTAGTGGACTTCCGTTGTCGCTTCATATGAACGATTCACTAAAGTTGGAGGAGTCTCATTCAATGTTACAAGTCCCATGCCTTTTTCCGCACCTAGTTTCTTGTTTCAACGTTTTGTCACTGCATGTGTATTACCCTACTGGACCTATTGCCTTCCCATTAGCTTTTCTTAGCTTCTGAGTAAGTACTTCAATGTAATTACCAGGCAAAGGAAACATCTAACGAGATGTAGTGGAACTTCTGGGAAGGAACTTTTTGGCATCATTTTACCCAGTCATGTTAACGCCTGTAACAAGCTTACATCTAAAACACTCGCTGAGGTTAGCCACGTCCTACCCAGGACTTTGTCGGAATACGTATCAAGCTCCTCAACAAAAGCTATGTGTGCCCCCAAGAGGTCTTATGTTGCGTCACTAGTTCCTTGCATGTCAAATTTTTGCCTGACAACAATTTAATCATTCAAGAAGTGGTTATTGAATTATCACAGTTAGAATACCCACGTCAATATTTTTTAACCATGTGGTTTTCTATCTGTCCATTTGTACTGCTCTACTTCGTTGTTTATTCCTGAGTGTGTTGGAGTTGAATATTCACTCTACTGGAATACATAAAGCACATACTTGGCTTGACTTCACTTGTTCCAATAGCAGTCCTGTTATCTTTGCCTAGGAATCGCGAATACGTCCAAAACCAGCCGTGTTGTGAAATATTGCTAGCGGGCAGTGTTCAACAATCGATAGTGTGGTCACTCAAACAAAACGTCACATAGATAAACGAAGAGGAGTCAACGCATTGGGAACTAATACACCTTGCAGCTAAGTATTAAATGGTGAGCTACACATACTCGCTTTCGCCACTCATTTCTAATCGCGATGTTTACCAGTACCAGTATTCTTCAGTATTCTTCTTTGCTTCTTTGCGCTCAACGTGGTAAGTAACTCTAAAATCTATCACCGGCTATTACTGCTGCTTCTGACTTTTGTACATTCTAGTCACTTTGGTGCATATATAGGTTGCACTATGGTCCATCCCATTTACTTTACACATGTTACTCTCAGTGAGATATGGCTCCATGTAGTGCTACGACACTTACCCAAAATATGCGAATTCTGTTACACTAGGCGTACCATCTCACTACACATGTTTTCGTCCTCATAGAGACTAGCGAATTTAACAGTAGTGGGCAAGAGGAAATTGACTCTGTCGAATCGATTACGCAGGCTGGAAATGAAATAGTTTTATAACTTGTTATTCTATTCCCTGGGTGGGATAATGCTTCGCAGCCGCAAGGTTCGATCCTGTTACCGTTTCGATACCACGTTTACTGTGAGCAGTAAGCGCGTTTACAACAACAGCGTATTAGTTACTACAACGGGCTTTCAAACGGCTTAATGAGTTTTATCAATTCGTCGAATTCCCTCTCATATCGCTTCGCGTGTTGCTATATCTTTGATAAAGTGCCAAAGTAGTTCAAAATTATACTTTGTTAAAGGCAGTTCAGCCTGTATTGCCCAGGATTCAAAATACTGGGTATTTTTCGCTTACATTATATCACAGCACGCAGACAGGCGATATATTCCGAAAGGTGGTGGATGCGTCCTCATGAAAAATGTACGCGATTGTCCGAATTCGCTGTCTTTGGTAACTAATCTAGCCGTGCTGTGGCAGCGTTGTCTGGTGGCTAGCAGCGTGAAAGCTACTATCGTGCAGACAGAAAACCGCTCCATCGTTAGCAAATGAAAGATAAAACTTCCTTTTTCGACACAGATCGCCTGGTGCACCGTGTAGGAGTGGCTGACAAGTGGCAAATTGTAGGGCATATCTGAGTCGAAAATGTGTGCTGTTTTGGGATAATGGAGAGAATATAGCAAATACCAATTATTATAATAATTACTGGTGTTAACTGATTTACTGCTGAAACGACTCACGAACACCATGACATTTTCGGCCAGATAAAGCACTGCAACCTGCCCGCTGAAAACTTAGTAGTCGTTTTATTATTTCATTTTGCGTTTGCTCCACTTGCGGTGGTGAATCAACACCTGTATGCCCGTGGAACTAAGCTGTCTGAGATCAACGTGTCTTGCAGATGACACGCTTCCAGTTGCACCACGAATTTAGATTGTTTTGGATTCGACAGCTGCAGTATTCTGATGACGGCACAGCCAAGACCAAACCAAAAGCTACCCTATACCGAGGTTATGGAAACATTACTTTATCACAGGTGGATGAAGTCGGCATCCGATAAGTCCGACAGTATGTGTAAAGATTAAAAGGACTTTGACTTCCTGCACCAGTTGCATTGCTTCCCTTTGGTGACACGTTGTCCTTATTCTCAACCAGTTCCAACTGTCCGAACTAATAACACGCCTTGTGAGCTTATAGACCACCACATTTTCAAGCACGGATCTTTAATCGTTCGCTTCAGTTGAACGCACTACATGTCACAAGATCACCGATTCACGTATCTGCCATTAAGCTTTCAGTTACGATTATCTGTTTCTCCCATCTGTTCTCACGTTGCTAATCCTTAAGCTCTGTCTTGTATATTTTTCTACCATTTAGGACCACGGTTATAGGATTAGATTGCAAAAGCTCCCTCCCCAACAGTTTTCTGTCATAACCGTGCATAAAGTCTAGGTCTATAAGTCAAAGTTGCAGTACTAATACACATTTCGTACAACGTAATTAGATTTAGCCTGGTTCCATCTTTACAGGATAGACAGGTGTTGTGGGCCCGTCAAATATCCCCGCAAAAACGCGCTAGTACATCCGGCATAATCGCTGTGGAAACCGGAGTCCAATTCCTCCCAACAATATAACTGTGTGCAGCCACTCCGAGACGCGGCCCAACTGCGCACCTGTTGACAATGTTCTTTTACAAACTACCTCCCTGTCGTGGTAGCAATTTTCCCTAACTTAATAACCCGTTGCATTGGCTGTGCTTCGCGCTTTGTATGTAGTAAAAGCCTTCAGAGTACCGCTTGTTCAACTTCCTCTTCGCCGTAGTTGGGACCCGATCGGGTCACGTCATTTTGTATGCGTTGTTAGCCGGGTAGCGTCGCGTCTAAGTCCTTAGCGCGCGTCTGTCGCAACCCCCTCTCGTGTACATCAGGTCCGAAGCCTCAGCGTCTATCCTAATACGTGCAGCTAAGATCGTTCTCACGCTCGCTCAATTTCATTCTCTCCAGCGCGTACCCCGGGTTAAGCTAATGCCATCAGGCCAGCGCAAATCCGTTGGCTTGGCCAGGGTTCCAAGCCGTTACCGTAGGCGCGCTCCAACGATGCCAGTGACAGTCTTATCATGATCAACAGCAGTACATCAGCAATTCGAACTGATGCTTCGCTGCCACACAACCATGAGGATTTGTGCAATAAGGAATAAGAAGAGGGAGAGAAGGGGGACTTACCCGAAAACATTAATGCCATAGGCATTCAGGGTCAAGGGGCCTACATCATGTGTAGACAACATACCGTCACAAACAGCTGGCTAACATGAAAAGATAAGGCGGCATCGGCGAGACAGCTTCCTTGCGGTTTTCACTACCCCGCCTCATAACAAACCATTACCCCGCAACTAACTCAGCAACAAACACACCTTAAACAGGCAATCCGATTATGAGACGGCAGCAGACGCGCCACTGGTGTCTACTGCGAGCCATGTCCTGTAAAGTCTCGAGCCAAACACAAGGCGAGTCACGTGAACTCCCGCCCGGAAGGCGAGACGGATCAGCAGCACCCAGTTTGGTGGTCAGTGACTTCATTTCTCGCTGACAACACAAATTCTGTCCACCTCGAACCTTGCGCCACCCCACACCTGGTAGACTGAACAAGGCCCTCCTAGGTAAGCGGTGACTAGGCATACGTAGCGCGCGCCCGAGCCAACGCAACTTATTCAGTGCTATCTGTCGTTCTAAAGAACTAGCTTGGTTATCACTACCTAGTACTCGCATACACACATCATCGTTTCGAACACGGTGGTGCCATCCGACACCAGCAATGCTCCGCAGACAACGATTATCAAAGACTTGAAGGCGTCTCAGATCTTCAGAGCGAAGGGGCCAAGTCTCACTCCCATTAAACAGAACAGCTCCCGTTGTGGCCTTGTATACACGGTCTTTCAGACGGAGGGAAATTCTTTTCTGGCACCAAAGATGCCGCAGGTTCAAGAACGCGGCTCTGGCCTTTGCAATGCGTGAACTGACGTCAGTTTCTATGCGCCCATCATTGCTGATGCAGCTGCCAAGATAAGTGAATTGATCAACCACCTCGAGTTCCTCGTTAGCAAGCGTCAAGGGGTCATCAAGTGTCTGGTGGTCCTGCAGCAACACTTTGCACTTTGAAGGTGCGAAGTGCATACCAAATAATGGGACCACTCTGAACAGGATATTCAGGGTTGATTGTGCCGCCGCAAAATTGTAGAAAAGCAAGACGATATCGTCCTCATAATCTAGGTCAACTAACCTTTCATCAGGCAGTACTTCAACGCCTACATCGTGAGATTCCCCAACGAAACACGCCATGATAGAATCCATGACGAAATTGAACAAAAATGAGGAAATCGGACAACCATGACGAACGACACTTGTGGTCGGGTAGGCCACCGTAGAACCTGACGCGGCCTGTAGTGTTCGAGTATAGAGCACAAAGAATGTTCATATATTTTCTAGTAACACCTTTCCGCGCAGGTATTTCGAACAGAATTGATCGATCGACTGAATCGAACGCACTCTTGAAATCGAGGAACACATCTATTGTCGGTGTGCGGTATGCATGGCGCTGCTCTAGCACCCGCCGCAAAGTGAATGTATGGTCTATACAGCCACGTCCTGGGCGGAAACCGGCCTGCTCTTCCCTAATCCGAGATTCCGCTCCGCAGCGAGGCGACGAACGATAATCCAGGTCAATTATTTTGTCACAACTGGCATTAGGCTAATATGCCTGTGGTGAGCACAGTCTGTGCGACTGTGCTTCTTGTATATTGCCACTATAATCGATTCGCTCCAATTAGCCAGGACACTCTCTTCTTTCCAGATACGTTCGAATAGGGAGGTCAGTGTTTTGCAGAGGACCTCATCTCCATCCTTAAATAGTGCAGCTGGGAGGGAATCCGGACCAGCGGCACAAAAACGATTGAGGGCTGTGATCGCGATACGCACCTCGGTCTCCGACAGAGGCTCTAATCTAACCGTAGAACGGCTAGTCTTGCATCACCTGAGTAGGAAGAGGTCCGTGAGCAGGGGGGCAGCTGAACTGATCGTGAAGGTGTTCTGCCCAACGAGCCATACGGCGCTCTTTATTGTGTATCAGCGCACCCGCGCTGTCTCTGATTGTCTCACTGACGCCTGGTTTTCTGGGACCAGTGGTGCAGATTACCTGGAAGAGCTTGCGGTAATTGCGTACTGTTCCTGTCTCCTCCATTTCTTTGGCCCGACTGGTCCACCAGGCTTCCTTGTCAACACGCAGGCTCCCATTTAGTTTACGTCTAATAGCCCATCTTGTCACATTGTGCTCAGAGCCAGCCAGGAGGTGTCTTATAGATTCCAACATGTTCACCGACCTCTCGGATATCCAGTGACTGGTGCGGCGACGGTGCATAGTACCACAAGCAGATGCTTCTGCGTCGTGCATGGCAGCCGAATCCTATTCCACTGAAGTTCAGTGTCATTAGAACAAGACAGCGAATTTCGGTATGCAGTGCTTCTTGATAGGCTTGCCTGACCGAGGACTGAGACAATTTCTCCGTTGCCAATAGTAGGGGACGCTTGGTACGCCTCCCGGTAAAGTTCATGGAGAAATGACAGCGTACCAAGGCATGATCAGAGTCGACACAGGTACTCCAGTAAGAGCGGCAATCCAGGATGGAACCACGCCACCTGTAACTTATCGCTAGGTGGTCAATTTGGGTCCATTGCTGGCCAGCTACTGGAGGACGCCAAGTGGCACTTCGGCGCCCACTGTGTCGAAAAGCGGTGCTACTAAGAAACCACTGGTGCTCCGCACACAGTTGCAGCAGACGCTCACCGTTGTCAGTCCGTTCGGAGTTAAGCCCACAATTACCACCCTACTGAGCTTCAGAAGAGCTCAGATGCCATACTTGTGCGTTCATATCCCCTGCAAATACTATAATATCTGAACTAGTAGCACTGCGTAGTAGCGGGTTCAGTTCGTGATAGAACGTGTCCTTGACAGCATTAGAACTGCATTCGGTGGGAGCATAAACGGAAATCCTAAATAAACAGCGTTTTGTATTACTTCGTGAATATACCTTAGCTGATGTCGTCAAACGGGCTGCACATAAACGGCTGTTCAACGGAATCCAAGCAACCCACGATGTCTCAGCCTTGGAGCTTATAATGATACCTACACCAGCTTGACCCATGAGTGCTGCGTCGGCGTCTCCGGATGCTTGCAACCAATAACGAGAGGATAAGTCAGGTGCAATTAATTCAACAACCCCGTTAGGGTCATTGATCCTAGTTTCGGACACACAACACATCAATACCCAGTGTGTCCAAGGTGCGCGCGACTGCAGCCTATTGACCTGTTTGTCGCCATGGCAACGGGATAGCGTGGCCTTATAAGGGGCTTTTGCCGATAGGTGCAGTGGGATAGTGGCTGCAGATGGTTCTACTCCAGTGGCACTTCGGTTGCTGTCAATTAGGCTGGGAATTATAGAAGGAAAGTTAGTAATGAGGGTCTGGTTGGGAGTAAGAGAAACAGGTAAAAAAGAAAGAAGGCAGACGCCAGCAGTAGCATGTTTTCGCTTATCCGCTCTGCTGTATGCAGCAGAGAAGGCGACCCTTGATAATCTGCGCGACGGCCGACGCAGGACGTGCTTGGAGTTCAAAGGAAAAGTCATTTTTGTATGTGGGCTGAGATTCTGCCAGGGTGCCCAGACCCAGACAGGAGGACGATTAGGGTCCTTATCCAAAACCCATGGCTTAAAAGTCTATCCGCAAGGCAGCGGGGAGGTGGCAATGATTTAGTTTTACAGAATTGGATGCCATCCCATTTCAAAACCTCAACCTGGAGGACAAGGAGACTGAGTGTGTCTGACCTCTCAGCATTGACCAAACTGGTAGGAGTAGCTGTCAAGGTGCCCGAAGGCATCACCCATTATAGCACAATGGGTCAATGAGGTACGCAAACCGTCGCACCACGTTAAGATCCAGTCTCGTTGCGACGGAACAATCTTATCAGGCATCTACGCAATCATAACAGGTGTATAAATAAGCAAACAACGTAGTGTCAGCAGAATAAAGTAACTGTCGGTAGACTCCGGAGAAGTTTCAACTAAGCACACCGTTTGTTTGTGTTCTGTTGACGCTCGGTCATAAATGACCACATCACGTGATGCATATGTTAGCGCTTGCCTAGACGCTTTTGAATACCGGTACTATGGGACAAATAGTGCACAAGGGGAGGGCGTTCCGCGATTGGCCCAGAAGTAGTTGTGAACTTGCGACATTCCAGCTGGCTACACTATGTGTCTATCTACCTGAATGTCTCTGTGTGGCATTGTTGGTAGTTTCAGAGGGTATACAAACATGGCTGGGATTCCTCAGAATCTGATGCTTCATGGTCAATTCCGCACATAGGCGCCATTGCGTTCCTCTGTAGGACCATGGATTTTACTCCAATTTGCTAGGGAAGACAAAACAGCCTCTTATTCACCATCTGTTGAAGAATCCCGAGTGCTTCAATATCAAGTTTTTACCACTGCTACCAGGCGCGGGTGGCATATTTTGGAGGGTATGATATTGTGGCGAGCCTCTCGGAGAGGATGGAAGGGTTAGACCTTCCGGGTGCATTGTATATGCTCAGTTTCCTACATATCCCCTCTTTAAAATGAAGCATGCTCGGACTTGCATGCTCATAAGATCTGTCAATATCGTTTCGTATCTTGACATAGTCGCATGCTCCCTTGATGGATCGCAATATATCTTGATGTCGTCAGAGTATTTAAAAATTTATGATGATCGCTTGAGATGTTGTTTATGTAAATTAGGATTGGACGTGAATACAGTACTGAGTCCTATGTTACTACGCACCGAACTGCGTCGAAACCGTACTGCGGACGCCTATAATCAGATATAGTTAAAAGATTCCTTTAGTAATTTGAATAAAGCTGTTATACGCCACGACATATTACCTGGAATTGGTGAGACAATCAATTGGAACTTCCTCTCAAAATAAACACCAGCTATCGCATGACAACAAACGTTGTTCGTTGGTGGCGCATCGGAAGCTAAAGCCACCCATACGAGAAACATGGTCTCGTTTGAATATAGCAGGTACACAAGTGTATGTCGGTACGGAATGCACCATGGGAAGTCTACTAGACCTGTTCAAGCACAGAGACCCTGGTGGTCAATGTGGTACAATGTAACCACCATAATCGACTTGTTCTTGAAGATGAAATTGTATACCGGTGAAATCTGACAAACTGTATGGTTTCACTAATGAGTCTTGGAGTACCCAACTCATGACATACTGCATTCATAGGTAGACAACCGACATAAACTGAAACAAGAAATTCCACCTTCCCGTTCACCGAACAGACTAGCCCCGACTACGAAGGAAACGACGAATGTCCTGCGGCAATAATATGCTCCGACATATTTTGCGTTAAGTGCCTCCCTAATTTAGTTTATAAAGTGTTAACCCACCATGAAAACACACATATATCCTTCTCAGCAGAAAAGCTACTAAAAATATGTAATGTATATGCATGCCTCACTCTCCCGCGGTTGATAGTATTTACCCGAATTCGCTTGCTTTCATAAAATAGCTAAGCCAAATCCAAAGCAATTTTCAATGCTTGTTCTAGTGGCTTCTCAGTCTCCTGCGTGATCACTGCCTTCCACGCCACTACACCCGTTCCAACTCGAAGTTGCTTTTCCCTCGAATACCGTGAATGCAATAGAACTGATTTTACCTGGCGTTTCACCGTCGCACTGTAAGCTTTGAACTTCACTTTTTTGATAAGTTACCGTGTACGGAGCTTTCCAACGTTCCTTGAAATTGCTCGCAGCGGGTTCCGCTGGGTTTTGGTCGATCGTTGTTCCCTATCTTGCATTGTTCCTCTTTACTGAACAGTCTCTACTTTTGCGCTGCTTACCTGACATCATAGTTCCGCTTATTTCGTAGCTGTCGAGATTTCGTTTCACTTCTGGCCGTTGCTCCCAAGGTCTCTTGATGCGCTGTCTGATGTTTCCACTCATGATCATTCAGTAAGCAGGTGTCGAGTGCAATTCTTGGTTCTCTACGGAACTGTAATTCGAGTGGAGAAACCTTGGTGGTCGACTGCATGCTGGTTCGATAAGTGAGTAGAACCTAGGGCAGCGCTTCCTCTCACGCCAGTTTCATTCAGTTTATCCACGCCTTCATGGCTCTATTAAATCGTTCTATCATTCAGTTGGTTTGCGGATAGTACTGTGATGTGCCTCATCTCTGGATCCAACACTTGTTCAACACCGCCTGGAACGCCTTCGATTCAAAGCAAGGTCCTTGGTCCGTACTGACTTAGTTCGGTATTCTATACCTACTTGTCACATAGATTTCGAATACATGTGACACTGTTTCGCCTGTTTAATCTCTTATCGGCATGGCCTCTACCCATCGCGTTAAGTGGTCAATCATCACTAGGATGTAATTATTTTCTGAGCGACTCAACGGTAAATGTCCAAAGACGTCCAGTCCCCAACACAGCAAAGGTTCATCGACGTCAATACATTGCATCGGTGGACTCGGTGCATCCTTCTCGCAGCTTGTTTGGCAGCTTCAGCAACTCCGACTGTATGCAGCTACGTCCTTTCGCCTGGATTGCCAAAACACTTCTCTGTACCAGTCGAAAAATCTCAAAACCCATATAGGCGTTATCATGGGCCAACTGAAGCACGCGTGCTCTTAGGTTTTCTGCAATAAACGGTAGTTTCGTCCCGTTCGTTGACACCACCAACTTACCTTTTGAGTGGTGAAGCCTGTTCCATATCTGGAGGAGTTCCTTCAGCTCTCCTGATGTTGCTTCCGGCTTAGTTCCGATCGCAAATGTGTACATACTAACTTTACGAATTCATCCGTCCACTGCTTTTCCAGTAGGTTCCTACCCTAAACTGTAACAGCGCACACTGGTATTGCAGTGTCTGGCATGAATTCGTCCAATGTCTGGCGCGACAACACGTCTGGTAGTACGTTATCCGTTCCGTCTATGTGCTCGATATTAAAAGTCAATTCATGAAGCCGGTAAACCCATCGTGCCAGACACCCCCTCGGGTCTTTCGTCATCATCAGCCATGATAGCGGTTTGTGGTCAATGATGACATGGAACTCATCTCCTAAGGGGTACGTTCTCCACTTATCTAAAGCCCACACGATCGCAAGACATTCATCCTCGGTTGTAGAATACTTTTGCTCTGCCCTCGTCAGCACTCTACCAGCATATTTGATCACTTCAGCTGGCTGGCACAGAACTACACCAATTGCGACGTTACTTGCGTCGACCGCCACAGTGAACCTCTTACTCGGATTGGGTAAGCGTAAAAGTGTTGGATCCTTTGCTATGCATGACTTTAGTTGGTTGAAGATCTGCTCCGTCTCGGATGTCCAAACTAACGATTCGTCCTTGTGTATCATCTTAATTAACAAGCTGATCATCTCTGCAAAATGTGGCACGAAGTTCAAACCATATGTCACCACTTCCGGGAATGAACGAAGCAGACTTTTGGATTTTTGAACTGCGAACTTCTTGACAGTCTAAAGTTTCTCAGGGAATGGTAGTACTTGGTCATTCCCCACAATGTGACAGAGGCACACAATAGACTTCCGGACCAAATGCCACTTTTGTGACTTAGTTTGAGACCAGGCTTCGCTAATCGTTCTAGTACGGCTGCGAGTCTGGCACTTTGTTCACGTTCTGTCTCAGAGAAAATAATGATATCACCTACATAGGCCACCACTCTTTGAAGGCCCTCCAGAATAATCAGCAGTAGGCGTCGGAATGTAGCAGGAGCATTGCACAATCCAAATGGCATCCTCAAAAATTTATACTGCTGGCCCTTCATACTAAAAGCTGTCTTATGACGATCTACTTCCGTAATGGAAAGTTGTCAGTATCCCGAGCGCAGGTCTATCAACGAAATCTGCTTTGCATTGAAAAGATTAGAAAGAATTTCTTACATCTGTGGCATCGAAAACACGTCCTTCACCGTCACTCTGATTAGCTCTCTGAAATCAATGCAGAATCAGTAGGTTCTGTCTGCCTTCCTCGTCAGTAGGTGCGGTGATGAATACGGGCTGTTCGTTCTCCTAATGATCCCTTTAAGCTCCATCAAAGCCACCTGTTTCTGTACCTCCGACAGGTTGTTCGATGCTATTCTTCTGTAAACTAGCTTGCCTTGTCACCACTAGAGTAATAATATCCGGTGTTCAATCCAGTTGCAGAAACCGTAATCATCATTCACATCGGTGCACAAGTGCGCATAACTCTTTAGTCCTTCCCGTATCGTGCGACATGGGCAATTAGGTAAAATATTCATGACACCCAATTAATTTAATTGTGCTGTGCTCATCGCGATCGTTTTGGCACCCAAAATTACCACGTCCCTTCTCAAATCGATTCTGGCTCGGAGTCGCTTGAGGATATCATTACCGACTATTGTTTCTGTGGCCCTCTCCACGACGAAAATCGAACGTTTACAAAGTGTTGCTCCTATCCTAACTTACAATCGCCATACCTCCGTCACCTTCAAGTGGTGTCCTCCAACCGTCTGCATTACAATTGATGACTGCGTTAACTGAACTTCATCGACCATTCGCGCAATGGTAACCCCTGCCCCTGTGTCTGCTATGGCACGGAGAAATATCCCTGCAATATTTATGTTGAGGACCGGCACTCTCCACCTACTCGGCATGGACCATCAGAAACAACCATAGACAATTCTGTTCATACAAAATCTGGAAAAATGATCATTATTGTTGCATCGAACACAGCGACGATCATCCCGACTTTCATATTCTTTGCGTTGTGTAACCTCTTTCATTGTATCCTTTGATGTCAGCTTTGCTACCATCTGTGTCAGCTCGTCTACTTTTCTTTCCAGCTCCGAAGGTTGGATCCTCCGTACCGTCGCAGGCTCCGAGAAATGTTGGAATATCGTCACCAGATTCTCCACCTTGTTGACTCCAAGCATCGATGCCAATGTGACTCTACCTTGGAGTTTGCTGCCTAGACTTAGGATGAACTGCCCTCTCAACAATCCTTCTCTCACGGCGACATCTAACTCGGGGAGCCCGATCACCAGACACCTGCACAGCTTCTGGAAGACACCATCCCATCTTTTTGCTCCTCCCATTTCTGTTTCTGATGTCATCTCCGGGAATTATTTCTCAATTGAAACAGTTCAAGGATCACACGCTGTTTAGAGAATTTAACCAGGATGTTAAGTTCAGCACGAAGCTTGCAGTAGCGACAGCGTCAGTGTAATTTCTTGACGAGTGCATTTTACGTTGTGAATACCCTAAGCACTTTTGGAAACTTCTCAGACGTGATGGAATGAATTCAACTAATACCGCTTTGAAACGCCACACGATGAATGAACGTGATACGGTTGTGTCTCAGATTAACAAACTCGAGCTTAACCGATGTGTTTTCTCTGTCGTGCTAGAGAATTTAGCTGTTGAGGAATACCAGGCGTTCGAATCATACGTTCAGCGAATTGTGGCACGACAAGAGGAGGTACGAGTATCCTCACTGCATACACAGCTCAATCTGGGTAAGCCACGGAAGTTATTTCCTCCTGACCCTGAGAGATACGTTCACAATTTCTCCTCAGTACAATTAGACAAGGTTTTACTCGAAGGTCTTTCACTCGGCACGAAATTCTGTTGTCCACGAAACTATGTTAAACAGCTAGATTTAGAGGTCCAATTTGAGAATCCCTATTCCCAAGTAGCTACGCTTGTGTCGTCCTTAGCCTTAGCAGCCGAGCAGTATAAATCAACACTGGTTAACGCATGTTACCAATGCATGTACCAAGCAGGAATATCTAGACGCCCTTAAAGAACTCAAGCGAAACGATAATGTACTGTTGTCTAGGCCAGATAAAGGAGCCGGGATAGTTCTGATGGACAAATCGGATTACATCAGCAAGATGTATGTCATTGTTTCTGACGGGTCAAAAATTCGTAGAATGATTAATGAGAGTGGCAAGACGCAGATACTCGAGAGATCCATAACGAACCTTTTGCGTTGCTTGAAGCAGGAGAATATAATCGACTCAAATATATTTGAATACACCAGACCGAGTGGGACAGTGGTTCCAAGATTGTATAGCCTGCCCAAAGTACACAAGGAAGGGCTACCACTAAGGCCGATAATGGATATGTGTAACTCACCATTTCAATCAACTGCCAAGTGGCTCGTCAAACGGCTGGCACCAGTCAGGAAAGCCATAGCTGGATACAGTCTCAAGAGCACCTTTGCTTTCCTTGACTCAGTGAGACAAATTGAGCTAGCTGAGCGACAGATGTTTTCCTTAAATATGGTGTCTCCTTTTACCAATGTTCCATTGGAGGAGACCGTAGACTATTTGTGCAAGTTCATCCAGCTGCGCAACACCAATGCTTGTATCCCACTAGACCGCATGAGACAACTGCTACTCATGTGCACTCGAAACATTCAGTTTCAGTTTAATGGAACGATATATCGACAAATAGACGGGGTGGCAATGGGTTCACCATTAGGACCGTTGCTCGCGGACGTCTTCATGAGCAAATTAAAATGCAACCAGCTGAAAGAATCCATCAACAGCTTGGTTTCTTACGGTCGATATGTAGACGACATATTTTGTATTGCGGATAATGGAATGTGCGTCGATGGTCTATTGGCCCGCTTTAACACTGCAAATAGTGACATAACTTTTACTATCGAGTTGAACGTAACGACTCGTCGGCATTTTTAGATGTCCAAATCAACAGGGCATCAGACGGGTCAATGCGGAGGAGGGTGCAAAGAAAAGCAATCTGGAATTGACAGCACATCCATTTCGCTAGTTTTCTTCCGATAAGTCAAAAAGTAACCTCGTCCGTTGCCTAACGGAAATAGCGAGGAGAATATGCACAGACTATGCGCTCTCAGATGAGCTGGGCTTTATACGAAACGTACTCGAGCGTAATGGGTACCCTGAGAAATGCATCCAGAGGCACATGAAACCGCGAGTATCAAAGCTCAAACATGTTTCCTCGGAGAAGCGGATGCTATACTTATCGTTACCATTGAAAGGTGACGCCATAGCGGAACGGATCACCCGAAGGCTTTCCTTAGTAACAGCGCGAACGTATTTTGCCGCTAATCTACACGTAAGCTTCACCTCAACACCGATTGTGCGCCAACAACTTAAAGACAGGATACCTCGGTCGCAGACCTCCTTCTGTGTGTACAATTTCTCTTGGTCGTGTCGAGCAAGGTATATTAGGAAAACGACCAGGCGACTGTCCGTTAGGGCTCGAGAGCATGGCCCAGCTTGGCTCTACAGCGGCACGATGAAGAATATAACGAGTGCAGCATTGACACACCAAGTAGACACCGATCATCAAACCGAATCGCATGACGCATTCATACCAATCTACTGTGTTCCCGGATGTTACACACGGCAGTCAGATATCGCCTGCTGTCGACAGCAGAGGCGATCGCAATTCGGCTCCGTAACCTGGGGCTATGTGCACAGAAAAACTCTTCCCATTTTGCCGAGTGAAACTGATCCAACGCCTGCTGTTGATCGATTTCCTTTCCGCACTTGCACATAGCGCTGCCTTCATCTTACTGAACACCTATCGGGCTTTGACCTTCCGAGTCAGTAAGTACACCGTCTTCGCTCTCCCGCTTAACAGTGTGCTCAAGGCCATCGGTAGATTGGCATCGCACTTGACCCCAACGCACGATGCGATAGGTGCAAATTCCTCGAGCCAGACTTCTATATGTCCATTAGCAAACTGCGGTGGCCAGATCAACTTCAACCTGTGTGATCAGGACACCACTGTAGCAAGAACGAAGCGGCAATAAAGCACAATCTTTATTGCACGCGACCACGGTTTTCACAAGTTGGGTGCACGCGCTTGGCCTCGACTGCGTTATTCGGCTGAGGGTTACTCCAGGATGCACCGACAAAAGTGTTTCTGTCTGATTTATTTTCCTATCGACACATCCCTTTTCAGTACTCTTTGGATCAGGCACGTTCTCCTTCGCTGCTCGTGTTCCGCTCCGTGCTCGTATTGTTGGGCCGGGGTATCACCATCTGAGCTCGTCCTTAACGTCTGTGCACGTTTCTGTTCTCCCTCGTTTTAGTGGCTTTTCCATCTTTTGCGAGATGGCTGGCTTCTGCGCTATTACACTAGGACGGCTCGTTAGCAGAACAACCTCCAGTTGGTGCCGGCTGTGTGGTTCGGTTTAGTCCCGTTCTTACTGATCGTTCGGCGGCAGTGTTTCAGAATGCGGTGGGTTTTCGCCTGGCAAACCTTCTCCCTAGAAAATGCCACAAATTCCGTTTTACAGCGTACTGGCATGGATGATCACTCTGTAATAAAAAGTCATTGTTTTTTTCCCCATCCGGAGGATTTTTACCTTTTCAGGAACTTCACCCAGTTCCAAGTGTTCCTTTGATCCCTTCATACGATGGCGGTCACAGCAAAAAAATTAACTAATTCAGTCGCACTTCATCAATTCACTCACCATGTCCACTAACACATACACTTACATATATAGAGACACATAAATCCTGTATGTTACTGCTTCACTTGATATATTTTTATAAAATTACTAACCATCCTTGTTTGTAGTATCATGACCATGTCTTCAAATGCTTGTCTCGCACTACCGGGAATAAAAGATTCCGTTAAATGTATAACAAGGATAAAACACGCCTTGTAAGCTGGAAACGTATGCACTATGACAATAACATTACGGTATGAAGAGTGGCCAGTGCATCGGATGATCCCTTACTACTTCAAGCTGGGCTGGATAGAGTTCATGAACGATCATTACAGGATCTACTATGGTTCGATTTGGACAATGTGGAGTACTCACTAACGGCACTTGCAAGCCTAGTCTTATGAACCAAGCAGGCAGGATGTATGAATGACTTCCAGTGAAAAACGTTAAGGCGTTTGATTCAGGCCAACCTTGACGTTCGGAAACAGTCCAAGAAAGCATCGTTAAAAGTCATTCAGAACACAGGCCACCGGCTGCATGTTTTCAAACATGCGACCTGTCTACTTTTAGCATCGTCGCGCATCTATAAGTCCACACATGGAATATGCAATATAGCTCTAGCACTTATAGCTGTAGAATCGATCTACTTTGGGGATGCCTCACTGCCTAGTGACCGATGATGTCAAAGGCTTATACCGTTTGCCCCATTAAAAAAGTGCGCGAGATCTTCAGCTGACGATATGGGCCATTACGTTCGTACCTTCCTATAAATTACCGGATTGCAAGGCCTTTCAACCAAACTTGTCACCATTCCCTGGAGCCCAGTCACGATAGCTTTCTTGGAGGTTATCTTCTCAGGTTGATAGGAAGCAAAGTGGTTTGGAATGTTATCTCAATTTCCTTTTCACACGTGCTTGCCAAGAATAGGACGCTATTCCGGAAACTGTCATTTGTGGGTCCACTCTTGTAGAGTTCAAAGTCCGAGTTGACCGTGAACTCGTTACACGGCACAATCTCACATGACTCGTCGTCTAGTGCCAAACATGAGTGCCTAACAGAAAGCGCACTACCTGTCAGACAGCGGAAGACGTTATGCATTTTTGGCTTATTACACTTGTCCACCAGGTGGAACTGCTTATACATACACTCCATATGTTGCCATTATTTATGGATTTACAGTGGATTTACAATTTTAGTACTTATACGTCATTGAATTCACGCTTGTGAAGTTATTTTACTGGCACCTTTTTCATATACTTATGAGTAGGGGATTTTGATGTAATTAAGTGAGGTTCTTCGCAGCCAGTTTCCAAATCACATAAGTACATCAAAATATATCCGCCCTGACAGTTTCTAAATGCTATGTCGTACATAGCTACTGTTAGTGGACGTCGTGTCTTTTGCGGCCAACCCTGTCCTCTGCAACGTTCGTAACTTGCGTGGCAATGGAGGATAAGACGCGCTATATGGCAGTTAGCTTGTAAATCATGACGGTCCGAAGCTGTCCCCCGTGGCCTAGTGGCATAAGCTGCTGACTGGCGGTTCAAGCCGCTGGTAGTCATGGGTTCGAATCCTAGATGATCCGATGGATACGCACTACTGACGATGCCCAACAGGTTAAAACTACAGTCTAGTGCTTTTCCGGGCATGTGAACGACTATCTGATTTGGAAACTGGCTGCGAAGAACCTCACCTTTTTATAGTTTGTGATATTCACCCTGACCATTCTACGGTACCTACTAAGCTCTGGCTTTCATACAGTTATTTAACACTTATTCCACTAACCTGAATAGGAAATAAAAGTTGGACCCTTAAGATGAAAACATGGCAACAGTTACTTCCAAAGATGCAACCATGGTCCTCTCGAGTTATTCGGTTACTTTAATCAGCCATTCAGTCTTCTTCACTAGCTACATCAAACAGTTACCATCTGTGATGGCCCTACGAACCTCGCACGGCAAACCGTCCCAGTCCTGCTGTTATATTGCATCACTTTTAGTGGCAACACGCTTGGATATATTCATGGGTACGTTCGTAATGCTAAACATTCATGATAGGTGGGCGCAAAGGATGAGTGCTGAGATGCGATTTCAAACGTGAAGCGGGCATGTGGCAAAACACGCGGGCAGGGATGAGCGGGGCTGCGATTGGCTGGTTTTGAAAGCAGCCGCATAGTTGAGACTGCGATTACGTTTGGACGCAAATAGACAAGTGCTCGGCAATGCAACGCGTAGTCGGATAAGGACTTGTGTGTCACATATGCATATGGTCATTATCTGTCCTTAATGCACTCCGGTCCAAAGGCAGTGTTAGTGAACATACGTCTTTGAAAATTCCTATTCAGGCTAGTGCGATGATATACCAAACAACTCAATCAGATGTTCTGTTGAAGTCCTTAAAAGGGGTAAAAGCACTGTTTAGTCGATGTCAATCATCGCTATTGTTCAGATCAATGTCTGCGCCTGCATGCAATCCAGGTGAGTAAAGCTCACATGACAATCGGGCCAGAGTTGCCAAAAAGTCGGAACGAATCGCTTCTGAATGCAAAGCTTCGGTTCATGCAGCCGAAGTGCGATGGCCCTAGCGGCTTCTAGTACCCGTTTGCGTATATACCTCGATGGATTATCAGGATACTTGTAGATAATTTTAAATGCTTAGGCTGAGTTATGGTGGTGCTCTGTGTCGGCGAGGTGGGCAGCTATGGAGGTTGCATAATCCTCTGATGTCAACCGTTAGCGAAGCACGACTGTGCTGTTTCACTCTCTTGGATAGACACCGGATCGTACGATCACAGGAACAGGTGAATGAACAGATACACATTGTTGTCGTGCACGGGTCTACTATCATGGAGACTGAGCTTTATCATCGGTGTACTGGTGAAGTATGCCTGTACTTTTGCTGCCAAGAATATACTCCCAAACTGCTGCAATAACTGACGGTTAAGGAGTTCTGCCGCGATTTCCCCATTCTAAATAGCTTGTAGAAAAAGTGCTTTTCTGTTAGCCGTTCACAGCAATGACATGTTCTGCCTTTGTTTTATATGAATTTTTATGAAGCAATTTGGATAGCCCTTTTCTTGCAGTGTCGAGCATATTCGCTTTAGTTCCTCTGATAGTCTATCAGGCGAGCAGAATTTTCGCTCCACTGACTTGGTTAAGAATTAAGTTACGTTTTAACCAGTAGCAGGCTGCAGTGATATTTACTGTACAGGCGGCTCCACCTGCGTTACGCTATACGTGACGCTGCAACATCCCGCTATGGGGACTCTTTAGGCCCACATTAAAAATTGAAAACAGCTATTTTCTTCAACCACCGCGGTAACGTATATCGCTTCATAAACTCGGTTAAAAGTTCCAGTAATATCTTCAACATGCTGGGCAGACTGAAATATCCAGAAAAACGGCGCTAGTTGCTGAGACCTGCGGTGGTTGATTCTAAACACCCTTGTTCAAGCATGCCCATGAAAACATCAGCAATTACTGGCCCAAGTGGGAAAACATCGCCCCTCCATCTAACTACAGGTATATTTCTCTGCTAAATATAAGTTGGACAATAACGATTGCATCTAAGCATTAATTCCTTTGGGGCCACGATAGGTTTGCTGATGTTGATCCCGCTACCATGGACTAATTCGCAGATGTATGTTATTGTATGGCAGGGGAGCTTGTGGTGCGCTGAGGCCAATGGTGGCTAGATCCTGACAGAAGGTCAACCCACTGCTGCTACTGTTGTGCCGTGGGCTCATATCCTGGACGCATCCTCGCGGCGACCGCTGGATGGGAATTGGGCTACGCCCTTCTCCCTGCTAAGATCCAAGACACCAAACTAGCCATGAGAGACAACTCGTCTACGGGTTATAAGCTCACAGCTCGACTGGCGAAGAGCACGAGCGCCACGCATTTTCTCTGACGGTGAGAGGGAACCTCTGGGTGTTCAATGGTTTGCTACTTCCCGTCTCAAGTCAGGCAGCCCCTGATCAAATTGGTACAAACTCGGCAAACCTCTCCTGCATCTTCCGTGGTCGCAGGCGCGTAGCGTACTACGGTCGCAAAATATACAGGAATCGTGCCAGTACCGAAAAAGCTGCTTGTGACGGCGGTCAAACAGATCCCATCCTGTCTCTGCAATCACATTCCCAAGCTGAATCTGCTCCTCACTGCCTTGTGGGTCAGGCTAGTGAACCAAAGGCTCCGGGCGGAGACCGTCAAGCAAAGCTCCAAATCCCCCACTGACTTGTGGGTCAGGCTACTGAGACGGAGGCTCAGCGTGGAGTCACGCAAGCAAACTTTCGAAGTAAAACTGCCACTTCGCATGCGATTGCCCACCAATTCAATCGTATGCCTGCGCGCAAAGTACTCAGCATCGGGTACTGGGACGTGCGCACACTGCTGGGCTGAAACTGGAGCGAGCGCCCCGAGCGACACACTGCAATCGTCTCGATGAGATTGGCAAGCTACAACTTCGATATTGCGGCGTTCAGTGAGTCACGGCTCGCTGAGCAAGATAAATTGCATGAAGCAGGTGCTGGCTACACGTTCTACTGGATTGGCAAGGCCACGTCAGCAACATTTGAACATACGGTCGGATTTACAATATCCGATCGTCTGTATGGCTAGATTGTGGGTGAACCAACTGGCATCAGCGCGCGACTGATTACTTGCCTACGACTCGTGATCAATTTTACACTCAGCCATCCTCCGTGATACGGTCTGTGCCTAGGAGCAACCGGCTATTTCTTCTGGGTGATTTCGACGCGCGTTTTGGGCGTGATGCAGCGGTGTGGACAGATGTTATCAGTCCGCATGGCATTGGTTCAGCGAATGCAAACGGTGACAGGCTGCTCTCACTATGCGCCACTCATGGCCTGACGATCCCAAACACTCGGTTTACACTGAGTGCAAGTGATATAGCAACTTGGGCACACCCACGGATTGGTCACGCTAACCTACTCGACTAACCATCAGACGCCAGCGTGACATGCGTGAAGTGCGCATAACACGTGTGCTGTTTTTAGCTGAATGTGGCACTGATCACAAATTAGTGGGGACCAAACTGTACATATATTTTCGTAAATCGATGTATTGCACTCCAGCCGTGAATCAGTGTAAATTTAACTTACCCTCCTTCGGTAATGTGAAGAAACATGTTAAGCTGGCGAAGACGCTGACTATACGCCTGCGTGATGTGGAATGCATAGCCACAGTGGGCGACCTGTGGCACCACATTCACGACCATGTTACAGCTGCTGCCGAGGAGACAATCTGGCGCGCAAAATGTAAGCGGCCTGATTGGTTTGATGAGAACAATGCGACGGTTGACGCATTGGTGTCATAGAGGAATGCAGCATTTGTTGCACAGATGTTAGACCTCAATGACTTGGGAAGGAGAGGACGTATGAGCGCATTCAATGACTAATGACCGGAGAGCTTCGTGGCAGTAGAAATGCATGGTGGACGGAGAAGGCGATGCAGATGGAATGCCACGCCGAACGCCACCAACACAAGGAATTCTTTGACTACTTGAAGGTGGTGTATAGACCGGGACTGGAGCCGCTGAGTACCCTGATCGGTGTTAGCTCAGGCGCTACCTGCACAAAGACTGCAGATATAATGCGGATCTGGCGGAAACACTTTGACTCTCCCTTGAACAATCGTTCAGAGAACGACTGGCCTACATAGAAAGGAGTGAAGCAACGCGATGTGAAGGCGAGTATGGCGAACACGTCGACACCGAATGAGACGCAGAGAGCACTTGCTCAGCTGCGAAACAGCAAGTGTGCCGCGGCCGACGGGATCCCGCCAGAAGTGTTGAAACTCGGCGGACCCGCATTGATGCCCACGCTGCACCACTTGCTGCAACGTGGATTGAGGAGGAGATGCCTCCTGAGCTAAAGGATGCCATTGTGCTATCACTGTAAAAAGGTAACGTGTACAAGCAATGTTTCACGAATTATCGTTGCATTAACTTGCTGAGTTGTGTGGGCAAGGTGATTGCCCGAATCCTGCTCAATCGTCTCGTGAGTCAGATTGTGGAACCAAACGTGGCGGAAGAGCCATGTGGATTCCGTTCGGGTCGCAGCATTATGGATATGGTGCTTGCGGCTGGTCAGTTACACGAGAAGTGCACAGTATGACACCAACCGTCGTAATCCCTTTTTGTTGAGTGCACTGAAGCATTTGATATGGTGAATTGCAAGGCATTTTGGCTGATGTTTGGTAAGTTTTGTTGTCTGAGTAAATTTTTAATTATAGTTGAACGTCTGCACAGTGGTATGCGGGCGAGGGTATAGCTGAGTGGACAGACCTCCGATGGCTTTGCAGTTGTCGCTGGTGTGAAGCAAGACTGTGTCATAGCTCCTGCCCTGTTTTATAGTTATCTTCGTGTGATGATGTTTTGTGCTTTTGATGCGGCTTGTGCTTACAGTGTTCGTGTGGAGCACCGTACTGATAGTGGTTTGCTGAACACCCGTCGTTTCGATGTGAGAACCCTAGTCTGTGAGACAACTATCCGTATGTTGCAGTTCGCTGACGAATGTGCGTTTCAATAACTGGTGAAAATTAATTGATTGATTTATTGGTAGGGGTGAAAAATATTGCGAATTCTCTAGCTAATCTGGTATAGTTTTAGGTCAGTCTAAGTAGATTCCAGTTACAATCATTTGTTGTCACGCCGTTAAACAGGGCACCATGCATTATCCCTGCTATAATTCATATATATATATATATATATATATATATATATACATAGTTGTTATAACGGAAAAATTAGGCGGGACGACTTAAATTTCCCGCTTTCGTGAGCGACATTACCATCACTCACCTTAGCGATCGCAGCTAGATTCCCATGTAATGGTTGATGCATGGTACTCTGTTTAACGGCATGGCGACAAGTGATATATATATATATATATATATATATATATATATATATATATATATATCCAGGGTTTTCTGCCTCTAGTTGAAAATCAGATGGTAATTCATGTGTATAGGAAAGCACTAGACTGAAGTTCTGGCTTGTTGGGCATCATCCGTAGTGCACATCTATCGGATTCATCAGGATTCAAACCCATGGGCACCAGCAGCTTGCACTGCTAGTTAGCAGCTTATACCATTGAGCCACAGGGGACAGCTTCAGACCGTCATCATTTGCAAGCTAGCAGCTTTTACACGCAATCTCGTACAAAGCTACTGTTAGCGGACTTTACCTCCTATGGGACCAACCCTGTCATCTGCAACCTTAATAACATGCATGGCAGTGGAGGATAAGACGCCCATATCGCAATTAGTTTGCAGCTCATGACGCTCCGAAGCTGTTCCCTGTGGCCCAGTGGCATAAGCTACAGACGGGCGGTGCAAGCAGCTGGTGCTTATGGGTTCGAGTACCAATGGATCCGATGGATACGCACTACTGACGATGCCCAACAGGCTGAGACTGCAGTCAAGTGCATTCCGGGCATGTGTACGACCATCTGATTTGGAACTAGCTGCGACGAACCCTTAGTTATTTATATCGAAACCCCATACTCATGAATATATATATATATATATATATAAAAGAAGTGCAGAGAACGACACCAGCCATTGTACTCGCTTTTTGTTGATTTCACCAAGGCATTTGATACGGTGAACCGCGAGGCATTGTGGCTGGTGTTGGGTAAGTTTGGTTGCCCGCGTAAGTTTGTAAGTTTAATTGAATGTCTGCACAGTGGTATGTGAGCGAGGGTGCAGCTGAGTGGAGAGACCTCGGATGACTTTGCAGTTGTCTCTGGTGTGAAGCAAGGCTGTGTCTTAGCTCCTGCTCTGTTTTATATATATGTTCATGCAATGTTGTCTTGTGCTTTTGATGCGGCTTGTGCTTACGGTCTTCGTGTGGAGCACCGTATTGATGGTGGGTTGCTGAACATCCGTCGTTTCGGTGCGAGAACTCTAGTCTGTGAGACAACTATCCGTATGTTGTTGTTTGCTGACGACTGTGCGTTGTTTTCACACAGCGCGGATGAGTTGCAGCACATGACTAGTGCTCTGGCTTCGACAGCGGCCAAATTCGGGCTCACCATCAACACAAGCAAAACTGTCTGTCTCTTTCAGCCTTCACCGGAGGTGCAATCTTCAAGATTGCCGCAAATCAGCATTGGTGCTGAAGTATTGGAAACCACCTCCCGTTTCAGCTACCTTGGAAGTGTGATATCGACTGATCAGCAGCTACACGTTGAGTTGCGTAATCGCGTGTCGAAGGCGGCAGCTGCATTCGGGAAGCTTGAGTACCGAGTATGGAACCACCATCAGCTTACCATTGGCACGAAGCTGATGGCGTACAAATCCATGGTGCTGTCCGTTCTTCTATACGGCAGTGAAACGTGGACCATGTACCGGCGGGATGTGCGATATCTCGAGCGGTTCCATCAGCAGTGTCTGCGACGAATTTTGCGGATCGGCTGGGGCGCCAGAGTTGCAGACTCGGTAGTTTTGCGCCGAAGTGGGATGTATGCAGTGGACGGCATACTTTTACTGCGACACCTGAGATTGCTCGGTCATGTGTGGCGTATGGATTCAACGCGGATACTGAAACAACTTTTATACGGTCAGCTGATTATTGGGAAGCGGCATGCTGGGAAACCAAAGTTACGTTACCAGGACATGATTAAAGTGAGCCTCATACGTTCTAATCTTGATTGCAGATCATGGGAATCGAAGGCGGTTGATCGTGGTGCATGGCGCGATCAAATCAAGAAGGCAGTTGCTGAAGTGCGGGCGAATGCCCTCATGCATGCAGAGAAGAAGCTGCAAGTGCGGAAGCGGCAAGCACCAATGAACTGTGCTCCATCGACATCGAGCGCATTGTGCTGTAGAACATGCGGTCGCGAGTGCCTTAGTCAGACAGGCCTAGTGAGCCATGAGAGAGGTCACTCGGGACCACTGCCGAAGCGCCGACTGGTTCTGCAGTGAACGTAGGCAGCACCGGCGCAGCGTTTGTAGGCACGCTGAATTCGATTTACTAACCGCATGCTTGCATGCTAAGTCTCTTTATTTCAGGTGGTGGGTTTTCGGTTCTCCCCTAATGCCTTTCTTTCTCATATAAATGTCTAGTGAGCCATGAGCTATGCCATTAGGGGCCACTACAGAAGCGACGACGGGTCCTGCAGAGAATTACGACGAGCCGGCGCAGCGTTCGTAGGCACGCTGGATTCGATTTACTAACCGCGTGCTTGCATGCTAAGTCTCTTTATTTCAGGTGGTGGGTTTACAGTTTTTACCTTAATGCTTTTCTTTCTCATATAAATATCTCTGCACTCTGTTCCATTAACTTACACACGTGGCCTAAGCCAATTGTATTCGACTTCCATAACATTTTTGTGTCCGTGGCATTCCGTGAACTATACTTTCTGACCTGGTGCACTTAGCTAGGGTTTGTTTGTAAACTACTTATTACATATGCTATTTATTTAAGGTTTATATCACCGTTTCCTTATGCATTAACCGAGTTTTTCTCTTTTTCTTTCTTCCTCGCTCTCTCTCTCTCAAGTGTTTGGCTGCTGTTTGATATCCCCGGTGTGGATGCGCTTGATGTGCATATTGATAAGGTGCCTACCTGTCTATTACCCACTACCTCGTCCATCCTGGCTCCAGGAGACAGTTGGTCGTTGCTGGAGGGGACGGGGTGTACAGTCCTTGTGGCCGTGCTAGGATCAAAGAGTGGTTCCATGCAGTCAGTGTGGAGCGGACTACGGTCCAGCCACCGCCTTGTGTACGCTTGATTCCCAAATACAGTGTGCTTGTGTTTACCTGTGAAGGAGTGTGGGCCGGCTCCGTTGATGAAACGTGGTTCCCATCCGCATGCCTCCCGGTCTTATTCCTTCGGGTTTACACTGGATATGGGGTGTGTGGTTGGAGCTGTGGGTGGTGCAGCGCAAGCCATCCATGGTCCTAGTGTACGCGCAGGCGTCCTGTGGCTGGCCACAGTGACAGGCAAATCCGAAACCGGATGCCGCCAAACATATATATATAAGAGTTGCTGAAAATCCGTCATTTCGGGGCGAGAACCTGAGTGTGAGATAACTATCTGTATGTTGCCGTTTGCTGACGACTGCGTTGTTTGCGCACAGCGCGGATGAGTTGCAGCAAGTAAATTCGGTTCTCGCTTCCACAGCAGCCAACTTCTGGCTTACCATTAACACAAGCAAGACCGTTTTTCTTTCCTAGCGTTCACCCAGAATGCAGTCCGTGGGCCCGCCTCAAATTCAGATTGCCGAGGAAGTGTTGGAAAACACTCCGAGATTTTGCTACCTTGGTAGCGTAGTAAGAACCGATCTGCAGATGACGAGCGAGTTAGGCATCCGCGTATCGAAAGCCGCTGTTGCATTTGGTAAGCTAGAATGCCGGTAGAGAACAAACAGCAGCTCACTGTCGGGACTAAGCTGCTGGTATACTCGCCCACGGTGCTGTCCGTTTTTCTACACTGCAGCGAAACCTGGAGTCTTTATCGGACGGATGTCCGTGATCTAGAGTTCTGCCATCAGCAGTGTCTGCGTCGTATTATGCGCATCTGTTGGAGTGACCGAGTTGCAGACACGGAAGTGCTCCGACGCAGTAGCATGTATGCGGTGGACTGCATACTTTTGCTTAGATACTTGCAATGGCTGGATCATGTGTGGCGTATGGATTCGACGCGGATACCGAAGCAGCTGGTAATGGTCAGCTGGGTGTTGGGAATCGGCATGTGGGGAAACCGAGGCTTCGTTACCAGGACATGATCAAGGCGAGCCAATCACGTTCTAATCTTGATTTCAGGTGTTGGGAATGGAAGGCGGTTGATCGGCGCGTATGACAATCTGATCAAGAAGACAGTTGCCCAGGTGCAGGAGGAAGCGCCCATGCATGCGGAGAAGAAGCGGCAGTTGCGGAAGCGACAGTTGCCGATGGAGTGTATTCTATAGACGTTGACCGCGTGGTACTGTAGCATGTGCGGTCGCGAGTACCTGAGTCCGGCAGGCCTAGTGAACCAGGAGCGAGGCCACTCAGGACTAGAATCAAAACGACGAGAGGTGCTGCTGAGAACGTAGGCACTATCGGCACAACTTTGGTAGTTATGGTTCATGATCTTCAATTCGGTTTACTAAATGTGTGGTTTCATGCTGAGCCTCCTTATTTTTAAGTGTTTGGTTTACTATATTTTCTTAATGCTTTTTTTACCTCATTTTAAGATTTACCTGGATAATCTTCCATTAACTTGCACACGTCGTTTAAGTTAATTTTTTTGAAAATCGTGAACTTTTTCGAGTTTTTGACATTTTTTAAATATCTGTTTCTGACAGCTTGAATAAATTACGGATTTGTTGATAACCAAGTTAGTTCACATGCTCATTTAGAGAAGAGTAAAGTCGGCATATCTGTGTGCCTTATCCGATATATTTTATGCACTATTGTCATTTCAAGTGATTGGCTGTTGTTTGACATCCCCTGTGTGGCTGCGCTTGATGTGCATGTTGACAAGGTGTCTACTTGTCTATTACTAATCACCTCGTCTAACCTGTCATTAGGAGACTGTTGGTCATTGCTGGAGGGGACAGGATTTACAGTCCTCGTGGCAATGCTAGCCATGAAGGGTTGTTCTATGCAGTGTGGAGCGGTCCAGCCACGGCTTTGTGTGCGCTTGATTCCCCACATACAGCGTGCTTGTGTTTGCCTGTGAAGGAGTGTGAGCCGGCTCCGTTGATTAAACGTGACTCTCATCAACATGTCTCCCCGCCTTATTCCTTCGAGTTTACACTGGAGCTGTGGGTGGTGCGGCGCAAGCCACCCATGGTCCCTCTGTAGGCGCAGGCGTCCTGTGGCTGTTTTATGGAGGTCACAGTGACAGATAAATCCGAAACTGAGTGCCAGCAAACATATATATATATATATTCGAAGAAAGTAGAAGCCACGATTAAAATTCACGCACAATAATATGCCTCGACGGGGAGTCGAACCCCGGTCCACGAATTTCCGGTCCGTTGCTCTACCACCTGAGCTACCGAGGGCTGACCATTAGGTGCGCAAATTTTAACACATGTCTTCTGCTTGGTGCGCGACGTGTTGCCAATAAGCTCACAGTACCTGTCCTGATGTTGCAGATTGGCTCACTCACCCGTCACTTCCCAATAGACCGAAGTTCCTGTCCTTCAGACGTCCAATGGGCGATGGTAGATTAATGGTGGATGTTTGTGAGTAGTGTACAGTTCGAAGAAAGTAGAAGCCACGATTAAAATTCACGCATAATAATATGCCTCGACGGGGAGTCGAACCCCGGTCCACGAATTTCCGGTACGCTGCTCTACCACCTGAGCTACCGAGGGCTGACGATTAGGTGCGCAAATTTTAATTATTGGCAACACGTCGCGCACCAAGCTGAAGACATGTGTTAAAATTTGCGCACCTAATTGTCAGCCCTCGTTAGCTCAGGTGGTAGAGCAGCGTACCTGAAATTCGTGGACCGGGGTTCGACTCCCCGTCGAGGTATATTGTTGTGCGTGAATTTTAATCGTGGCTTCTACTTTCTTCGAACTTTACACTACGCACAAACATCCACCATTAATATATATATATATATATAACCAGTTGCGGCATCCGATTCCGGATTTGCTTGTCACCGCAGCCGCCATTGGCAACCACAGCAGGTTTGCGTCTACAGAGGAACCATAGGTATCATGTGCTTCACTACACAGAGCTCCATCCACACACCTCATATGCGGTGGAAACCCGAAGGGTAAAGACCGGGAATCATGTGGATTTTAGCCACGGTTCATCGACGGAGCCGGCCCACGCTGCATCAATATGCACCGCAGCATTCACACTACCTAAGCGGGGAATTATGCTTAACAAACGTGCATAAGGCGTGGGCTGGTCCGTGTCTTGGTCCACGCTTGATAAAATCACGCTTTGAGCATATCACCGTTATGAGGACCGTGTACCTCATCTCTTCAAGCAACCATCAACAACTGCCAGTATAATCGGACTAGTGGTTTCACAACTGGTAGGCATTTCCTCAACATTCACATCGAGTACAGTCACGCAGGTCATCAAACAACATGCATACGACATAAAAGAAAATAAACAAGCAAGGATGGCAGGATACGTGTGACTGTATAGCAGAACAAAGCAAACAAAATATTAATTCCAGTTTGGTGTCAAGGTGACCTTGAGTTTATGTCAGTTGGAGGATATCAACCAACGAATACGAAAATGACGGAAATAACACATGAAAGAAGCGGGCATTTGCAGAGGATCAACAGAACTCAGCGAATAAAATGGAATGCATTCATTCAGATCAAGTTTAATGCTGAACAACTGTAGGTCACTCTTGTTTAACTACCGTGCAATGGCATAATATATGCCATATCAACAGCACGATAGCAGGAATGTACGCAAAGCCAACGCGTTACAATAGGATCAAGCAGCTTTCTGCTGCTTTTCCCGGTTGGTGGGGTGTTATATGATTTGCTAACTACTGCAATGAACTCTGTACAATAGGCGTATACCGTTGCATATTGATTTCATGATATTTGGAGGGTCAAGTTTAGACTACACCTTGTGTGATTGGATTGCGACGTGAAATCTCTATGTAATGGACCGTGGTTCACATTGTAGTGAACCTTAGTCACTGCGATCATTGGGACCGTAGTCAAAGCAGATGGAAATTGGTTGGTTCGGTACCTTGAGAATGCACTTCGAACTCCAATCACACAACGTATAGTCCAAACTTGACCCTCCAATTTGTCATTTGCCGTTGTGCGAAGCGTTTCCCGCAGTGACCCGCTAGCCAAACGGGTAGTGGTTTCGATTACTATTCCAATAGTCGCGAGTTCGAGGCCTGCCATCGCCACCTGATGAGATAAAATGATATCGAAACGCATCGTGGTTGTGAAGTGTTTTCGGGCGGGCAACACCAAATTTCCATCTGTTTCATGAAATTTATTCATATTTCACGATCTTATTCGTCCAGGATTTTAATGGTGTAATTTTTAAGTCTTTTCTGGCTCTTGCTTATCTTCATTGATGACAGTGAATATCTAGCTTTATTGTGGCCATTGCGATTTTGAAAATGTTCCACGTGCCCAATATCAAATATGGAAAGTGTTTATACCCTGCCGGTAGCACCACCAGTCACGTGCACCTGTGATTGATTTCAGACACCTGTGCATCATGCTATCACATGCAATGATTCCTAAGAAAAGACAGCAAAATATTTTCTGTATGCTAATCTGAATTACTTAATTGATTTTACTGTGTGTTCTGTAAAGTTCTTTCTCCTATGTTGCATTGTACGTAATGTCATAAAATCCAATAAACCCTCCTAGTGAGAATCCGCTGTTACTTTAACAACTTGCCACTACGAGCACGTGCTCTTGTTAACATTCTCACATTCCGAACAACGGTAAAACTCTTTCCACTATACCAGATGTGTTAGACATTTGAATCCCACTAACCTCCAGAGAGATTAACGGAATCCGGTCTAATTAACAAAGGCACCGACAGACATTTGCACCCACACAATTTTGTATATTATTACGCACACAAAGAAAATTGTGTCAGTGCTACCTATTCTTCATCTCATCTACATGGTAACTCGAAAATCAGTAACATAAACAATCGAACTAACGCAGTGGCCCTCAACGTGAGGTTACTTACCTCCAAAGGGGTAAAATGGGACTTTACGGCGTGTAAATATAAGTAGCAGGATTTGGTCATCAGTCTGTCACCAATTAATATTAATAACAAAACCAGCTGTAGCAAAAGATGTAACTAACTACGTAATCACAGTTGATCGGCCACTAGCGACTAATCATTAATGAGTGATCAGTTAATTAGACAACTTTCGGTAATAAAGTTTAATTTCTAAAATACGAACACAAACTTTAAAAGCAGCGCAGCTAGATGGTGTCTCCATCGGCTCGCTCGTCAATCGTTGTATTTTGTATCAGGCGATCGTTCACCCGGTCGAATTATAGAGTTGAGTGAACAATAGGGTCCACCGACCAGATGAGGGAGTGAACGAATGTTTCCAAGGTAGAAGTGAAAAACAGGTAATTACCGTATTTTTCGGACTATAAGGCGCCTTATAAAAGCCACAAATGTCTGTTTAATAACATTGCGACGTGGCGAATGTGACTCGCCACCAAGTAAAGTTAGTGCCCTTTCCCCTTCGGGAGGACCCTCACTTCACAAACGTCTTACAGTTCGGAGAGTTCCATAGATCCCTTCATGTGATAGTGAACACAGCAAATAAACTCACGAATTAAGTCACACTTCACAATTTCACTCTGCCCACTAACACAAAGACATATATATTAGAAATCCGTGAGAATATTTGTAGCTCGGGATGCAGATGAGGGTAAGCGGGTGTTCTCCGAGCTGGTTGATTTGGTTGCAGACGTTTCATCGTCAGGCTAGACGAACATCATCAGTGCGATTTATGCGAGCCACTTGAGATCCACAATTAGCGGGACGTTGGTAAAGAGCGATACAACGTCGAAGGAGAGCATTACTTTGCCGTCGATTTTAGCATTTCACAAGGCAAACATTCCACTCCGTCCCATTTTATCAATGGTTAACTCACCTTAACATACGGTCGCTCTGTGGCTTGTGGAAATACTCGAACCGGTTCGACAACAGCTTGCAACTTACAGTCTACGCGACAGCTTCCAATTCGTAGAATGCATACGTAATCGGGGTCGCGTCTCCAGTATCTATCCGATACTTCACCAATTTGGTTCGACCTAGGTCGTCGGCTGACCACGCAAATGCATCCGAGTGTTGACGCAACACAGCACTTATGTTTTTCCTGTCTGCTCGTCAATGGGCCGGTCGAGAGAACGGACAAACGTAGTTAAGCACTGCTCGCTGTCAGAATTTTTTTCATAAATCGCAAAGCTTCCAGAACATCATTTCTGCAAGGCCTAAGTAACATGGTAGACTTATATGTAATCATCTGAGAAGTTCCCAAATCCAGTACTGGATTCTCGGACACTGAGGAGCTCGCCGTTAGCGGCTGTCAGGCGGTAGTGGCAAGGTGCCCGAACGTAATCTGTCAGCTGCTTAACTAGGTTGTACCTAAGTAAACTTTGCACGCACCCGTGTCAATCAAGCCTATCAGTGGGACTTCCCCGACCCGCACTTCTAAGGTTAATGTTGACATTGCAGCCGATGTACAGATAACAGGGGGTATAATATTGGATGGTAAACAGTCCCGCTCACCTTGAAAAGACCTGTTGCCGCGAGGTGGTCCGTAATTCCCCTGTCTTGGTGGCTGGTAGCGTAGCCTTCCGAAATGTTGCTGGGTGGTCGATCGTTTGCCATAATTCCGGCGGAAGGTAGATTGATTTGTTCTCTTTTCTAACCGTGTACATTTGGGCTGATTGTGCCCCCTCAAAGCACCACACCAATAGGTCTGTGTTCCCATCACCGCGTCTACTTGTTCCAACTTCTCAGCCACTTGTAGGGTTGTGTCCAGGCACTCGGGGGGACGAAGACCGAATTCCCTCTTAATAGAAGGCGTTTGGATGCCTTCAAGCAACTGTTCCAAGGTGCGCTTGTCTCGTTCTGCTTGCGAATCCTCCGCGAAAGCTGTTTCTGTCATCCTGCGTAGTTCACGTACATAGGCTCCGATGGCTTCTCCCGGTCTCTGGTATCTGGCGTGCAACTCTCGGCGAAGTTCAGCAGGCAAGTCGGGCCTGTCCAGTAAGCGCCGAAGGGAGACAAATGTTTCCTGGGTGACCATTTCTTCCAGGAGTTTAGTATCCGCCACGATATCGGACGCCTCTCCTGAGAGCAGTCCCATTATGACGGTACCGTGTTGCGAAACAGGGAAGTTCTTTAGGTACAGCTGTACTTGCTTTTCCCACCTTGCGTAAGATGTGCCCGGTGAAAATCTTTCGGGGGGCGGTAGCGGGGTGTGGACGCTAGCGGATTGGTAGTCATCTTCTGTAAAGCATCTGACAGTAATTCCAAGGAGACCGAAATTCTCACTCCGGGATCAGTAACAAGCTTTTGACTTTCATCTTCACTTTGACTCGTTGATTTCTGCATCGCTCTGGTATCCTGGCAGGGTCGCCAATTATAGCATGCAGACAAGGGAGAACTCCAAGGATTGAGACGTAACTTCTATTACGCAACACGTAGGCTCTATAAGGAAGAATCAATGTAACAGAAGAGGTAAAAGAAAAGTTACAGTCAACTGTTCTCTTCAGGTTTTTGTCCTTCTTTATTATTTGCGCAGGAATGTCGTTCTGAAAGGCAGACGGAAAAAAACGCACCGTCAAAGCAACGAGTCAAATTCAACTGCGAGCCAAACTACTTTCGACCACTCGTTACACATGCACTTTTCTCAAGGTCACACTTTCATCAATCTGCTATTAACATCACTGCTACGGTTTTCAGTACCCGCTCGCCGACCTTACGTTACAAAGCTGGTCCTGACTCCTACCTTGTAGATTCTTCTGCTCTTTAGATCCACGGTTACAGATTCTTCTGTCCCAGCCGTTTTCTGCCCAGAGCATGCGTAGCAATATTCATATACAATTCATGCAACCTAATTCGATTTAGCGTAATGCCGTCGTTACAGTCGCTCTTACTTTCCCAATACAAGTCCTCAAGTTGATACATTTACAAGTCGTGGCACATTGCGTACTCTTCTGTTCTGTGTTCTGTGAGTCTCATCCAGTTTCAGCGTGTCGGCATACTGTTCTTTACCTCATGCTGCTGCGAACTGTGCAGCTTAGCGCAGTCAATTCCGGAACGGTTGTTAAAGAGATAATAGAACTGCTTTCGCCAGACCTACATTACGTCTGCAGTCTGTGTGCATGCAATGCCTGAAATATAATCAACCGGCGTCCTAATCGACTGCAGCTAGTCAAAGAATTCCTTATCTTGGCTGTGTTCGGCGTAGCATCGCATCAGCTTCGCCTTCTCCGTCCACCTTGCATTTTTGATGCGACGGAGCTGTCGAGTCATTCGCAGTCGAAGTTAACGAAACTGGCTATTCTTCGCAGGGTCGACTGGGTCATCCCCATGTGCGGCGAATGCTGCATCCACTCCCGACACCCATGCACCAATGGTCGAACTGTTGTCGTCCAACCAATCAGGCCACTTACAGTTTGTGCTCCCGATCGCTTTCTACGCAGCAGCCTTCACATGGTCTTAGTTGCGGTGCCAAAGTTCCTTGACTGACGTAATATATTACATATCAACAAGGCGTGTATTCATAGTCTTTCTGAGGTCCAACCTCTTTTCAGCATTACGTAGGGAAAGCACAATAACTTTCTGCAGATTCACGGAAAACGTACTACAATTTGGTGATCACACTCACACTGTCTGAAGCATTACACATGTGATACGCATTTTATTATCTAACGCTGACGTATTATGACATAGTCGGGCACGTGAGTCTGATTACTCTGTTGATGTGTCCGAATAACGATACCACTCTCACCAAGTGATAACTGGGTGTTTGTGAGCGTCTGGCGGTGTATGGCACACCTTGGGAACTGCCGGTCACTGTGCCCATTGGCTGAGCCAAAACCATGGGGCTCGGTTACGTCTGTCCGCGCAGCGGTCTCAAGTCCAACGGGCGCGTTGAAATCACCCAGTAAGAATAGTCAATTGCTCCTCGGCATAGCCCGCATCACGGAGGAGAACTGAGCGTAAACTGATCCCTCGTGTCATCAGGATAACACATGGTGGGACCATACGGGTTAACAAATTTTCAAACAAATAACATCCGAGGCCTAGGCGTAGTGTCATCCATCTTGGCTTGATCCCAGAAGTCTTTTCGCCCGGTGTTCATTTAGGTGATCCTTGTGCTCCTTATGTTCATTTGGTGCTGTGGTGGCCTTTTCCATTCAGTAGAATATGTAGCAGGCACCATCCTTATGTAACTTGCGTTGGACATTCAGCCGAGTCTCTCTGAGTGCAGCCGAGCTCCATGACTATCAGAAAATTGCGTCTCTCATGACGATCACCTGTGTTTCGATCCAGGAGAGTGCACACGTTTTAGCATCCGATTTTGTGTGCTTTCCACGAAAGCATACGCTTGCGTCAGACAGTCGCCGAGGCGATGAGGTGGGGTGGATGAATTATGGGGTTAAGGGAGATGAGGTCTGAATTTCGATGATATGGAGTGGAAGAAGTAAGAACAGGGTGCTAGCGGTATCATGTTTCGCTTACCCACTCCGCTGTTGACAGCAATTAAGATGGCTCTTTTCCCCACTGCGCGACGTCCAATGCGACATGAGGTTATCAGTATTCGTGTAGTCCATGGTTTGTGTTTGATTTGATACACTGCTAGGTCATACACCCTTGAATAGCAGAATGACTCCGGCCCTCAGCCGAAGCCTTCAATAATATGTACTCCGAAAATGCAACGGGAAATCCATCAATTATCTGCCAATCAACTCACACGGTTGGCGGCATAATATTCCGGATTTGCCTGTCAATACAGTATCCATAAGATGGCCACAGACCGCCTGAACGTACAGAGACCACGTGTTTCTTGCACTACATAACAGGCAGAACCACCCATAAGTCTCATATTCAGCGTAAAGCCGGAGGAATAACACCGGGAGGCATGTAGATATGAGCCGCGTTTCATCAACAGAGCCGGCCCACACCACTTCACCATTTACAGCAGCAGAATGTATGTTGATTTAATGTGAGAATCATGCGTACCAGACGTACACAAGGCGGTGACTGTGTCGTAGCCTGCTCCGCATTGGATGGAACCACACTTTGAGCCTAGCATCGTAACGAGGACGTGCACCGCTTCTCAGTAAACAACCAGCAAATATCTCCTGGAACCAGTATAATCGAGGTAACAGTTTTTCGACAGGTAGGCATTTTGTCAACATGTACATCAACCCCAACCACGCCACGGATTTCAAACAATAAACACACAACACATAAAAGGCAAACGCGCAAAGTCAACGTTAAATGTGTGGTGGTATAACAGAACAGAGCAACGAAACTGTGTATTAAGTCCTGTATAGTGTAAGAGTGAACTTGGGCAGTTGTAATTTAGAGGATATCAACCGACGAACACCGAATATGACAGGAAAACAGGCAAAATAAACTGGGCATTTGGGGACGGTCAACATAACTGAGCGGTTAAAATTAAATGGATTCAGTCAGATCTAGTGTAGTGAGGAACAAGTGTAAGTCAAGCTAGCCCAACCTCAGCACAGTGCCCGATCGTCTCACAAACAGAACATGGACTCAATATGTTATCGGTAAAGTAATGATTCTGTAAGTTTGATGGGACCTATGCAGTCATGCTTCGCACTGTCGAGAATATACTTGTTTATTTATTTATATTCCCTACGGCAAATGTTTTCGTGAGTTTAGCCACATAAAGCCCACTTTATCGACGAGGTGTCTTTAATGTGTACTTCTTACCATTAATCCTCCCACGGGACTTATAAGCAAGTGCCCTTTTCTCCGGTGTATACTATTCATCCACCATTCCGTACCCTCGGCAAGGCAATCGAGCACATTCAAATAGCCTGAATGGAGATCTCAACCACTTGCATCACCACGGATAGTTACCATTTGGATACTCCGCGCCATAGACAGTCGAGTTGGCCGAAAGTCGAATTGCCACAAAATTGTTTGCGTCATATTTGCTGTTTCATGCATCAATAAATTCCTGTTGATGGCTACTACTACCACCATATAATTAGCTTTTGTTTACCTGCGGTTTTGCTTTTTTTCTAACCTACAAGACGTACACTACTATAAAGGTCAATCGAATTTGGAATTGGCCCACATCCACTGCGCTACAGTGAGGGAAGTTATCGAATGCAAGATGGCTCTAACCCAATAAGCCTAACTGTACTACTCTATCCATCACATTTACAGTAGGAAGCAGTGGAGATAAAGATTAGTTACGCTGTAGCTGCTTTCGTAACACAGTGAATTGCGTTTCTTCTCGGCTGTGTGCACTGTTTAGTTGTTTGCTTGATTAATGGGACGGAATATTGCGTGCCACTGGAACGTAAAAAAGAAACCGCACACACCAGATGCATTCCGCTCTCGCTTCACTCTATGTTATGTGGAATTTACCTGAGGCGATGAAAGGAAGAAAACACCAGCACAGCCAGGAAGGCGCTGAGATCTGCCTCTACAAATTTGTTAACAATTTTTTCAACGATCATACAGTTTGAGTAGGATGACTTGTGGGGCGACCATCTATCATTATCAAAAACCTAGCCATTCACGGATCTTGCTAAGCCGTAGGGAAATGCGAGCCGAATGTATGAAGCACTGAGATTCTGGAAGCCTATTTACACGGAGAAGTAACATTCAAACATCGGTAATGCACAGCAAAAACGCAACGGTAGCTCGCGCTTATACATTCTAGATCAGCAAGTACCTTATTGTACCCGACTTCCTATTCACTGCTGACACAGATACAGTAGAGAATACACTAGAGTCCAGTAGCTGTATAAAGCAGTTTAGACTTCACATACGCTGTGGAAAGCTGGGGGTGAGCAGCGTTAGTTATTGTGTTGGGCGCATCAACACTGCTGTGAATAGCGGCCCGGCTTATAATCTCTGTTATCATTTGCACAGGACTTAGGTACCTTTGTAGTTCTGAATAAAGAAATCAATGGTTTTATTTCTCGACATGTGTGAAACTGTTCAGCATATGTAGACTCAGCATGGTGTCGGAGTTGTTTTTCTCATGATATGCAGTCGTTCAGTACTGATTGAACGACGATTTTTCACTTCAAGTGCTGCATTTTGAGCGAGTTCCGCCAACAGATAAATCGTTTAGTCAAGTTACCGGTCAAAATTGAATGCATCAGTTGATGAGTATGGGTTTTCCATGTCAAAGAGAAGAAAAGAATAACGAGTTATGAACACCAAAGAAGGTATAGTGAAATCCTCGACAGCGAAGGTCGATGCATAAAACAATTCATTATTCCCTAACTTAAATGTGTAAAAGTGCCTACTGATCTGTTGATTAGCACTCGTAATGAGCGCAAAAGTGAGTTAGGAGGGCAAAGACAAGGGTTGTGATGACCAACCTACCATTGTGGTAGTGTTTGCATTAGCCAACGGTAAGTGTGTGAGCCAAGTAACATAACAGTGTGGGAGTAATATTAAAGGTAGTCGGATGCAGCACAGAGGTGCTGGTCGTTTAGCTAACTTAGCCCTGGTCGCACCCGTCATTTTGGAGTGCATGTTATATGCCATTCGGCCCTTTGCAATAGATTTTCTACTCTGGCAAAGTTACTTTGAATGGCTCAATCGCTTCAGCTACCGTGAAGAATTTGTTCGTTTGACCACATGCCGGAATGTTCCAAAAAACATGGAATTCTGTTCCAGAGGGCTACCTACTAATCCGAGAAGAACGTCGCACATTTTTATGGAGTGAATTCCTTGGTTCGTATGTTGTAACGGGAAATATTCCGCAAACGAGGAGAATAACGGAGTTAATACACGCGTAGACGTACAGCATCGAAAAGCACTGACAGGCTAAGCTTTAGTATTCTGAGCTCATTGGCGTCAATTTCCAGCGTTGCGCAGCTGTACGGATAGGTAAGGCTAAGACTGGAATCCAGAATATGTCTAGTGAATGGGCGTTGAACGCGTTGCGGCGCCATTAATTACGCTGTCCTACGTTAAGTTGAACCATAGAACAGCGATCTAGCTTTGAGTGTAGACGTATCTTGAACAGTGTAGCCTTGAAATCCTTCGAGTTCAGCTGTCTGAGCAACATCGAATTTTTTCGTTTCTTTAGTGGCGGTGTGCTGCACATGTTCCGTGAAGTTCATACTATTGAAATAATGTAATTTTAGGTTACTGTGTCCGGTGCCACAACTGATTTGCCAAAGAATGTCATCGGACTAGAGCGAATATCACAAATGAACGGAATAATCTTTCAAATTGCAGCTAAGAAACTGGCTTTTGAGAGAGAGCACCACAACTGAGTCGGTTTGCATGTTGCAAAGTGCAGCCTCATGGTGTCCAGGATATAACGCGCACAACTTTAATATCGTCGGCCAACACATGTGGGTTAGCATGGGTAGACTCAGTGACATCGTTGACGTATTTGAGCATTGGTAAAGGACCCAGAACACTGCTTTCAATTAAGCCACTTGTTACCAGGTTGCGACGGGAAGATGGGCTTCTATACTAACTGCATACGGTTAGTCGTTAAGATATGATAAGAGCCACGAGATTTGTCAGAATTCTGCCATTAAGCACTTGGTCTAAAGCCTTTTGTACACCGAGAAATATACTGACATTGGATTTGCCCTCATCGACGGCTTTTGTGATGTGCTTTAATAATTTTAGATGACATGGCTAGCAAGCGCGATGCCTAGTGAGACCATGCTGTGCCTCGCTAATAGGCGTCTTGGACGCTAGAAATTCATATCTTTTCATTCACAATATTATTCATAAATTTAAATGGAATGGAAGTATTACAGTTCAGGCGATAGCAACATGCTTCTTTGAACCCATTTTGTAACGCTAAACAACTTAAAAATGTTTCCAGTAAAACGGAGCAGAGCTAAGTCTCATTGAAAGTGTTAATCATTGAATAGGCATCTAGTGGCCACGGTATTTTGGAAGAGCTGGTGGATTGTCGTCTGGCTTAAGAAGCTAATGGGCGACTTATCTCTGTATTTTGTGAGATAAGAACTACTGTTCCCATTAATAGAAAACAAGTTCTGGTGGAACAGTTGCCGCTGCTTACATAGCGCCATTGAAAGATCCAAATGTGTGCTGATTAAAAAGACTGCATATAACCGGCGAGCTTCAGTTGAGATTGATGTATACAGAGCAACATTTGTAAAGCTTTCATTCCAGCGTCCTCATCTTTGTTTAAATACCTCCAAACGATTCTTTGTCTTATTGGTAACTGACAGAACAGCGCCGTTCAGATTGGCGTGAATCCATTCTGCTATGTTGTAACGTTGACACAGTATGTTAAAATCATAAGCTTTCATGTAGATATTGTCTAACCCGCTGATTCTCCATCTAACAACAGTGGGATAATAATGTTTTTGTATTTCCCCGGTGTTACACTCACTTTAAAGGAGCAACGGTGTCTAAGCATTGATTAACATTCTGCGAGTGTTCAGCTACTGCCTCCGGGCAGCATTTAAGGTAGCATCTGTACTATTTAGTACATCATAGCCGTGTTTCCCAGTTAACTAAGCGACATGGCCTGCGATAAGTATCACAAAGTTCTGCTTCAGTCATTCTTGCGAGTAGCCAGGCATTGAATACCACGAGCTTGTGATCGTTACCGGGAAAACTGTCTAAGATATTGCATTTTATTAGAAATTCCAAACTTCCAGAAAGCGGCCGTTCCATATGGGACACAATGCATGTTGGGACCGACTTTGGGAGCCGCTGCATGAGACGAATTCCAGCAATCTTTGTGGTGATATGTAATACTGCCAATTCCTTTCTGGCAAAATGAAGTCACCTCCTATCAAATTACAGTTTGCTAAGTGCAAGGAGATTTATTCTTATTTGTTAATAAGGCAGCTAATATTGGTGCAACTACAGTGTGCTGGATTATAGACATACACATTGAGAAAGTGGAAAAATTTAATTCCTATTGTTGTCGAGAATGAGTCAGCAACGTTCCTAAAATGTGGTTCAGTCATGTCATCTATATATCTAATGAGCCTCTCTATTGTTTCTATCACTGTTCCTATGGCTGTTGTATCCTGAAATATAGTAACGGAAATCATGGGTCGGTTCCCTTGGCCATGATTCCGTGATCCGAACAACCTCAGGCTTTGAGATTTTCAAAATGTCTCTAAAGAATTGGGTGATGTTAGACTTTGCAAATCCCCTGTTGACACGAAACTCCCATGGCACTCCACTCAGTCCGAAAACATCAATGGAATCATGGTGTTTTACTGGAAAAAAAGTTTGCTTGACAATTCCAGTGGGACAGCCAAAATGAGAATCACATAATGGTAAAAAGAAAATATGCGATAACATGAAAGCGTTTTAATTCACTCACCGTAGTGTCCACACACAGGTATGCGTAAAAATGTCTAACATCATTGTTTAGGGTTATGGTTGTTGCATCGTACACGTTGTACGCGGGTTGGTAATGTTGGTAGGCCAGAGTAAGGTCCCAGCGTTTTTAACCACTCATAGTGTGAGCACGGAAACAATATAACTTGGGATGGTGTTCCAAGGGTGACAGAAACGAAGAGAGTAAACGCTTGTGCGACATTGTAGCAGATTGTATTGCATGGTTAACATGAAATGGTAGCTCCGCAAATTCACGTTTTGGCTGAGTTACAGTAGGTGGTGACAGAGGTTGGAGTTCCTCAGAATCTGGTACGTCATTAGTAGTTCGCTTCGCATGTGCCGGTACTAACGGCTGTACACACTGAGTCCTCAGCTTCGTTCATACAGAAGATGGAACAATCTTTTGATGCACTTGCTGGTGTAACGGAAAAGAAACTGGAAGGATTCCTTTGAATAGACCGCTACTAACAACATTACTTTTACTTTTGGAGGTTTCGATGAACCGGATAGTCGGCTACGTATTAAATTTAACTATTCATCTTTGGACTCATTCGGACTTCAGAAAATTTGTTTGTATGAACTTCGACTGCCACCATTTTAGTTCTTTTGCGCTGCTCAAGTAAATGTTCCACGTTACATTTGTGAGTTGTGCTTCCGCCCTCCGAAGCTTCGTCGTTTTGCGATACATTACAAATAGAGTCTCGAGCGTTGCGAGATCTTGCTTGTGCCAAAGCTTCCCGGCCTGTACGGCGTATTCAACATGAGGCGCACATGTGTTAAGCATCAGTGGAAGTAGTGACGAGTAAAACCAACTGAATGGCGTCCGCAGTTTACCAACTTGTTGGTCCTCAGTATTGGATGATTTCGCAACTTACTATGAGTAAAATGGTTTAGCCTGAATTAATGCCTCAAGGTGGCGCTCTTACGTAACAGATTGCAGGAAGTGGTCTCCAAGCTTGTACATGATGTTCGATGAAGAATGTGGACCACATGTATATGGACAAACTAAACTCAAGTAGACCTTAGAATGCATTCATACACACTGTCTGGATCTCACTGAATCGGAGCTTGCCCTGCTTGTTCGGCGACACCCGCCACATCTAACATCATCACCGAAAAGTAAGAACTCTGAGGTGATCACAAGCCTAAGCTTATTTGCAATAAGTCAGAATATTGTTAGCTTGGTTAAGTTTTGATAGATTGGTTAAATTGTTGAGTAGAGCCATTCGATTGCAGGTGTTTCACCACCAATCGAGGAAGCGTCATCAGTGCGTAGTAGTTGTGGCCTGGAGTAGTAGCAGTATTTGTTCTATCATTGACACCAGGAGCTGCGTAAGCTCAATAATGAACAGATGAAACAGGCTCTTCTCCAGCACTGGTCTTTGTGGAACATTTCATTCGACCTTAATCGGATGGGACAGTTCACGTCGAACTCTAAGCTGCAGTTGCCTACTCTTCAAAAAATTCCTGATGCACCCATGGATAAGATACCTGACTCCGTAGTTTCTGAGCCTGTGTAGCAGAATTCCGTAGTTCATGCGGTCAGTGACATTGGAGAAATCAAGGTAAGTCTCATCGCACTCTGACACTATTTCATCCGCTTCCGTCTAAATACCACGGACCTGATCGTTAACGACGGAAACGGTGCTGACAGAAATGGTGCATGTTAATGCTGTTTACTGAATCCACCGTGTCTATGGGAAGCGTTACAGGACAAACTTCGTCCATCTCCTTTGCTTGTAACGCGTACCTTGATATTTAACTTAAAAGTTTTATGTCGAGGATACAGTCCCTTATCCGAATGGCCTACTGGGTTATATTGCGGACTTTAGCTTTAGAAAATAGCCTTTCTACTCTATAATCCACTCCCAAACACTCAATGCTTTTTGATGACATCACTTGATTCCCCACGGAGATAACAACGCTTGTAGTTGGAACAATCAGGCTAATGAGGTGTAAAATGAATAAAGAAATTATCTTTCGAAACAAGTGAACAGGTCAGGTGGATATACTCTCTTTACCATTGATGAATAGTAGAAGGTCGACATGGCTATGGACGAAATTGCAGGATACCAATCATAAGGTGCGGATCCCTCCATTGTCTGAACTGTTCGTGATAGTGGTGAAAAGGCCACACAATGAATACTGCATAACTTCTACGAACTATGATGCAAAAGGTTATACAAATTGTCACGCGTGAATACCGTTGTCATTCTCAACTAACAGTTAACATATCTGATTCACGGTATTGCATGACTCACAAATGTGAGATGCCACTTTAACTGTGCAATCGTTCTCTGAATCGAGTAGTGCTAAAGTATTAATCCAACAACGTTTGAACTGCTGCACGGATGTGGCCTCAATCACATGTTCAGGCAAACTGTTCCAAAAATTTACCACTCTCCGTTCGAAGCACAGTGGGTGGAGAACTCGCTTCACATCCGGCAGCAGAAGGTTGTATCTGTGTCCACGTGTGCTGCATGGCCCTCGTAAATGCAGCAGTGGCCTCAGCATGGAGAGGTCACCGAGATGTAGACTACGGTAGGTCATAATGAGGTTGACTCGCACTCGAAGGAAGGACAAAGTGCGGAGTCCTAGTCTCGCGCACCGGCCTGCATACAGCAAGCCACGTAAACTCGGCATGAGCCTGGTAGCAACGTGTCGGACCTGTTCCATCTTCTGTGCCTCGCCTCTGGTAATCGGTATGTAGGCGGGCGAACCGTACTCTAGGATTTATCTACTAGTGGAAGAGAAGAGGCCAGTGACAACTTCAGAACATGTACTGAAGCTATGCTTGCGCACCCAAAGCATGCGCCGTCCGTTAGCATATACCCGGTTTGTGTTGCCCAGGGAATTCAAATTGCAGCGCGAGAGTATACCTAAGTCCTTCACGGAGGGTGTGGGATATGGCGGTTGACCGGCAAGGGTGTACTTTCGGCCGTCAGCACCGCACCCCAGGTCCAACAATACAGACTTGGCTATGTTGACCTGGAACTGAACTTTTGCAGACGATGTGGATGGGCGATTGTGGTCTTGCTGAAGTACGCTACAGTTGTTGAGAGCGTCAATTTCTCTCCGAATCTGCTTGTCATCCGCAAACAAAGCACACAGCGACCGGAGAAGCTGAGGTAGAACGCTGATGTGGACCAGAAACAGAGTGGGCCCCAGCCCAGTGCGTTAAGATACGCCACTTGTAGAGGGATACCAGTCAGTTAGATGATCGTCGATCTGCACCCTACAACTTTGTCCTACAAGGAAGTCACGGATCCACTGGTGTAGTGAGCCACCGACACCCCACATCCTGAGTTTATGAAGGAGGACCTCATGGATGACCATGTCGACTGCTTTACTAAAATAGATGAGTGGCACTCTACAGACTTCCCTTTGGTTATTGTCTGCAACCAATCATGCCTCGACACAAGCAAGTTGGTAACGCAGGAGCGGCCTTGCATAAAACCGTGCTGTTCGGGCGTCAGGACCTCTATTGACTGTAACAACTGCCATAATGCCTTTTTATTATTTTCTTCGCAACCTTTGCCAAAACAGTTGTCAGACAAATTGGTCTGTGCTTGTCTACTTTGCTAGAGTTGCCGCATTCGGAATAGGCCTCCCCACCGAACAGTTCCAGTCAATCGTCAACGAATCTTTGGATAGCGACCTGTTGAAAAGGTCAGTCAGCGCAGGATAGACGATGGACGGAAGTGACTTGAGAATCAATGGGTGGAGCCCATCAGGTCCATCAGGCTTGTCGCCCTCAAAATTGGCGAGTAGTTGACATATTTCTTCAACGTAATCCAGACTTTCGTGTTCGCTAAAGTCAGTGCAAGTCGAACTTGATACAGAGACGGTCATTTGCAAATAAAGAAGTGCGTAGCGAACGCGGACGCACGCTCAGTGCTGGAGATTAGGAGCTGTTCATCTGGGTCACCCAGCACTGGCACATCACGTGCCCGCTTCAGCCGTCGCTTCACATAAGCATAGATTCTCTTTGGGGCGGTCTTCGTGACGACTGTAATCTGATATTGTCAATGGTCAACGGTATATTGCGTATAACACTCCGCAGCTTGACATGTCAAACCGCATAAAAGGTTAGGGGTGAGAAAAACAAAGTCAAAATGGCAATAGGAAACGGTGAACAACTGCAAATTTACGAACTTGCTGATTACAACGTTCCCGTCCGTTTTATGTTCTATCCAAAGTTGTCGACTGTGGTTTCCTGGCAAGAATGGAGGTGGGTTGGATGGTTGTTATTTATCTGCTGTTTGTATGGGTCTTTTGGATTACGTGAGATGGTTAATGTGGCTACTGCACTGCTAATACGTGTTTCGAACACGGCTAACTTGGGGGTGGTAATTACAGCTTCTGAGAGGGTGTTCCATGTGTGGCAAACATACAGCGAGCGGAAGTTTCTTCGACACTTCAACCGACTGTATTGTTCTGTCAATTTGTGATGATGAGCTGTCAGTCTGCCGGGGTGAATCAGCTTCAATAGGTGATGGCAGGAGTGATTAGTGTTGTTTAATATTTGCTAAACCATGATTAGCTCACCACGCGAACGGCGATAACGTCCACTGAAAATGACAAGCACTCTGAAGCTCTGTTCCTATGACAAGTGACGCAGCCCGTTGACATCCTTGGTCGCCCGACCTTGTGGAAGCTCCAAGACCCTGAGATTCCACTTTAGCCATGAATGCCATGCTTGAATTGCATCTTCAACATGTGGGCCTATATAAGCGGGAAATAATTAGCGGAAAATCGACGGTTCGAATTGCCCGAAAGCTCTCCGTAAAAGCCCCACGATTTAAATCGCCTTCTTCGATGCCTTTTTGGACTGCACCAAGCAGCCGAGATCCTTTCGAGAGAACGGGGTTACAGATCCTGGTATTCCAGCTCATACTTGTGAACCTTTCGGTGTCTGAAATGGAGCACTCGACATTTAGTCACATTGGACGAGAGGCGAGTTGGGACCTACCATCTATAAATCTTGTAAAGGTCGGGTTAAAGCTTGATACGGTCCTCTGGAGCTCTGATAAGTCGCCAGAGTTTGACGTCATCGGTGTAGTGTAAGCAGTTTGATGCATTTTGACTCACTAGATCGTTTATGAAGACCAACAATAGGAGAGGCCCCAGTACCTAACCCTGTGGCACACCGCATTCGACGTGATTTGCTTTTGACCTGGCTTCACATCTGTGCGAGAGAAACGTGCAGATTCACCCTTGGAGAGTGTACCTAATGCCACATCTTTGAAGTTAGGCGAGAAGGATACGATGGTCCTACAAGTCGAACGCCTTAGAGAAATCAAGGTGAGTCACATCAACTCCTGCAACGGCATCCACTGTTTTGGTCCATGTGTCTCGTGCTAACAATAGCCTGGTTGTGCACGGCCGATTCTGGCGAAAGCCGTGTTGCTGTTAAGCAATGTGACCATAGTCGTCCAGATAAGACATGAGTGTGTCGGCAATAATAGCCTCCAAAACTTTTGAAGGAACTGGCAGTAGATTCAGTGGTCGATAATTTAGCTGGGTTGAAACGGCTGCCGCCTTGGGAAATGGGTTATTATTCCGTGTTTCCACATTGCAGGAACGTGCTACTCGGCAAGGCAGTGCTGGAATAGCCGCGCCAAATGTTCAGTCAAAATAGTAGGCGCCACAGCAAGCGTTTTTGGGCGTATCTCGTCAATTCCTGGACAGGCTTGCAGATACATGGAAAGCAGCTTTCTCATCACGATGTCTACCGTGACATTTATATGAGTGAGTCCTTTTGTGGACCTCAAAGGTTCCAAAGATTCAGGAGACCCCGGGATGCAATGAAACATTGGTGCATCTTGTTGTTGCTGAACATTCGACGCTTCTTTAGCAGTCCGAGTTAGACCATCCGCTGTTGAAACAGGGGGAAATCCACTTTTCACCTTGCGGAGGCTGTTCACGTGCTGGTACAGAAGCTTAGCATTTGCAGTTAATCGCTCGGCTAAAGCATGTTGATCAGCTACTTTGTCTTCGCACGCTAACTGAGTACAGTGGTTACGGTGGACAACAAATGCCTTCCAGGTACTCGGACTGGGATCGGTTTAGTGGGTATACCAAGCCGCGTTGCGCATCACCATGCGTTTGCGAGTCCTAATCCGTATAAACGGTGCCATGTTTCTCGAAATGATAGTCTTTCTTTCCGATGTTCCACTAACCAGAGCGTATTCGATATGGGGGCGAATATACGAACTGAGCATTTGTCAAAATATGGAGCTGTTTATTTGTCTAAACACCTATCGCAACAGCCGGACTTGTGGGTTCGCAGTCTTCGAGGCCTTTTCGGATTGCCTGCAGCAAGCAAATTCATCTTAAAAAAGAACACCCAAGTCATGTTCGAAGTAGATTGTTGTAGTATATTCGTTCCAAGCCGGTATGAGTAACTGCTCTGATGTTGTATGGAAGTATGAAGTTAAAATGAAGTTAAAATGCAGTAAGTATTGGGTTGACCATTGTGGTACGGTAGCTAGGTCATTCTGAAGCAGATGCTGGTCGGCGTTCGTCTGGATCCTGCGCCAAATCTTGCTGTCGTCGGCAAATATTAGCAACTTTGAAGCGATTTCCTGTGCAAACTCATTAATAAACACCAAAAACAAACGTGGACCTAGAACTGAGTCTTGCAGCACACCCCACTCGACTTGTATGGGGTCTGTTAAAGAGCTCCGAACTCTGACCATTAATTGACGTTGAAGTAGAAAGTTGACAATCCAGCTTAAAAGTGGGTCGCCGGTCCCGTAATGCTGGAGCTTGGAGAGTAGTATCCGATGGTCTAGACGATCGAAAATCTTCGAAAAATCCAGCTAGATCACACTAGCGCCTTCTCCAGCGTCAACTGACTTTGTCCAACTACCTCGTGTGATTAGTAAATTCGTTGTGCATGTTCGCTGTCGACGGAAGCCGTCCTACTCAGTTGTGAAAATGTTATAGTTTTTCAGATAGTACACCAGTGCATCGGCAATTATGGATTCCATGACTTTGGAGTGTATAGGAAGTAGGGATACTGGGCAGTAGATTGAGGGATCAGTTTTTCTTACAGCTTTTTGAATCAAGCTTATTATTCTAAACTTCCACATGGAGGGAAGTTAATTCTGATCTAAGCAGCGCCGGAAAAACTGAGCTAATGGTTTTGCCAGTAGGTTTGCTGCTGATTACAGTGCCTCTGGACGAATGGTGTTGACAATCTGGGAGCTGTGTTTGCGTAGAGACGTCAGCTTCTGCAATAAAACCTCCGCGGTAAAATTGATTTGTGTTAGTCCTGGTGAGGATACGACAAAGCTTGAAAGATCACTTGGTAGCTAGGCCCTCTGAAACTTGGGACATATTGCATCCCCAGCTCGTTTGCTGCTTCCACATCTGTTCTTGTTGAGCCATCAGCCGTCCTGAGTGAAGCAAATCCTTGCCACAACTTTCCTAGGCATTTGACATGCTTGTATAATAGTTTGTAGTAAGCACTGTAGGTTTGTGCTATGTTCTGCTGCTAGGCGGCTTTGCTCTGAGCAGTTGGGTGAAGTCGCTACCTTTGGTTACGTAGTTCCCACACGTTTCTGGTGTTGGAACTTCGGCGTACATCCTTCATGCTGCGTTGCGTACTGTCGTCCATTTCCAAGTTCTACCCCTAACGAAAGCAACTGATATACACTTACTTCAAACTCTTATTTCGGAAGTCTCTGCAATCAGATGAGTGAATTTGTTGACGCACTTGATCCAGGCGACTTCTGTGGGTAATTCGACAAGGAACAACAAAGTTGTAGGGATGACGATCTGGGCTAATCGATCACAGTCCGTGATGGTTCGCAAAGTCTCATAGTTCTCATCCGATATTCCGCATAGCAGACGAAGTTGGTACTGATGACTGCGTGATCACTGCGACCCAACGGACAGATACAGACAACACCACTATCATAGGCTCTTGGTTGGTAAGCACATGATCCAGCACGGATGGCCTGTTACCTGTTCTGAACCGAGTGGACAAACTGATGTGATTGTAAAGAGGAACAGTGGTTACGAGATCTTGTCGATCGGCTTTGAATTGTTAGCCGATCGTGGCAGGAGTTTCTAAACTATGTACGTTGAAATCACCCATGATAAGTATGTGAGTGTACTTTCACTGTAAACTACATCTTAAAGCAGGCGCAAGGTGTCAGTCGGTTTCGGTTATATATTTAGTGAGGCGGTACAACAGGGAAATAAGACATTTTACTTCGGGTGACACCAAAGAGAACCGGGGAAACTGCGAACCTGAATCCGTCACGGTTTCGCACTGTAAGTCGCTTCGGTAATACGGAAATAGACCCCCTCCTTTTGTGAGCCTATCTTTCCGGATCAACGACAAGCCCGGTAACGAAAATTCAGCGTCCGTCTTTCCCGTGTGCTATCACGTCTCGGTGATATCTATGACCAAACTGGTTGCCGTTGGTCCGTCTCGCCTTCCGGGCTGGAGTCCCCGTGACTCGCCTTGTGCTTGGCTCGAGACTTTATAAGACATGGCTCGCAGTAGACACCAGTGGCGCGTCTGCTGCCGTCTCCTAATCGGATTGCCTGTTTAAAGTGTGTTTGGTGCTGAGTTATCTGCGGGGTAATGGCTGATTATGATGCGTGGCAGTAAAAGCCGCAAGGAAGCTGTCTCGCCGATGCTGCCTTATCTTTGCACAATAGCCAGCTGTTTGTGACGGTATGTTGTCTACACAAGGTGTAGAGGCCTTGACCCTGAATGTTTGCTTAGGCCATTAAGGTTTTCATTTAAGTCCCACTTTTCTCCCTCTTCTTTTTCTTGATTTCATAGGTCGTCATGGTTGTATGGCAGCGAAGCATCAGTTCAAGTGGCTGATGTACTGCTGTTGATGAGAATGATGATGATGATGATGACGATGATGATGATGAGGATGATGATGATGATGATGCTGATGCTGATGCTGATGCTGCTGCTGCTGCTGCTGCTGCTGATGATGATGATGATGATGATGATGATGATGATGATGATGATGATGATGATGATGATGATGATGATGATGATGATGATGATGATGATGATGATGATGATGATGATGATGATATCAATGACATCATATTACCCGGAAGCTTGGCGATCTTTCAGTTCGGTCAGTTTATTAAAAAGACCCTAAGCATTCAGATACAAACAGGCCAGTTTCTCTGTCTCTAGGAGCACGCAGAGGGATAAAGGGGTCAAATGTGGCAGAATGCCGACAGATGGGAGGTCGGCAGTTTCTTGTATTTTTTGATGGAATAATGGGACCTCGTCTGAAACCGGATTCGGCCAAGTTGCATCGCAACCTCTGTTTTGACCTACGTCAGAGTCATTTAAAACAGCAGCCGAGTTACGCTTCTGTGCATTCGTCGGTAAGCTTGCTGCTTCAGATGCTTTAATATGTGAACTTTGCAAGCTTCTGCGACCTTTAACCGAAATTCAGGAGGAAGACTTTCCAAATTCTTCGTCATCGATCCAAAACATCCTTTGATTGTTGCTTTTACTAAACCATAATTTTTAGTATTTTAGGGCCGCATCCTCTACCATTTGGTGAGAGAGGTATCCTGATGAGTGCTAACACCAATAGATTATCCAACAAAAGTGTTGCACGAATGAACAGCCACTGTTATCCATCGTACTTCCCGGTCTTTTAAACATCATTAGAAGGATGTTCTGGCACGCCATGTATGAAGATTGTGTATAGGCGGTCTTGCTTGCTGTGTCCCTCTTCGGGGTTTCTTTTTCATTGTCGCGCTCCGACGGACATCAGCATAGATGCGTAACTCACAGGATCCATGTTTTATCACGCTTGCGGAGAGCAAAAGGTTTTCTATGTCGGTGGAGGATCCTAATGTTACTCGAATAAGTAGATTCTTTATAGTTTGGCGAGTTCGGATGACGAGTAATTCGTAACAGATTAATGGGCTTGGCTTTGACATTCATCAGCACGCATAATGAGTTTCCTTGGTATCGGTAGTCCGATAACTTATCCCGCAAGGTGATAGCGGTAGATTCGGGGACATTTGAGCATACAACAGTCCGGGCACTTTTGTTGGATCCCTTTTTTGTTGATCTACATGTTAGGGTACTCGTTTGTCCTGACCTGCTGATAAGTGTTGATTGTTTACTGTTTGTCCCACTATTCACGTTAAAGGTGCGTACAACAGAAGAGGCCGCAACGGCGGCCTCCCGGCGGACTTATGCAACAGTCTCTGCATATGTAACTGATGTTCCGGGAGGTTTTGTCTCGACAAGTGACATTTGAGCTACAGGTACCGAGGTTTGGTGTTCGGCTGCTTCTTTCTTGTTAATGCTAGATGTCAGCTCTAGTGGAATTTGTATAACCAGACGGTTCGAGTGGTGCCTGATTTTCGTTGCCATGAATACCGGATGACTCTCTTAGGTACGGTTAGTTTTCGCCAGGCGTTCTACCAACGTTGGAAAAGACAACGGAGATGAGGACGTGGCTGATTGCAGTTCAGTGAGTTTACGCTCACTCATCTAAGGTCGGCGGCTACTCGTTTTTGGGTGGGTTGAAGACCCTCGCAATGAATTTTGTATATATCCAATTATCAGGTTCCCGGTGTTACCGGTGTTCGCTTGTGCCTGCTATGTCCCTCCGGATGTTAAAGCTATTGTTGAAACTGTCACCGAATCAGGTCTTACAGATGGTGTTTTTATGGAGAGTTGCGTCTCCACTGAGTTGTCACAAGAAGGTGGTGGTGTTTTTGCTGCTTTCAGATGACTTTCGGTTGGCAACGTACTACGGAATTTAGTCCAGTTCCCTAGAAGAGTTTGTGCCGTTAGTTCTGATTGCAACACCAGTTTCAACAGCCTGGGGCCGCGTCTACTATAGTTTGATGATATGAAGATCCGCGTCAACAAGTTAAGCGACAGCCTCACGAATGTTGTGCCGTTGCTCCCGGTCGTGTACCCGCGCATCGTCGGAAGTGGAATCAGTAAGCTCAGGAACACCGTGCGCAATCACAGTTTTTTATCTTTACTTTTTCTGTTCATCGCTCTGTTAGTTGGATCCGCTGCAAGTTCTTTCCACGGGATTTTAGGTAGTAGGCACACTCCAACTGAGGCGTTACGGATTCGATTCACAGACGGCAGAACGGCCTCTGTCTCATCCACCGAGTTCATTGTTACCCGAAGTAACCGGGGATCAGCGTAGTGCAGTGCGTTTGGTTGATGCGAGATGCGTTTTAATGTCGTGGGATCAGCTTGGACACCGACTGCCGTACAAATGGAACACCATTGATTTCGATCGTCTGTCAGCTTGCCCTTACATGTATTGGATTTTGATTCCGGTACATTAGTGCCCACAAGCTTTAAGGCACTATGGTTGCGCCTGGTGGCTACTGGTTTTGGAGCCTCAGTTTCTGGTGCTTTTGGTGAATTTGTGGACGGTACTGATCGGGGCCATCAGTGCTGCGGCATTTTACTTGTCTCTAGTCCGGCCGCCAAGGTTACCGGTGCTATTTCTCAGGTTTGCTTGGCTTCAACCGATGCATATGTCTCCTGGTTCCTCACTATGGCTGGTTGACTGCAGCTTAGGGTCTCCTGTATAGCGAACAAACTACTAGGTATAACAAACGAGACAGAAGTTGAAGCAGGCACGCTGCAGAAAATGCTTTCGTTTATGGGAATGGGGGCTAGTAGGGTGTTGGTACTGATTGAGACTGAGTCGTCGTGGTAATGGTGGGACGCCTGGCTCTCTTCTTCGGCCTGAATGGGGAGTTCGGGATGTTATTTTCACATACGAGTGCAGGTCCGTTTCCTCTCATACTTGCAACCCTGGCGCATACCAGTTGCTTGACGGCTTCTCTTAGTCTAACAAACTTCTTCAGTAGCACAGCTAGACAGCTAACAACTGTGATAGCAGTGCATGCTGGGCAGAAACAAACGCCTCTGTCGTATTATTGTACAGTCTCCTTTTTATCGACATCTTCCCAAGGCATTTTATGTGATAGGTTTTCAAGCACCTACTGCACATTAGCCCAATTCTCGCCAATTTAACACACAACGCACACTTGCTCTTATGGTGAGACATGTTCGCCGAGGGAGTGAAGTTTAAAAGTCACCCGCTTTTGTCGCATGGTCAGTTAGTGCAGCTTCCCGCGTCAATGATAAGCGTGAGTCAGCTTGGCGCGTCCGCTGTCAGCGTTGTTCCCTTGTAAGCACACTTTGCAGTGTTGGTCGGTTGATCGATCGATGTTAGGCCCGGCTGGTTTGAGACCTAGTAAATGAATTTAAAACAAACGCTGAAGACAGAATGAGAGATCACCAATTCTTTCGCAGATGCGTTGAGAAACACCCGATTGGAATAAGCTTGGGCTTTCGAACTGCTTCGTGAATTCCGCACCGAATGGTGTTACACAGAAGAGCAATGGGCATAAGGGAAATGAGTTATCCGCTTGTGCACGACCACGGATGACTTTAGTGGTAAACGATACTTCCACCTATAATGGGTCACTGTGTAGAGCTGATAAATCCGGTTTGAATACGCGTACGGTGAGTACGCTGCGAGAGGGGAGAGAGGTTATAGAGGATTATTCCAAATGACCAGGGAGCATGCGCATCGAGCTTGAGTTTATCGCGAACTGCCGACGCTTATTCCTTTTTACACTGACTTTTATACTCTTCGTAGACATTGGTAGGGCCAGTAAGGAAGAAGCTGTCCCACAGTCTGTGTCGCCTCCGAATCAGATTTTCATGCTGCTTGTCAAACCAATGATGTTTAATGGCTTAAACCTTCCGACAATTCATTGGCACAAATTGGGAACACAAGGACGTTAATCTCTCTTTTATAAATCTCCAAGAGCCTTCCACAACTGAAGCTTGTGACAGACCAATCAAGTTGGCTCGCTGCTCAAGTCAGATTTTCGAAATCCGTTTGCCAGTAGTTATCAACTGGCTCCAGCGTACGTGAATGCGGCAAATGGAATTCCATATCAGCTATGAGTACAGTGTGGCTGCTCGTAGCCCACTGCTCCAGATCCGAACGTCACACACTCGTTGTTCGTAGCTTGTTAACATCAGATCGAGACAGGACAAGGTTGGGCATGTTGGTATACGTGTTGGCTGGCATATGTGTTGCGATGTACCAGTTGTAAGTACCAAATCCACTATGCTACATTCTCACCATGTCCAGACATCAACTGCACTTCAGGCCATCATATTCGAGGGCTGTTAAAGCGCCCATAAGTAGAAAACGGGGACAACTTATATGAGTTCGACTATGAGGTAGCTACTCCAAACAATGACTCAGGGGGCTGTGATAGACTGTGTCCACAAGTAGTTCTCCGTGCCTTAGGTGGATGGAGCAGCACAGTAGTTCACACAGACCATCCTTACTTCGGTAAGTGCTCACAAGTCTTCCAAGCAGGGAGGAACTGATGTAGAGCATACACTACCGCGGGCATTCTTTAGTCTATCGCAGTGGAAGCACGAGTAATCGATGAGTTCAAGTTCCTGGGTTTATAAATCTGAATGCAGTCATGTCTGTCCGAAACCCAATAATTCTGTCCGCTCAGACACAACGAAACGACAATGCTCATCGCGGTTGTTCATCACACTGCAAACGTTAATAAAAGTTACACAGAGGCCGCAGCAGGCACCGCCGGGCTTGGTTGAAGTATGCACAAATTGTTTATCCTAATTCGTAGGTTATGGGAAACCACCCGAAAATTTACTATAGGGAGATTTGTTTCCACCACACCAGTACGTTTTTTTCAGCTCAAATGATGGCAGGGTTCAGCCGTCCCCGGTTTACTTTGTCCAGGTCTGGACGAACATAGACTTTCAGACCTTTCAGCCTACTTAGGCGGGATACGAGCATTTTTGGACTGGCTTCGTCCACAAAAGTGATTATCATAGTCCGATTTTGTTAATAAACTTGCTTTTCAAGATGATTAATTTGCCTCACATTTATCGAATCCACATCAGCGTCAGGAAGTCTGTTAAATTAGACTCCACAATAACGACATGGGGATCTTAGTGCACTTGGAATGATGGATCACTGAACTGTAGCGTGTGGAAGATCACGAGGTTGTAACGCCTCTGGTCGGACAAGAGTAATATTGCAGGACGAAGTGTATTACGAGCCTCACGTGGTTGGGCTAGCTGTTGACTTAGAGAAGCCGAATGCCAACGCGCGTGTTTGCTGATCGCAGCAATGCTTAGGAGGTAGTTTTGCATGCATACCTGATTATGTACAAATGTTATGCACTAAGGAGTACAAGGTGTTCACATGTCGCTTAGCGAACTCGTATGCGTTCGCCTTGATCCCTGAAATTGTCTAGAAACTTTCGTTTCATTGCGCCGAATTATTCTGTACACGTTTGGTTTGAAACAACCTGTGCGAGGTCACATAATTAAGGGGTGCATGAGGGAAATGCGGCGACATTCAGTAAACTTCTACAGTTAGTTGTTGGTGAACTCGTTTCACATCCGTTGTCACCATAACCCATCCATTGAGTACACAGAGAGATATGACTACAGCAACGGGTGCTAGCTAGGAGCTTGGTGACAAATCAATACTGTCTACCACAAGTGCACATTGATTCGGTACATCCTCTATTCCGCTGTTATAATTAGTCACTTGAGGTTTTCAACCACAGCGCACCCTTCCACAGATATCAAAGCAGACTATTAAAATGGTCATGATCCATTAAATTTTAATATAAAACATATTGAAAGAATCTCTGGACCGATCGAGAATTCATGATTTCAGAATGGTTTGAAATCAACCGGCTGGTATAGTTTTTAGCAACGCATTGCTTTTGCTAAAAAGTACCGTCAGACAGAGCGAACCAGTGGATGACTGGTGTAATACATATGGCGAATTGGGAATAGAATCAAGACAAATGAGATGTAGTTCGAAGGGTAAACGCATTACAGGTCAAAGTACCATTTCAAGTGCTGTTCGAATCGGTCCCAAGTGGTCCACGTTAAGAGGTCTCAGTTAATTACGGTTTCTAGGGTGATCTCATGTATCCTGTCTGCCCAGGATCCGAAACAGAAAGCTACAGGTCGTCCATTCCGTTCACGCAGAATTTGACCTGTGATTTATACTGCCTCAGTGGTTAGCCTTTTAGTGGTTGATCACAACTCCGTCCTAACGATTTCTGCATTTTCCAAGCCGATTTCAGAATTTGTAACTAGCGCTTGCACCACTACGGACGAAAATTCTAATGGGACCCTGTATTTCAGCTTGTCCCTTCGGGGCTGTTATACGTCCGTTATGATATATTTTCCTGGTGTGCAGCTGTCTTGTGGTTTGACCTATGTGTACTTATGAGCAGTCCTAAGGCCTTGTTTTATAATCACTATTAGTTAATTTATGAGGAAACTGGATCCTTCAAGTGTACCATTGTCGAACGGAGCATTTGATCGTACTGGCAAATAACTCTTTTTATTTGTTTAGTACGCTCCAGATGGCCTCAGTTATTCCCTGCGTATACGGAATTCCTAAGGTCACAATGCACTCCTTAGTACATCGTGGACGTATTGAAAACCCTCAGCAACTGGAGTTTAACTAATCGACTCGTGTATTCGCTACTAATCAATTAGTTACTTGCTTCTCTCCGAGTAGCGTTCCCGTATTCTTCTTTTGTTTACAGAGTCGAAAATTTGTTGACCTGAACTACAGCGAACTCCCCAACTGCGTGCGTTAGTTTCTGAAATATCATGGTTTCTTTGCTTCCACCTAACTGTGGACTAAACAGTCAACTAATGACAATGCGTCGAGGAAACATTTCAATTCCAAAGTGAAAGTTAAATTTACAAGTGTCCATGTGATTTAGGAGACAGCTTTCCTATGTCATCCACGTAGCACCAACAAATTTTTTAAAATCTATTAGTCAGTTACCCTACTCCTTTCAAAATGATCCATGTGCAAATTTTACAAATTTGTTGGATACTGTTTGTCGCACACCAAGACACTATTCCTGAGTGTATGATATTATGTGAAAACTGCAATATGTTAAGGCACAATGGCGTTTCCGTAATTCTTTTGATGAACTATAAGCTGATTATCGTCCCTAGTATTTCACTATCTCCGGTGCGTCGCCTTTCGCCAATTTGATAAAGAGTAAGTCCAGGTCAAAAGAGAAGATCATTTCATCCGAATCCATCTTAAGACCTTTAATGTGATGTAACATATGTACGCTAATATAAGATGGAAAATTCCCCTTCATGTTTCGCATGGGTTAGTTGCAACTTTGTAGACCTTTTGCACATTTTCCTAAATACGCTTTCCTTTAAACACGTGGACTTATCGAGAGTTTACAGCCCCACAGACACAGGTTCAGAGGACCTTGTGGAGAAAGAGCGTTTTACTGACAGCAATTTTGATATGATGGATAGACCCAATTTGACGGTGTTGATACGAGCCGTAGTCATCACGTACGAAGCAATGTTTGCTATTTCGTGGTATGATCTAGCGCTTTAAAATGCTGCTTAACTATACTATCCTAACGCCACTCCAATAAGAGAAAAGCTTCACACAGCTGAACTATTTTTACACTCTTCTGCTGATGGACCCGGAAATTTTTACTCTCAAAATGGAGTCGCTTGAGCTTGCTTCTTTGCGCTTTCATCGCCTTCGTGATCTGCTTTTGCTCTTAGCAGTCAGTTACTGAGCACTTTCACAAAAACGCGGTTACAGCTTTTAAAGACTGCTTCTGCGAAAACCCCAAAACAGCCATCCGAACTATTGTAGCTGATGGGCGCACCAGTCTCAGTCGCTTCAGGAAGTTATTGAACATGAGGCGAACCGCTACACCCGGCCCATTTATCAGGAGGATGTTACCAGTGAAAGGCACCATGTGTTGTATGACACTGAATGTTTAACTACTCGAAGAAAGTAAATCTTATTTTTAGCTGCAGTCTCTAGGTTTTGTTGTGAAATGTAAGGACTAGATAACAAAAATAAATTACTCACATTCAGTACAATTTCTGGCTTCCTCTATCAATGGCATGTACATCGTACTTATTCAAATGTTGTGGAGTCGTGAGGGTAGTGATTATTTAGTCTCAGACTTTTGGTGCAGTCGGTTGCTACATCAGGTAGCTGGAGTCCGGTTGCTTTCGGTGCGAAGTTCGATGCAATGCAGTATACACTATGGAGGGCTAAATTAGTTGCAAAAGTTAGGCAGTCTATAGATGGGGTTGCCGCGATAGAATTCCCCACACAATCAATCATTGTCCTTCAGTGATACATTACCTAATGGTTTTTTGGCCATTCCATGAGAATGGAACAGTATACTCGGTAAAACGTGGTGGTACTCTCCAACATTAAATTCGGAAAAATTGCAACTCAATGACAGATATTTCCTCCATACTTGGCAGATATTTAAACAGCCTCAACCTGCTCCAATGTCCTTTTTATCGTTATGCTATCTTCACTTGCCATTTGATCTGAAGACCTCTAGTAACCGAGTTCGGGTACGACTTTTGCTTGCTTCTCATAACGTCAACGAAAGAGGATCCATAGTGGACAACGTGTTGGTTTGTGACTTGGTTGCAGGAGTTCGAAATGTAGATCACAGCCGTTTACTGCATCATTAAATCCAGCTCAGCGCCAATAAGTAAGAAAACGCGAAGTTTCGAAAACAATAGCATCTTCATGCATGCATTTTCTTCCCACAAGGAACATCAGTTGGTCAACAAAAAACTACAGCAGTTAAAGTGGTACCTTCACCTCGGAAACGGAATATTTTCTGACTGACATACTCTGGTACCGTGGCATCCATCCTAAAGCTGGTCCACAAGGAAATGAAACCAGACTACTGAAAGCGTATGAATGTGCTCACACTACCAGGAAATACATCGTCCCTTCTCCGTCAGCGTCTTACTCTTATGAATGGTAGAACTCACAACGCGACGATAGCCCTAGTGCCTGGATGCAGTTCTCACATTAGAAATGAAAAATATAGTATAGTCCCGCGGTTGACAACCCAAAGAAGGTGGACAGAATGGCGCACAAGGTAGAAAGGAAATACCGACGGTTGGTCATGCCATGGAGTATTTTGGTTACTGCATTTCAGGAAAGTGGATCTCTGCGAGCAGCTCATAGGTTACTTGTGCCGTCGCGTTACGATTCACATTTTTACTATATGTGGTTACTGTGTTCATGCCGTATAACTGTTCGCGAATTTGTGGTTCGGGAACTAAACGTTGTTAGATGATAATATGGGCGTAAGAAATGATACAAAGCTTGGTGGTAACCAGTATCAGCGTGAAGGAAATAAACGTCCCATCCTAGCAGTCTTAAGTACGTACCGTTTTGTGATGGTGCATAGAAAGGATGACCGAAAGCGAACCACAGACGCCAACTGATCGGCTACAGCATATTAGCCTACGCGATGTGATTTTATTGTTGGCCTATCCAGATGCTGTCACATACTGGTTCCACCAAGCCTCATTGCAAACTCCACTATACAGTCTACCAGAAACTGATACAGGTGCACTATGTCAAAGACCAACGACATGACAAAAAAGGTTGGCGACCAACCATCTAAATAAAGGTCGGCTTAATACCCAATCTGTGTTCTGCATTTGGCGAAGCACTGCTAACATGCAGACCCTATCCAGTCTGTACATCAAAGCACAGAGTTTTCTTAGTAACTTGGCTGAACCTGCACAGTGACAGGCTACATAACCACCGGAAGTCTGCATCATTATTGAGCATTCCCCGCATTGTGGTGTCTGTGACTTTGGGATCAGCTGTAACGATATGTCACTCCAAAGAAAAAGTAGAGGGAGTTATTGGTAACTCTAAAGCCGACTTATAATGGTAATTCACTAATCAACTTACTTTGCTCGATTTGGTACAAGGTAGGGCCACTTAGTAATGACACACGCCTGGCCAACATAACTTGTAGCCTGCCCAGCTATATTTCAAGATTGGACTATAGTCTGACCTCTGCTCTGAAACCTACACTGAACCAGTCATATAGTTACTTCGTAATCACAGAAGGTCGTAATGTTCATGCTCTCGACGTGTCAGCGCAGGTTAGCGCGCAGTCTGATGCAAACCTGCCCCAGTTACCCAGCTTCATTCTGCACGAGCACACTATTCTTACTACCCGATTTCAAATGGCAAACAAATGATCGACAATTCATCCAGTGCCCACCAGTGAGGAACTCATAATCACTAGGGTACTTACAAGCAGTCACTAGGATTATAGTGATCATGCGACTCGGTTGTTTGACTACTTACGCGACGAGGAATATCGCAGAGAATGCTGCTTAATACGAACCATCTGGTAATTCGATGCAACTTCAGTAATCCACAAAAGGACAACTTAGATCTTCTTAACTTACTACTTCCCGTAAATCTCCTGAGATACATTTGCATTTGGACCTAGCAGCTGATGAAATTTTTCAGAAGTACAAGATAAAAAGGAATACCTTTGAGTTATTTTGTATGGATACCTCACAGGAGCTGTCTTAGTTGTGAAACCTAGGCCGCGTAGGCGGCATATTTTCACATCTGCTTGCCAAGGAACCGTTGGAACATGGTGACACCATGGCCAAAACCAGTGAAATGATTCTGCGTGAAACGCAAACTTCTTCACATCTAACTTAGTAGCCATCGCAAAGGGCTGCGCGGAATCCCATCCCTTGCTTTACCTGATTTGCATAGACAAACAGCAAGAGAAGTAGCCAGTGCATTGTGTCTCCACTAGCGCGCTAACTTTCAAAAGTTATCTGGATCTAACGTTCCTCCATCTCTATTTCCGTGCCAGCCAACTGAAACCATACATATACTGTCGGGAACATGTTGAAAAAGCTACTATACTTGCTTACGCACGTTTTACATAAGGTAGATGCAATTCACTTAAAGGTTTGTCCGCCGCAGACAGGGACGTATCCGAACCACCGAAGGATTTCTGTCAGCGCTGCAAATGTTTCGGTGGTGCTCTTCCCAACAATGGCACATCCCGAGCAAGCTTTCGTCCTGGAAATCGCCTGAGCTGCAGTGAAACATAGAGCCTAAGTAGTTCACAGCTGACGCGCTGAACACTATGCCCCTGAGATCTAAGAGCAACACTTGATACCGTGTAAAGGAAATTAAGTTGAACTAAGGGAACACGCTGTGTGGTCGGGTTGCGACACGTGACTTTCCGCGGTGCCACTCGCAGGAGGCATCGGACCCTCGCAAGAGGCATTGGACGCTCGCAAGAGGCATCACACCGTGCGGCCGCACTTTAACTCAGCTCTCGCGTTGCCCTCTGTGACCACTCCAATTCTCCCCACACAATTTTGTGTGTGCGCTCGTTCGTACCAGTTCGACGAGCTCTACTCAGTGCTTTACAGCTCTTGGATATAACTTGTGTGGATTATAATCTTGCTCTAGTTCCCAGTTTTCGGATTAAGCTTGGCCAAGTTCCACCTGTGTAACTGCATCAAAACGGTTTTTCGAAAAGAATTTTGGTCTCATTCGGAAGAAGAAGCTGAGAGCTCCCAAACTACGCGGCAACCATTGCTGCAAGTTGCAGCATAACCAAGTTACAGCCCTTTTGCTCTGCTCAGCAACTGAGCAGCTCTAGGGACGCTTATCAGCGCTCCACCTGCATCGTCGCTTAGGGCACGCCGTTTAACACATGCTGCCGCTTTGTGTGGGTGTGTGTTCAACTGCGAGTCGATTGATCGCTGAACCCGACAGTCTGCGCGGTACGGCCTCCATCTGCCTCTACCGCCTGACCTTGATGCGGTTGAACAACTCTCAATGTGTGTGCATGTTCTGACGTGTTTGTGTCACGCCTGGCGCAGATAACACTCCTCAATGTGAGCGTTTAGATAGGCCCTGCTGTAGACAATAAGAGGACGACTGTGGTTCAACGTCGCATTTGACGCGCAGACAATTGCAGTAAAGTCCTTAAGATCAGTGTAAATTGTTCTAGCTGCACTAGATCGTACTGTCCGCAATGGGTAGACAAATCCGTCCAAGAAGTGAGACAGACAAACGAAGGTGCTGACACGATTTGGTTTTGCCCAACATGTCAAGTCATTCCAGTTGTCAACTGTTTATCGTTTCTCATGAAAAAGTGTGATAGAATGACTGAGATAATCGCGCTTCTTGTAAATAATAAGGTTGATCCCACGGAAGTAAATATCGCCACGATAATACTTCACCAAGCCAAAGTAATCTCCGAATCTAAGCTGAAGAAGACAGGTAGACGCTCCAACCGCACTGCAGCGCCTGTGACTGTAAATCCACTGGGTAATCTCACTCCCGTAAATGGATAAACCTCAAACATGCCTGCTTGCACTTCGCCAATCATAGATGCTTCACTTGGAGACTCAGCCATGACACCGACAGCTCAGAACAGAAGACAATCCGGTGCAGATAACAAGCAGGTCAGGTACGCATCGATTGCCTCGACAAACACACCGGGAGCGACACACATAGGTTCATCTTCAGTACCGAGCACACGTGGCGCAACGCAGCTTTCATCGTCAACTCCAGTGGTGACTTCTAAACAACCCAAATTGCCGGCAAAAACAATAAAGCCAACACTCGCTTGACAAAACCACGCTGCGTTAACTCGTGTGCACCAATGTTCCCGAATCCAACTCTGGCACAATAAAAGGCAAGTTGCAAGACTATCACAACCAGTGGAGGTCCATCTGCGAGGCGATTGGTATTCGAGTTGAGCCTGCAATGCTGCAACGTGTGGCGCGTCCCCCGACCTCAGTGCACGCTGGTGAACCTCGAATTCTTCGAGTAACACTAAACGCAGCAGATGAGCCAGAGGCTGTCCTGTCCTCAGCAGTTCGGCTGCGCAAGTCACCGATTGGAGTGAGCATATTACCTGAGCTACCTTGGAAAGATCGCCCAAAAGAAGCAGTTGGGCAACGCGGCATTCCCAATAGGGATAGCGAGAAAGCAATATTTGCTCATGGTGTTCCCGAGCTTCGGCATTCATCTGATCACGATGCGCAAACACCTGACCGAGAGCAGGGGTGCTATATCCGCGAAGCACTCTCTGTTGACAACGTTATTGCCAAATCCCTGAGCAGAGTTCCGTCATCACCTAACTACAAGGGCTGTGGTCCAAGAATAATGAAAGTAATATTACACTCCGAGGGAATGATGCAAGTTCTACTGGATAGGGGTTTAACATCTCTAGCTGGGTTGCCAAAGGAGATCCGGCTAAAAGCAACAAGCGAACAGCCAAATGTCAGAAGCAATTCGATGGAACTTGCAAACCCTGCAAAACCTTTCTTTGCATAATCCTGCGAAGAGACCGACACAAAAGCGCCCACGGTACACAACAGCACAGAGCACAGCACAAGTGCACCGTCTGTTCAGGAACGCTCAATAATGCCATGCAACTTGAATGAAATTCATAAATCAAAAAAACGATTAATGGCCGGCTACCTAACGGCCGACTTAAAAACTAACACAAAGTTGACATCCATCACCGCACTCCTAACAACAAAAGCCTTATCGTGCATGTACACAAATGCCCAAGGCCTTCTAAGTAAGTTGGCCGAAATAAGAAAACTCCATGTCTCACAACCGCGGGACTCCGTCATGATTACAGAGACATAGTTAAACCATGAGATAACGGATTCTGAGATCAATTTACCTGGTATGTCGCTGCTTCGGATCGATAGAACCGGAAGGGGTGGTAGTGCGATTTTTTACTATAAAGCAAACCTCAGATGTAAAGTTGTAGATCACCCGGAAATCCGAGCTTCTGATTCGCTTTGGTGCCGTCTATGGTTGCGAAACAAGGACACATGTCTACTAGCCGTGATTTATCGCCCACCAAACGCAACGTCGGGAATGGACGCCAAACTGAACCACCTATTTCAGTTTGCTTTGAACAAGTCCTACACCCACATTCTTTTCGCTGGAGACTTTAACGTACACGACATAGAAACGACGGCAACCGATGGCCTGCAGTTTAAAGCCTGCTGGCAAGAGATAATTACTAGCCACCCTCTGTACAACCACGTAACATTTCCCACTAGATTCGAACTGCTAACAAGCCGTCGATACTGGATCTTGTGCTAACTAACGAAGAACTCATGGTTGACGGGATAGTTACAAGCACACCACTGGGTCGTAGTGCTCATGTTACTCTATTCTTTGACTATATATGCTATGCGGAGTACCCTGAAAAGGAGGATGATAAAGTGCATACTGTCAAGCACTACAATGTGTTATCTACGCTTGTTAAAGATACATCTTGGACTTTCTTAACCGAATGCCCCCCAGATGTTGCCTGGGAAACCTTTACAAGGACGTTTGGCACATTGGTTGCGCACGCACCGGAGCAGAAGTCCTTCCAAACTAAAAACAAGCGTAAGTCATTTCTGAGGAGTAGAACACGTAAATGCATTTCCCGGAGAGATTTGTGATGGCGAAATCATCAGGACTGCCCGAATGCAGAAACCTGGCCTGCATAGTGGCACGTCGTAACTTCTGTGTGAAACTGATCCGAGAAGACGAGGTCACTCATCAGCAGGAGTTAATGAAGCGATTCTGCACTAACCGCAAACTCCTGTACAGGCACATTAACGGCCTTCGAAAAGTGATGCGGAGGGTTCCAGCACTAGTCACGGCTGATGGATGTACGCGATCCGCAATGGAAGCATCTGATCTCCTACGGCTTCATTACTCCCAAACTTTCCAGCAGGTAACGAGCCAACACATTCTCCTCATTTCTATTACTCCACCATCGCGTTTAGACATCATTAACTTCACTGCGGAAGCTGTGTTGAAGGGGGTGGATATCTTTGCGTATCCACAGTTCTCCCGGAGCCGACAACATCAGAGCAAAGGCTATGCAGGCGATAGATAGTGATCCAGCAGAACCACTGGCTGTTTTCTATCAGCGTTGTCTAGAAAAAAACCAAATTCCACCAGTACAGAAGCGAGTGATCATCACTCCTATCCACAAAGGAGGTGGCCCCATTGATCCTGCCAACTACCGTCCAATAACACAACTTCCCGTACTATCCAAAGTGATGGAATCAATCCTCGCAGATGCGCAGATGCAGTATCTGGAAAGCCACAAGTTAATAGCTCCAAACGAACACGGCTTTCGTCAAAAGCATTTGTGTAATACTAACATATTAATTGCACGTACTATCTGGACTGAAGCTGTTGATGATGGGGTGGGAGTCGATGTCATCTACCTGGACTTTCCAAAACCGTTTGATCGCATTAAACATCGCATTCTCCTTTAGAAGCTTCGGAACTACGGCATTGGAGAACCGATTCTGAGTTGGAATGGCACTTTTCAACAAGAATGACGGCTAGTTATGAGACTCCGAGAATCATTTTTCTGATGCAATCGATGTGGCATGTGGAGTATCACAAGGCTCGGTTCTTGGACCTCGTCTATTCTTGGTGTTCATTAACGATTTTGCGAGATCAATTGCCTCTGATTTCCGATTTTTCGCTGATGGTATCAAGATATGGCGAAGGATCAGAGGACCGGACGATCAAGAAGGGCTCTAGTGCGATCGTAACACAGTGTCGAAATTGTCAGTTCAAAAAGCCCTACCATTCAACGTAGACGATTGTCGCGTTGTACAATTACGCCATAGACATAACTACACATATTTGTTTGGGACTAACGGATTGCAGACCAGCTCCCAGGAACGTGACCTTGATTTGCTCGTGCCGAGCGACCTTAACTCTTCAAAACAGACAGAGCTAGTTGCGAAATGAGGCAACCAGCACGTCGGTATGACGCGAATGGCATTTGGAAGTCTTGACCCATCAATCTCCCCATTGCTGCACAATTCCTACGTGCGCCCGCATATTGATTACGTAATCCAAGCTTAGCAACCTTGGTTGAAGCGCGACCTAGAGGCCTTAGATGCACCACAACGAAGAGAACAAAGAATGTAAAGGGCCTGAGCTTTCACTCTTAAAACCGAAGGCTAAAGTTGCTGGGAATTCGCAGCGGACGCTATGGAAGGCTGCGCGGTGATCTCATTTTAGCGCATCAGATACTGAGTGACCCCAACCACGTATGCCGCCATTTGATGAAACTTAGCCACAATACGCAGCTCAGAGGTAACTGCTTAAAATTGGAGGAACATTATAGCCGTCAAGAATGTCGGCGGAAAAACTTTCTTTTCGGGGTGGCCAACCCTGGAAGGCAGTCCCAGATTCAGTTGTGTGCTCTCCTACCTTGGACGATTTCAAAAAACGATTATATACTGCTCTTAGATCCCAGCATACTTTTGCTTAAAATCTTCTATTGTGTAATACGCCCGGCATGCTAATCAACAAGATTTATTTTCAAATGGATATAAGTGAGCGACCATATTTTAATATAATCCGTATGTCAACGATCACTGCACCTAAACGTCTTGCTGAACGTTTCGGCACGATATTACAAATTTCACACGGACGTTATATATCGATGTATTCATCCACGCAGACGTTCGGTAGATGACTCACATATATATATATATTTATTTCATCAAATTCAATCCAACCATCCTACGGAAAGCGTTAAGAACTTGCTTTTACCCCGTGAAAAATCAACGCTCATTAAAAATTTGTCGATCAATAAAGCGATTGGAGCAGGTTGGAACGAACGCAGAGGTGTAAAATCAAGACACCAGGGCATCATTACCGAGTTACTGCGGTAGAATTGTGATGGCCCTTGGACAGGCGTAACTGACCTGATCAAGGGGTGTTCACTAGGTTCTTAGTGTTATCCCAACTAATGACAGAAGGATTATTCGCAACGCTGTTGTAGACTGTAAGCTACCTTCCAACAACACACCTCAGCAAAATAGACATGTCTTACAAGTAGGCCTTGCAAATATGCAACGTAACCTTTTGGAAATCGAGTCCTGAAAAGCTATGCCGCCTAAATACTATTCGCTGCCGCATACCCTATTCACCCGTCACAGTCTAGGGCGTTCATTCCAACATATTCACTGATTAGGAAATATTCCATCAGTATGGAACAGAGAAGCTGTATTTTTAGCACTATCTTATCCTCATGGTTACTGAGATTCCCGTATTCCACACAGCGCAAAACTCAGTGGCTCACAAATCTCATTGACGACTCGTGGAACCAATGCACACGCATGTGGGTTCTTCCGCATACTGTCCACCACAAGCCCGTTATCCATGTAATAACTTTTCGAACACATATTGCGGCAAACTCTGATTATCAAATTCGAGAGGACGGATAAGCCACGTCTTACTGGCCCGTATTCCTACTGAAACATTGTTGGACCACCTTGCTTTCCACTTTATGTGACCAATAGGTTATTGTTTAGAAGCACTCATCCCACGCCGGAGTCTTTACGCCGATGAACAAAATCAAAATACAAAACCTCGTCGCGTATTATCAGAGCACCACCTCGTTCACATCCTCCCCATATTCAGGTCAGGTCAAGTACAATGGACGATAGAGGCTGTCGCCTAACGAGCGTCCTGTTCCTTGTGCCGTTAGGTGAAGCGGCCCCCGGCAATTCGACGTTGGATTGACTTTTCTTGCTTCTGCAAAGGAATGAAGCAAGGACGAGAGCAATCTTTGCTCTTTCATATGTCAGCTTAAAAATACACGACATATTCCAGTACAATTACAATATCTAGCTGAAAAGGTCAGACCAACAGTCATGTAAACTCATTTTGAAGGCTTCTACAGACTCACATTCCACTAAAGCAGAAGAAGCTTTATTCCAGATATTAACCCTCGGTTCGCAAAAGTTTCGCCCGGGTGTCCAAATGAGCTCTATGTTATTTGAGCTTCGAACGATGCCCACGCAGGTGATCCGACATAGCTAACTCAGACAGATGGGTGGGACTAATAGCACTAAGTCCATTAATGATCTTAAACGTCCCTAGCAAATCCGCTCTCAACCTACGCCATTCCAAGGGAAATAATCCAAAGTTATTTAGACGATCTTCGTACGATTTCCCTCTTTGACCGTCGATCATCCTCGCTGCAATTTGCTGAATCTTTTCTATACACATGGCGTTACTACGGAGGTATGGTGCCCAGGCCTGAACACAATACTCCGGATGTGACCTAACCACTGCTTTATATAACGGCAAGAACACTTCTGCGTTAGTGTTAAGCAGCGCTCTCCTAAGACGAAACTACTCTTGTCGCGCTTTATTGGCAGTATAACGACACTGTGCAGAAGGCATAAAACTGCTCGTCATTATAACACTTAGATCGCGGGCTGCATCAGTACACTGCAATGATAAAGATCCCGCAGGAGACTGCACTACAGTTTCGCTACCACTATTGGTCAATGCTTGACATTTATTGGCATTCAAATGTTGATCCCATTGGCTCGATCAATTCATCATAGTAATGATATCCATAGCCAATATTGATCGGTTTTTCCTACTGACTAGCGTTCATTCATCTGCGAAGGTATAGCAAGGATCCTCAAGAAGAGGAACCAGGTCATTTACAAACATAAGAAACAAAAATGGACCCAGTACCAAACCTTGGGGGACACCGCTGTAGGCAAGACCCACACTAGAACTCGCTTCCCCAACACTGACTCTGAATGTAGTTCCACGTAAGAATTCAGCAAGCCACAGTAATAGTTGAGGATGTAATCCAAACCATGTCAGCTTCTCAATTAAAAGTGGATTATTCACTGTGTCAAAGTCTTTAATGAAGTCCAACTAACGCACCACTACCGATATTCCACTATCAAAACATCTGGTAATCTCATCTAAAAGCACAGTAAACTGCTAAGACACGACTTATTTTTAAGAAAGCCATGCTATTCTGCTCTAATTAGATTGTGCTCAATCAAGGGCTCACGGATCCTATTTCTTAAAAGCTTTTCCAAGCACTTCAGCATGATGCTGGTCAAACTAACAGGTCTATAGTTAAGAGGCACCGACTGAGAACCCCCTTGTGGATGGCAACAATGGTCATCTGGTTCCAAACATGTGGCAGCTTGCCACCTTGAAGAGACGGGTTGAAAAACCGCGACAGGATACTGAAGCACATCAGTCAGTGGCTTAACCATGGTGGGATGTACACTGTCAAGACAAGCTGATTTATAGGGGTTCAAACCAACACACACTGTGAAGACCTATGTCACATTGAGAATTATTGCCCGAGTTGTATAGCTATTTGAACAGTACGGTTGTGATGGCAAGGCTGAAACACTACCATTCCGATGCCGAGTTTGGTAGACACATAGCAGCACTTCCACTTTATCGATGTCGTCTACAACCTGGCTGCCGTCCTCCGTGGTTAGACAACCGACTAACTCTCTTAGAGAAGCCTCTTTGATTGGACCTAACTGTAATAACACTTAAGATTTGTTTAAGCAAATTTGGCCAACGTAAGCTCATGTGGGTACTTCGCCTGCCGCTGCAACTTTGTCGCCATGTTTCGGTACCTTTGTACTGCAGCCAATGTCGGAAGCTCCGGGTTTCCTGGTATTTTCTCCAATCAGCATTGCGCCTTTTTATCGCTCTGTCAAAATTTCTCCTCCACCATCGGGGTTTCCCAAGATATCTCCTAGGGCGTAGGGGAGCAAATTCGTTCAGTAGCTGCACGAACCCAATTTTGAGTAAAAGCCACCTCTGTTCCAAAGTAGTCTGGGCCTGTTCAGGGATCCAAGTGATTTGAAGGGTTCGATCGCGCAGCTTCGTAAAATCAATACAATTAAAATCGCTTCCCATTCGACGGTTCTCTGCTAGCCTTGGTGTGTTCAGAGAAAAGGTCAAAACGCAATGATCACTCGTACTTATGGGTGGCTCCACGCGTAGGTTAATCAAGTGACCATGTCTGGCGATCACGATATCAAGCATGGAACCGGTACTCCCAGTAAGACTCCTGGTCGGAACATTGACTTATTGCTCGAAGACATTTCCGTGCATCGAATAGACGAATTCCTTCTCCAGAGTACCTGCCCTGTTTTCAGCAAGCTGTCAAACAGCACGGGGAAGGTTTAGATCACTAACGATCAGGAAATTATGTACGGCCATTGACCTCCGCCTTAGTAGTAAACCAAGATCCTTGGCCTCTTCTCGCGTGGAGGATGAGCTGCGATAGACATATGCTATAGTCTCCAATCTGCCCGAAGCTCTTAGAAATCAGGATGCCACCTGAACGTTAACAGTATTCATGGTAGATGAATTCTCCCAGTGTTTATAATGGCACTTTATAAGCAACAGAACTCCTTTAACAACCTGATACCCGGGCCTATCAGCTCTGTTACACGCGAAGTCTAGAAGAAGATCACCAATTTTGTCGTCTGGAGAAAGCCAGCACTCCGAAACTGCCGCCATATTAACATGCTCACAAAGCGTCACCATCTCTCCCCAAATGTTACACACACTACAATAGTTAGCATACCACACGCTTAGTCTCTCCGGACACGGTTGTTCCCCCATGCTAATGTATAACAAGTATTGGAATTGTGAACCAAGTGACACAGAAGTGGTCAGTCAAAGCACTGTCAGATCAGCTTTGCTCGTCGAACTCAATCTGGCTCGACCCATCTTTGACACCGTTTGCCCGTGCCTCAATACGATTACTACGTATATTAACGTAAACAGCATAAAACGGTGATATGTCCGTCAACCAAGAAGATGCTCAACGTGCCCGCCGGAGTTCTGCTTGCCGTGCGGAAATCGCCTGAGGCAATAGACTATAACTTTCTGCAAAGTTTTCGTGTTGATGGCGTGACATTCGTTGACAATGCAGCCTTTCAGTTGTTCTAGTAAAATAGATGTCTTCTTGTATACTCTTCTTTTAAATAACCCCATTGGAAGAACTGTAAGGAGTTCAAATCTGGTGACTGGGCCGGCCAATCCTTTGCAGCTCCGCGGCCGATCCACCTTTTGTGCATAATGAGCAAATGCACCATATTGAACCTATAACAGCAGTAATCATAATTAAGTTACTTTGCAAGCACGAGGTTAACGACATATTGGCAACTGAATGCCACATCTGGAATGACACAGGTCTGCAACATTGATTTTTATGAGGGTGCTTAAAATGTGAAAGCTTAATTCCGTTAATAACTCAAGTTACCCGCCATTAAAATAAACGAAATAGATGTAAAAAATGATAAATCGCGTTTGCTTGTAGAGAAGTATTCGCCCGATGCTACTACCTAGCATTTTCTGCCAAGGATCTTGGTATGTAACTAAGATAAACGTCAATGACCGTACCTAATTTCCTGATCGTTAGTGATCTAAACCTTCCCCGTGCTGTTTGACAGCTTGCTGAAAACAGGGCAGGTACTCTGGAGAAGGAATTCGTCTATTCGATGCACGGAAATGTCTTCGAGCAATAAGTCAATGTTCCGACCAGGAGTCTTACTGGGAGTACCGGTTCCATGCTTGATATCGTGATCGCCAGACATGGTCACTTGATTAACCTACGCGTGGAGCCACCCATAAGTACGAGTGATCATTGCGTTTTGACCTTTTCTCTGAACACACCAAGGCTAGCAGAGAACCGTCGAATGGGAAGCGATTTTAATTGTATTGATTTTACGAAGCTGCGCGATCGAACCCTTCAAATCACTTGGATCCCTGAACAGGCCCAGACTACTTTGGAACAGAGGTGGCTTTTACTCAAAATTGGGTTCGTGCAGCTACTGAACGAATTTGCTCCCCTACGCCCTAGGAGATATCTTGGGAAACCCCGATGGTGGAGGAGAAATTTTGACAGAGCGATAAAAAGGCGCAATGCTGATTGGAGAAAATACCAGGAAACCCGGAGCTTCCGACATTGGCTGCAGTACAAAGGTACCGAAACATGGCGACAAAGTTGCAGCGGCAGGCGAAGTACCCACATGAGCTTACGTTGGCCAAATTTGCTTAAACAAATCTTAAGTGTTATTACAGTTAGGTCCAATCAAAGAGGCTTCTCTAAGAGTGTTAGTCGGTTGTCTAACCACGGAGGACGGCAGCCAGGTTGTAGACGACATCGATAAAGTGGAAGTGCTGCTATGTGCCTACCAAAATCGGCATCGGAAGGATAGTGGGTCAGCCTTGCCATCACAACCGCACTATTCAAGTAGCTATACAACGCGGGCAATAATTCTCAATGTGACATAGGTCTTTACAGTGTGTGCCGGTTTGAAGCCTTATAAATCAGCTTGTCCTGACAGTGTACATCCCGCCATAGTTAAGCCACTGACTGATGTGCTTCAGTATCCTGTCGAGGTTTTTCAACCCATCTCTTCAAGGTGGCAAGTTGCCACGTGATTGGAAAGAGATGACCATTGTTGCCATCCACAAGGGGGTTCTCAATCGGTGCCTCTTAACTATAGACCTGTTAGTTTGACCAGCATCATGCTGAAGTGCTTGGAAAAGCTTTTAAGAAATATGATCCGTGAGCCCTTGATTGAGCACAATCTAATTAGAGCAGAATAGCATGGCTTTCTTAAAAATAAGTCATGTCTTAGCAGTTTACTGTGCTTTTAGATGAGATTACCAGATGTTTTGATAGTGGAATATCGGTAGTGGTGCGTTAGTTGGACTTCATTAAAGACTTTGACACAGTGAATAATCCACTTTTAATTGAGAAGCTGACATGGTTTGGATTGCATCCTCAACTATTACTGTGGCTTGCTGAATTCTTACGTGGAAGTACATTCAGAGTCAGGGTTGGGGAAGCGAGTTCTAGTGTGGGTCTTGCCTACAGCGGTGTCCCCCAAGGTTTGGTACTGGGTCCATTGTCGTTTCTTATGTTTGTAAATGACCTGGTTCCTCTTCTTGAGGATCCCTGCTATACCTTCGCAGATGAATTAACGCTAGTCAGCAGCGGAAACCGATAAATATTGGCTATGGATATCATTACTTTGATGAATTGGTCGATCCAATGGGATCTACCTCTGAATGCCAATAAATGTCAAGTATTGACCAATAGTGGTAGCGAAACTGCAGTGCAGTCTCCTGCGGGATCTTTATCATTGCAGTGTACTGATGCAGCCCGCGATCGAAGTGTTATAATGACGAGCAGTTTTATGCCTTCGGCACAGTGTCGTTATACTGCCAATAAAGCGCGACAAGAGTAGTTTCGTCTTAGGAGAGCGTTGATTAACACTAACGCAGAAGTATTCTTGCCGTTATATAAAGCAGTGGTTAGGTCACATCCAGAGTATTGTGTTCAGGCCTGGGCACCATACCTCCGTAGTAACGCCATGTGTATAGAAAAGATTCAGAAAATTGCAGCGAGCACGATCGACGGTCAAAGAGGGAAATCGTACGAAGATCGCCTGAGTAACTTGGGATTATTTTCCTTGAAACGGCATAGGTTGAGAGGGGATTTGATGGAGACGTTTAAGATCATTAATGGACTTAGTGGTATTAGTCCCACCCATCTGTCTGAGTTAGCTATGTCGGATCACCTGCGTGGGCATCGTTCGAAGCTCAAACAACATAGAGCTCATTTGGACATCCGGGCAAAATTTAGCGAACCGAGTGGTTAATATCTGGAATAAAGCTTCTTCTGTTTTAGTGGAATGTGAGTCTGTAGAAGCCTTCAAAATGAGTTTACATGACTGTTGGTCTGACCTTTTCAGCTAGATATTGTAATTGTACTGGAATATGTCGTGTATTTTTAAGCTGACATATGAAAGAGCAAAGATTGCTCTCGTCCTTGCTTCCTTCCTTTGCAGAAGCAAGAAAAGTCAATCCAACGTCGAATTGCCGGGGGCCGCTTCACTTAACGGCACAAGAAACAGGACGCTCGTTAGGCGACAGCTTCTATCGTTCATTGTACTTGACCTGACCTGAATACGGGGAGGATGTGAACGAGATGGTGATCGGAGAATAGGCGACGAGGTTTTGTATTTTGATTTTGTTCATCGGCGTACAGACTCCGGCGTGGGATGAGTGCTTCTAAACATAACCTATTGATCACATAAAGTGGAAAGCAAGGTGGTCCAACAATGTTTCAGTAGGAATACGGGCCAGTAAGACGTGGCTTATCCGTCCTCTTCGAATCTGATAATCAGAGTTTGCAGCAAAATGTGTTCGAATAGTTATCAAATGGTTAACGGGCTTGTGGTGGACAGTATGCGGAAGAACCCACATGCGTGTGCATTGGTTCCACGAGTCGTCAATGAGATTTGTGAGCCACTGAGCTTTGCGCTGTGTGGAATACGGGAATCTCAGTAACCATGAGGATTAGATAGTGCTAAAAATACAGCTTCTCTGTTCCATACTGATGGAATATTTCCTAATCAGTGAATATGTTGGAATGAACGCCCTAGACTGTGACGGGTGAATAGGGTATGCGGCAGCGAATAGTATTTAGGCGGCATAGCTTTTCAGGACTCGATTTCCAAAAGGTTACGTTGCATATTTGCAAGGCCTACTTGTAAGGCATGTCTATTTTGCTGAGGTGTGTTGTTGGAAGGTAGCTTACAGTCTACAACAGCGTTGCGAATAATCCTTCTGTCATTAGTTGGGATAACACTAAGCACCTAGTGAACACCCCTTGCTCAGGTCAGTTACGCCTGTCCAAGCGCCATCACAATTCTACCGCAGTAACTCGGTAATGATGCACTGCTGTCTTGATTTTGCACCTCTGCGTTCGTTCTTACCATCCCAAAACACCGTATGTGTCGATCTGTGATCTTAATCTTTGGCGGCCGTAGTTTTCTTCAACTCTTTCAACCGCGTGCGTCCAGCATTTCCACCATGGCGTGACTGCCATGTACTCCTGTACTCATGTGCATGTATTCTACCAATCTTCGGGTCGTTCATGCCTGTATGACTGGGTTAGAGACATTTTGAGATAGACCAAGTCCTACTTTTTGCTAGTTGGCAATTCAGTGTGTTCTCTTCTCAATCGTAGGTGTGAATCTTTTCCGCACGGTAACAGAGTAAAAAGGTGTAAGTGTTCTGGGACTAACAGTACATAATCTTTCTTCGCGACCATGGCGGAATTAATTGTCGTCTTTTTCCTTTGTATTCTGGTCTTTCATACACAATGGTTCGTGGACGGCCGCACCGACGGTTCGAACCTGATTCACTTCAAGCGCCACATGTGAAGAACAGTGAACGAATATCAACTAGTTGAGGTCTTAATCTGCCACTGTTAATTATTTAAAGCAGTTAGATGAACAACAATTCTGATATCATACAGTGGCGTAGCATGTGTGGGGTCTGTCCGTCCCGGTCGGCATGTGACAGGGAGCGCCATTTCTGGTGCAGATATTTGTTCTATAACAGGTATAAATTCCTCAGAATTACTTCCATCAATGTTGTGGTAATTACCAATGGTGAGAATCATGCTGATACCAATAATGCAATTGGTACTGAAAAAGTTGTAACTCGGGCAACGGAAGGCGACATCGGCAGTATTGATGCATCAGACATTGTCTAAAATGCTGATCAGAAACATTGAACAAATTTAAAGCAATTGCAACGCAACCGCTATCCATCATCATCGAACTCATTTCAACCGGTTATACGAATGTCTGTCTGTTGCGTGATATTATAAGCCATGAAATTCGCACTATGGTTGCCTGGTAGGGATTTATTAATGTGCACAACCATAATCATTAATTCAAGAAATTTGCGCGATCTGGAACAATTACTAAGGATGAAGCTAGGATGCTAACAACGACCTGGTTAGTTCTGTTATTGCGGACAGAACAACAATGGTTACGAACATGAATACTATATTCTCTTTCTACAGAGGCCTTCTTTAGCTTCGCCTGCAGAATGTTTTCAACGCGAACGTTTTTCGAGTGATGAGAGTTTCAGAAACTGGTGGAAGTTAATCCAACTCTATGTGAACGCGAATCTAGTAAATCGTATGCTCAGGTCTTCCTCAGCGCCAAGGAGATAGAGATTCGGTTATTTGTAAGGATGGCAAATGACAAAATGTGGAGAACACTTTTAGGAAAGGAAACAAGAAGGTTGAGGGAAATTTTAACCAGACTATTAGGTATTGTCAGGTTTATAACTTAACAAAATACAACATTGCGTGGTCGCCGAGAAGACGATCAGGATGAAAACAGAGACCAGAAATAATATGGAAGTTTCCAGCTTTTATGCATTTGTTAACCCAGAATGACTCTTTTCTTCATGTAGGCTCAGTGACGGTTCATCTGGGAAAGAAAATCAGCACTATCATTTATCACCATAACTTCAAAATACATCTTTGGAGCAATTTAGCGGAGCAGTTAATAAGGTAAATCATAATTCAGCTTATTGAAATGAACATTTTTTGCATAAGTTTCGATAGCAAACTTGATATTTCTCACAGAAATCAGATGAGTGCATTGATGCGCTAAGCCAAAATGGATGCAAGTGAGTTGAAGATTAGGTCTTTCCTCAGCTTCACTAAGACCAACAGCAATAGCGCTGAGGAAATTGCTGGATTGATTTTGTGATAACTGGAAAATGTTGATATTCAGATAGATGACTAACGTAATCAGGCATTTTGTAATGTTGCTGTAATGGCAGGCTGTAGATCGGATGTTCAGAGACATAATTGCAAATAAGCCAAAAATCTGGGTTTATGTTGCAGCAGCGCTTCCCTGCATTTAGATTACTCTAAAATTAAATCTACTAGTGTTGTTTGATGAAATGAATATTGAAGGAATTCGAAGCACCGGGGGCTCTTGGTTGCTTGCCGGTGCAAAAAGCAGGGGGCTCGTTGGGCGGAACCCTATACCGTTCTAAGAAACTGACCTGACTTGACCTGGCTGTTAGTAAATTCACGGATTTAAAGCGGTCAAGGGAGGGGGCCAAAACAATACGACTTCTCCGGACAACATAATTTGTTGCTACGCCACTGATACCACACTAGCTAGATTTATTCCTTGGACGCATCGGTATACATCGTTCGTCCACTTGAATTTGCCTTTTGGTCTTTACTGTATTGTTCTGTCAGATTAGTTTAACACATGTTCAATCGATGCATTTACTAAAGGAGTAGCAAAGTACTAAAGTACCAAAGATATCTTTATCATCGATACATTATAAACATGTAGTATGTACTCGGCGCGAAGTACTGACTTTTTACACAATGACGCTCCACTATTTAACAAATGTTTGTTTCTATGTAACCAGCTCTTATAACTACAAACTTGAGTGCATGTATTTTGTTCAACAATACACTGAAGAAGTTCCAAAGTGACCAATAAAGCAGCGAGCTAATAGTTACCAACGTTTTGGAATTTGGTGAGCTTCTGCGTTGAAACAGAAACGCTTGATATAACACGTCAGCTGCACAGCAAACATTACTGAAAAGGAAAGTAGGTTTACTTGACTGTCGGACTGAAGGCACATGCAAATGCCAGGAAGAAACGTTAAGGTAAGCTAGTATTCTCGCTCCCGTCTTGCTCCGGCTGTCGCAAATGAAGGTAACTAGCAGTTAGGTAAAAAACGAGCCGAGATCAGTTGAAATTCAGGTTGCAAGAGCGACGTCACACAAAGGTGTGCGTCTGATTCGTCCGCGAGCTTGCCCTAACAAGCCGGAGTTAAAACTATGCTGTTTTCATCCATTAAAACATCATAGGTTTTCTCATGTAAATCAAACAAATTAATCAGAATCACAACAAAAATACTTATTTCAACGAAAGGTTGTAAAGCCGGGAAGCGTATGGATCGTTGAACCGGTGGTTCAGGCGACAACGGGCAAACACCTCAGTCACTAGGCTATTAGTAAGATATGATGATGAAAATGAAACTGTATGGAGACTGATTCAGCTATTTGCTGGTCTGTTCGTGTCTGTCTCACACAAATGATAGTTGGGTATTTCCTGCACTCCACACACTGACAAGGGTTTATTCATCTCCATTATTTCGCAGTATAGTCACTGTACGAATTGAACCATCTTACATGTAATTATGACATGCCGCTTACTAGTCCAGAAACACTCTCGCGCTTGGTTCCACACGCGTGACTTTATCACTTTTGAGCCGATCGCTCATATGTGTAACCACGTTTCACACAAAACCTAGGGGCTAACTAACATGCCCTGGCTTATTCCTATTCAGCATTAATCAAAGAAGCTCTGTGCAAATGTCTACTCACTTAACCCGTACTCAACGTCAGCGTTTAGTTTCAGTTTCCAGACACTTGTTCACTCGGAACCAATATCGATCAATCTATAGACCATCAGTTTGTTAGTGAGTTTATCCCAAGGGTGACCAGTGCTACTGAAATTGTTGTGATCCAAAGATAGTAGACTGGTTACGCCGGTCGTTACCCACCTTTTTGAAGCCGTTACCCACAAAGCGGGTTTATTATAAACATTTAACCACACACCTTCAAAAGCCAATTACCTAATAATTAGCGTACATTTTGCTTAAGGTACGGAAAATGAATACCATATGTAATTACTTTCGATAAGGAAAATAAAGAAATCCCAATTTTGAGCAATTTTGAATTAACTCAAGAGATGATGAACTACCAGTTCCTGACGTATTTATTGCGGTTTGGGCTAATGCACATCTTAAGTCGTGTATTGGTGCTCAGTGGTTTAAAGAACAATCATTATCCTTTGAATCCGTCGCCTTTTATGCACTGCATATAAACGAGTAGCTCGGAACAAGATGTAACATCACTTCGCTCATCTGGGTGTAGTGCGATGAAAACACATGAATTCCTCTCATTAAGTACCGCGTCCAATGTATTCTTCCTCATATGCTGGATGCGAATTTGATGCGGCTGTGAGAAAACGATATCACACTTAGATTTTCCGCATGTTGCTGTACCTCAGCGACGCTTGATCTTTTTGAAGCTGTTACTCGCAAATCGGGTTTACTATCATCAACCTCCCTAAATGTCCGTTTCAAAAGCTAACTAACGACTAACCATCTCTCTTTTTGCTTCTAATTATGGGAAGTGACTGTCTTTTGGAATTACTCGCGATCAATAACATAAAGAAAACACTTACCCTTGTGCAACAACCTATACAATCAAGAGGCGATATACATCGATGAGACTGTTGATATTGCATCACGCTAATACTTTGTGGTATATTTTGTGCAGCTTCGGCTACTGCACATTGTAAGTCGTGCTTTAAGTTCATAAAATTCCGTGCTTTTGTTTTCATTGTCATCACCGTCGAAAATCTACTTTCAAATCACTAAGTTGTTGCTAATAGGATCAGTATTCTCAATGCTTTTTCAGATAGTAATAGACACTCACCAACTATTTCGGTCCAAAATGCTAACTGTTGGGTGCTTGGGAACTCTATTTTCAAGTCGCTATCTTCGCGCAGTCCTAGGAATTTTGCTTCCAATTTGAGTTCAGGCGCTGGAAATATTCATTCACCGAAAAGGCTTTTAGCACCCAGGCATTTACTTGGCGGTTTTCCTAATTAGGAAATGGGTTGCTGGTAGAATGCACCAGTGAGGGCAAGGGGCAAGTTATATAACTGTGAATGTGCAACTTTCCTTTTTTTGCAACAAGTAGGGTTGCAAGTTCCAGAAACATCGACAGGTCCTCATCGATAGCTATGTGTTGGTAAAGCTGCAAGTAGATGGGAACCAGAGACGACGTCGGTCGACACATCAAACTGTAGTGCGAAGAAAGGACTTGATTTTATTTCATTAAGCAACGTGTTCAAATTATCCTCGTTCATGTCCTCGATATGAGTTTTGATGGCGTTGTTAGAAAGCAGAATCATACTTAACCTTTCTACATGTCGCTCTCCAGGTACGAATTGCACGGCTTTCAATATGCAAGGTTTGATGAGATTCCCCCCTGCAGAATGCAGTTTCTTGCTTTGGCGATTCGAAGAGCGATGCGGTACGAAGCTTCAAGACCAGGTTCAGCTGACTGAAACAAAGAACCCGACGTATACCAGGGAGCGAAATTTTAGCGCAACTTCTTTCAGTTTGAACCATGTAATAGCATTTT
>OX104064.1:73550988-73699798 GCA_944474145.2 Dicrocoelium dendriticum | reverse complement strand
TGATAGACAATGATTCCAGTCTGTTGATTATATACATACAGGAGTGGACGCTAAGTTATCCTACGCTTTATGCTTGGATGAATTTGCCATACGCAGTGTAGGGCTAAACTGTTGTGGTTAATCTTGCCTACATTAGATTCATTCATGTTCTTGTTCCGCGAGATAGCTCGGTCCTGTCTATGAACCTTATATTGAATTTGAAGTTGGAATATTAATTTACTTACTCATAATGAGAACGCTGTCTGTACTATTTGGAAGCCAGTTATTCTCTTTGGATAATGGCTTTTGCTGAGCTTCGCCATTATGTTTTGGAAGAAGTAGTTCGGCATTTAACACTATTGTGATGGTCATTATGAGCTATAATAATTTCCAGAAGGGTAACCCTCTAGAAAGATATCCCTATTTCTTAACCATCCGTCTGGCACGCTCGGTTCACTACTTCTTTTTCCTTTATGTTTACTTGGGCTTTGGCTACCGTTTTTTCAAGCCGTACACCGAATACCCGAGTGAGTGATACATTATATCTCGTGGTGTTTCACGTGATTCCCTGCCGAAACTTGCTCACCGCCTGTTTCGGCCCTCTGTTAATGCAATTGTTGTTGATATGTTGTCTGTGTCGGATTAACACATCACTTTCTTACCCATTGCTTGTCAAACATTAGTCATGTCAAAAGACCAGTCATCATGATTGGATCACCGAACTTCGGAGACGATTAAATGTAGAGTTTTGTACAGCACCGCGCCCATGCCATGACCAGTAAGATTCCAAAAGCCGCCGTTTGTCATAACACGACAAATGGTTTTACTGCCTTAATCGAGCGAATTTGGGTGTTTGCATTTCTCGATCCTAGACTGCTGTAAACTGTATTCCCTATGGTCGCTCACCATAAACTGTCCCTCGTGCGCCCATTCATCGCCGTCTGTCAATTGTGGAAATAATTACGCGACGCAATGCAACTGACTGCGTACTAATGACAACCTATAATCCTTGGTCAAACTAAGAAGTAATTGGTCTGTTTGAACAGTTTTTCCTTCCAACGATTAGATGATGGCCCCCTCCACCACCCGAGTGTTCGGACGGTGGTTAAGTTCGCGCTTGGACCTAAAAGGTTTTACGTAGTATCCAGAGGAAGTCGGTACACGAGATAGAATAAAGACGCCGGCCCCAAGCTTTAAAAACTGTGACGACATAGCGGATGTGACTCGCCATCCGGACAAAGCACTCTCCACAGCGCCTTTTACATTCAAAGCGAGTGAACAGTGTGTTACTAGAACTACATGGCGATATTGTGTTTTGATAAGTTCCCCGAACTTTTTGTGTACACTAACCTAGATGTTCTCTTGCCACGCTATTCTGTCACATGCTGCCGTTGTGGTCCTGTATAGTTTTACGCCTAGTATTGATCTCTCAGGGGCCCTTGCCGTCGTATAACCCTCAATATTGCAGTTGATCGTGATCAGTTCTTTTCTGTAAATGATCTGCGTCTATGTATTTAAGTAGTTGTTACAGCATGTAATTTGTTCTTTAAACTACGTGTACGCTTATGGCAGACCTGTATAGCTTCGTTAGCTAAATAGTTTGGACAAACGTATTCCTTCAACTATTCACCTTGACTGTGTGGAGATTCCAAACGTTTTTGTACTGTATGTCACACACTTGTTTAAATACTGTTTTTACAGCACTATATGAATCAGGTCGTCTCCGTGAAGAAAAGTCTCTCTGATTGTTCTAAGGATTTACGCATTTCCCATGAAGATATTCTGTTCAATTGCACTTGTTTGATCATGCCTCCGTGAGCACGTCGAAAGCATTTTAGCATCGAGAAATATAATGGCTCGTGTGTCATTTGGTGTGGCAACGTACTGTGCCGCTCAACTGTCCATAGGCGGGGTCTCTAGACCTGTAGCTGAGTATCAGAATCACATGCAAAAAGAGGCGCTATTTGGCTACGAAGGGGCCCTTTACCTCAACTGAAATGATAATTGTATTAATATGTGCTTGAATTAAGACTGGTGTTTGCCAACTTGTGTCACATGAGAATCTGTGCAAAACGGACGTCTATTCACCAGCATCTATTTAAACTTATTCACGTATGTTGGTGCCTTTGCCGTGCTGCTCTCACTTTAGCTTCAAGTGATCATCAACCGACTGGACGTTGGCAAGCAGTCTGAGTTTTGCTGGGTTCGGAGTGTGCCTGACCAAAGCGCCCGATGCGTGAATCGGATCACTTGCCTAGACGTTCCCCGGAAAGGACAGAAACATTAAGCGAGGATACGTGTTTGCTTTTCCCGTGTAGCGTTGTGGCGTCGTCAGATTTGAACCAGTCCTAGAGTGTGACGAATTTCTATACCTAATGATTCAACTCCGCGCTAGACCTAACCCTGTTGTCTGATAATAGAAAAATCAATCTAAACCGGTTTTATATAAAAACGAGAGAGAGCAAATGCAGAAACGAATCTAATGACAACATATGGAGTTCATTGAAATTACCCAGGATAACCGCAGCAGCAAAATCCCTCACCCAACCTGAAGAGAACTTAACCTTATCAGTGATAAATATGTGCAGACAGCTGTCACAGAACATCTGCTAAGTTTGTGTTCTAATCGTAGCTATTGATGGATATTCTGTGTCGTGCAAAGGTAAAAGACAGAACGCACTGTCTCGGGAGGCTGTATTGCTTTACTGTGTGTACAGCGCTTTGAGTTAATTAGATTAGCAGGAGAAGTAAGCGCACGCTAGACTTTTAAAAATCAGGTCTGGTAATCATCAGCATACTCTTAGTCTCCAGAATAGAGATTGCAGGCTATTATGCTTATTAGTATCATACAATATTTAATCAGAGAGTACTTTACGTGAAAGTAGTAAGTCGTTTGTAGTTGTACTACAGGCTCACACAGCTCATGGTAGCGATGGTCTAACGGTTTGATCAGAGCCAAACAGCTACTCTGTACAACATCTAAAACGGGGAAGTGTGCATCGCGAGGGATACGCGATGAATTCTACAGACCAGCATAACGCTCCCTCAGTAAGGGGCCAAAATAAGTTTGTAGCACAACATAGAGTGGCAGCATACAGCGTAAAAACTCCAATTATGCGAGCTGATGACATACTAAACGGCGCACGCGAGTGTTACTTCGTGAAGCAGAGGCCGGTCGCGCGCCTAAGCTGCGAAAAGAGACTAGTATACTCATAAGTATTCTGAACATGCTGATAATGTGAGTGACGCGGGACGTAACATCTGATATCGGTACTGGCTCAATCTGGAGCGGACAGAAACAGGTTGACCGTGCTAAACTCTTGAAACGGACCAGGGTTGAACGGTATGTTATAAGATAGCAGGGCAGCAAAGAATACTTTGGTGCTTTCAACTGCAGGGGGGGATCTTCGACTCAGCAAAACTTTAAGTGTTTCATAGACGGAGAAAAAGAGGTGCTTGCAGTGGCTGTGAGAGCCGAATGTATTGTGGAGAAGTAGCAGGCGACAGCTAGATATGATGAGGTGACCCCTTAAGAACCAGAGCAAACAATGTACCCAACGTCAATTACCTACTCCACTGTTAAAGCCGCAAAGCGGTATTCAGACGCAGTCTATATGTGTCCAGGAAGCAGCGGAGATGGTTACCGGCAGTAGTAGCGCCAAAAAGATACTAGCTGATTCCAATCGAGGTGGACTTCTGCAGTGAGAAAATATGCAGGGACATGAGACCGACGGCATCGAAGAATGCTGGTCGGAGCGCGACTGAGGCTGGGAAACTCAGGAGCCGCCGGCTATCGTAAATAAGGACGATAATGGACGCTATTGTAAGGACCCGAGACGCAGAGAACGAAGGGACTGTGATATACTGCAAGCTGTAGCGATAAAACAGGTTACAAAGGCAACATGAAAGGCGATCGGGGCACCGGGAGAACACTTGAGCGGCGCACCAAGATAGCTTTCGTGTTGACTGCAACGTGGACATGTCTATCCGAAAGTGTGATCGAAAGTGGTACTTATCAGAATAGAAGGTGATAGTAGAAAAGTCGCATCACGCTTGAGAAACCGACGTTAAATGGGTCGAAGCGGAGCTGCACGCTAAATCAAGACGACAGCACGGCAGTTAATGCACGTTCAAGTTTCAACCGGGAGCGAGAAACACAGAAAGTGTTGTATAAGGTGTATTCGGTAACGTGTTTAGTGCGGGGCACGTGCAAAGGCATGACCTGTACTCCAACAGTTCCCTTCAGTACTTGTATATTAAATGTCGCATGTTTGACAAGTTCCGTGCTGGCTTTGTGTATCGTTACGGTATCGTAAGTGTAACGTGCTAGGTCGCATTGGGAGTGAAGTTATTAAGCGTTCCATGAATTCGTGACATTTCTCTTGGTTATTCTCCCAAACGTATGAATGGATCACTGTGAAACACTTCGAATGGATGGGCGCATTGCGCAGTTGGGATCCTTGGAAGGAGCTCCTTTGACTCTCAAAATGGGCAGCTAATTAATTTAGTTGAGAGGCTACAATCCATCAAGTCGGCGCAGTGTTTTTAACGACACTGTTTTGTGGGCTTTTTAGTAGGAGACGCATCTCAGGCATAATCGCTCCCGCCAGGTCCTGAACGCATGCAGCTGTTCGCGACGAATATGGTTGCCCGTGGCGCAACGTGGCGGAACTAGACGTGGGGTAGCCGAAATTTTCATACGGTCTTCAGCTGGCAATGAGACGATACTCTTAATGCACGTGTCAAAGTTGGCCTCCTACGGTTTAACCTGCAAGTCATACAGATAGAAACAAATTTTGCTAGTGGTAGCCGGATTTATGGGGATTTAAGTGCTAGCAGCTAACGTAGGATTAGGCAAGGACTAATAAGATATCAATGTTAAGAACTGGGGAGAGAATGGAAACGATTGCGTATTACAGCTCTAGTGAGTAGATGGTTGCAGGCGCGGCCCTAAAACGACCTGAGGAAGCCGGATGAGCTAGGCAGTAACGCCAAAAGATACGAAGTTTTCCACTTTAAGGTGGGTTTCTGCAGTGAACCAGGAATTGCCAGATACGCGCGTTAGGATTTTGATCAGAGCAGATGGACAGCTGCACGTTGGCAACTAAACCAACGTTTAGGTTAGCCAAGTCAACGTTTGCCATAAGAGGCCCACTAGCAAAATTTGTTTCTATCTGTATGACTTGCAGGTTAAACCGTAGGAGGCCAACTTGAAGTGCATTAAGTATCTCTTGCAGCTGAAGACCGTATAATTCGGCTACCCCACGTCTAGTTCCGCACTGCCACTGCAACCATATTCTCGCTACAGCTGCAGTGTTCCAGGACATGGCGGGATTTTGCCTGACGAGCGTTCTCCCAGTAAAAAGCCACAAAGGTCCGTTTAAAAACACTGCGACTTGGTGGATGTGCCTCGCAACTAAATTAATTTACTGCCCATGCGCCTTCCGAAGGATCCCCACTGCGCAAGCGCCATCCAATTCGAAGTGTTTCAGTGATCCATTCATACGTTGGAGAATAGAGCAAAGAAATTCACGAATTCAGGCACTCTTTATAACTTCACTCACCATGCGACCTAGCACGTACACTTACATACGTAACGATACACAAATCCAGCACGTAACTTGTCAACATGCTACATTAATATACAATTACTGAAGGTACCTGTTTGTATTACCAGGATCATGCCTTTGCAGGCGTGCCCCGCACTAACGGTTACCATACACTTATACAACCTTTCCTTATCTCGCTCCGGTTTGAAACTTGAACGTGCATTATGCTGTGCTTCGTCTTGATTTAGCGTGCAGTGCCTTCTACCCAATTAATTCGGTTCCGAGCGTTGCTCTTTTCTGCCATCTATTTGATAAGTACCATTTTCGATAGAAGTCCACGTTGCAGTCGAACACTAAGTATCTGTGGGCGGCGCCGCTCAGTGTACTCCGGTGCCCCGCTGCCTTTCATGATGCCTTTGTAACCGGTTTATCGCTACAGCTGCAGTATATAGTCCCTTCGGTTCTCGCTCCTGTCCTTAACATAGCGGCCATTAGTCCGTGCCTTATGTTACGATAGCCGGCGGCTCCTGATCCCAGCTAATTCGGCTCCGACCAGCATTCTTCGCTGCCGTCTGTCTGACCTGCATATTTCACTGCAGAAGTCCACCTTGGATTGGAACAGCTAGTATCTTTTGGCGCTACTGCCGGTACCATCCCGCTGCTTCAGGACACTTATAGAGCTGCGTCTGAAACCGCTTTCTCATTACAGTTGTAGTAGGTAATTGTTTGTATTGTTGCTCTGGTTCTTAAGTTTGTCAGCCTCATCATAGCTAGCTTCGGCTGCTACTTCACAATACATTCGGCTCTCACCAGCACCCTTTTCTGCCGTCTATGACACACTTAAGTTTTGCTGTAGAAGTCCACCCTGCAGTTGAACACCAAGTATCTTTTGGCCCTGCTATCTATAACATTCCGTTAACCCAGGTCCGTTTCAGAGTTTGCACGGCAACTGTTCTGTCGCCATACCTGTCGTGTGTAGTCCCGTCTCTTTTCGCTGTCAGATGCTTATTGGTATATGTCTTTTCGCAACTTGGCGCGCGCCTCCTGCTTCACAAGTAAACCGGCGTGCGCCGTTAGTATGCTCAGCCGCATTTGGGTTTTTACGCTGTAGCTGCCACCTATGTGTGCTAAACTTTGCCCCTTCTGGCGGTGCTGTCTGTATTATTCCCGTATCCCCGTTTATTTTCAGAGCTGGCTCTACAACCGTTACCTCGCTACTGCTGTGGCCTGTAGACTCGGCTGTCCTCCCGCCTCTTTTGGACAAGGTATGCCTATTAGTCCAGACCTGATTTTAAAGTAGCGTGCTTCTCCTGCTAATTAATTAATCAGGCACCAAGCAATACGCTTCCCAGCAGTCTATTTGTCTTTTACCTTGCACGGCAATATCCATCATAGCGTAGAACACTTAGCAGATTTTGAAGCTGCTGCACATATTATACTGATAGGTAAGTTCTCTTTCAGGTGTGGATTTGCTGCCGTTTTCCTGGTATAACCATAGTGTGCAATTCCATCTTTGCTCTCTCGGGTTTTACCGTTGATTTTCTATTACAGAAGGGTAGTAGCGGAAGTTGAATGCTTTAGGTAGAAATTCGTCACATCTAGACTCAATCTGACGGACGCCACACGCTCGGGAAAGCACCGTACGCTTAGTTCTTCCTTTCGGGAATCGTCAGCAGTGCGCTTCCCATCGGACCCTGGTAGGACTCGAACCCGCAACTCGACTGCTGCCAGTCCGTGGTTGAGATCACTGAGCTACGGGGGACGGCAACGGCCATCGTGAATAAGTTAATAGATGTGGTATGACGCCGTTTTGCACGATCATGTCCAAGTGGCAAAGCCACTTATCAAGCATTCATTCAGTAAGTTATGCGCAGCCAAATAGCGCCTCTTTTGCTTGATCAGATAGCTAAGTCAGGACCCGCCATTGAAGTTGCGGCCAGTCGTGCAAATAAATGAAGAACTAGCCAGTTATTCTCGACTATGCTTGACGTGCTCACGGAGGCATGATCAAACAAGTGCTATTGAACAGAGATTTCATGGCAATCGTAACCTTGACAATCGGAGCTTTTTCGGACGTTCATGGCTGAAACAGTACAAGTGGGACAAAAGTAAAAACGTAGGAATCCCAACGTCGTGTGTTGAGGCGTGTCCATATTGCCGAACTCAGTCTGCCATAAGTTGTATTAACAAATCAGCTGTAAACAACTTATAACTAGACCAGATCAATTAGAAAAGAACCTGCAACACAAGCTCAATATTGGTTATACGACGCGCAGGGCCCCTGTGAATCTAGCGTAGAGACCAACGGTGCATGTGCAGAAAGCGTGGCAAGAGAATAGTTAGGTAGCAAAAAGTCGGGGCTTATCAAAACAGATGCCATGTGGTGCTAGTAAACCTGTCAGTTTGAAGTAAAGGGCTGTGGCTTGGTCCGGTGGCGAGTCACATCCGCTATGTCGTACAGTTTTTAAGCGGACATCTATGGCTTCTTGGAACACGAACGCTTGCCAAGCGCATACTCACCACGTCCTGGAACACTGCCATCGATCTAGTTGAAGGAAAAACTGTAACAGACAATGCTTCTTAGTGACCGAGGATTGGTGCAGTTAGTCGCAGTCAGGATGCGTCCATAATTTCCACTGGCTGGCGCATGATGGGCGAGGGACAGTTTTGACCATGGATACTTTCGCGTCCTGATGGAATGACACCGCTCGTAAGGCAGGTAAACCATGTGTTGAACGGCGTTGGAATCTTACGTAGGCGGCGTCTGTACAACTACATAATGTCTCCAAGGCGTATCCAACATGATATGGTTGAAGTAATTTTGGAGCAAGGAAAGAGGCCGAACCAAATTGTTCAGGCCTAAAGGCGTAGCAAGTTGTCAGGAATAGTGAACCCGAATTCCACTCGGGGTACGTGGTACGGCTTGAAAAAACTGGTATCCAAGCCCAAGTAAACAGGAAAAGAAGAGTGAACCGCTCCAGACGTATGGTAAGTAAAATGTATTTGTTCTGTTCGGATTATAGTATAAGGTATCATTGTTATGCGATATTTCCAAACTAGGGGCACAGCATTAGCAAGGAAAACTGGCTTCCAAAGTCAGATAAAATATCCAACTTAACATAAAAGGTCAGCAGGAGAGCTCCGGACAAGAACTATGAATTCTAGAGGCAAGATTAACCCAACTGTTTAAGCCTCCTGCGTATGGCATTCATCCAAGCTAAAGAGTAGGTAACTAGTCCACCCTGTATGTAATAAAACAGCGGAATAATTGTCTATCAATTTCCAGTTGAAGGAATTTGGTGTTTCGTTGAAGAGTTGAGGTCAAAGCGATGGACGTTTCCACGATTGCTGGCTACCGATCGGGTGGAAAACATGCACTGTTACACAAGGCAGAGAAGCACATGGGATAAATAATTGTCCAGACACGTAACACTTTCAGTGTAGCAGGGGCCTGACATTTGCTAAATTTTTATACATGTTTGAGTGTGAAGGTTCTTTGTTCTGAAATCCTCACTGGAAATCAGTCGTTAAGGTGTTGGGTGCACTTGTTTGATTTTGTTAACAGCCGAGGATCAGGAAACTAGTTTTTGGGTATTTTGTCCCCTCTCAGTTAGTGGCAGCTCCGTAGTTCTATCCTAGAGCTCCGTAAAGTACACGACCAGGGTGAAAACAGTAAGCAGTAAACAAGCCGAGAGAAGACCGAAAAGGACGGTCATGGAACCATGCAGTGTGCACATACAACCTGAGGTACAACGTGAAACATATATTACGCAGAAAATAGCTTTTTCATGCAAAATAGCATAGCCCCATGAGTAATTTACTGGCATGCACATAAAGCTTAAGAGCAGGTTTCTGGTAAGCAATCCACGACATATTAGTTTACGATTGTTGAAATACATTGTGGAAGTGAATAATTCGATTAAGAGGCATAAGACGATGTAATGATGAATAAACAGCAGGACTTCAGTCTATAAACCAACAATTGTAACTAAATAAATAAATAGTATAATTAATATGTTTTCAAGACTATGCGAGGCATGCTCATTGAGGCCTGATGAGATAGGAGGGCGCAGCGGCGTTTCAATATATTAGATGAATCACAAAAAAGTGGAATTCTACGGGGTTAACAACCTAAGCCAACTTGATGAGGAGATGAGTGAGAGTTAGAGACGGGCTAACCGCGAAGCAGGAGCCGCTGGTTGTTGAGAGTAAGTGAACATGGACTGCCGAGCACGCAATTAAGTTGTGGTGGGTTAAAGTGAAGTAAGACAAGCCGTAGCGAAAGCGAGGATTGGGTTGCGGTACAAGAAGTACTATGAACCAATGCTTGTGGAAGAGGATTGCATATTGGCGCTTCAACAGATTAGGAGAACCACGCGAAGATAGAGTTATGCAATGTCAATAGCAAGCCGAATGGACACAGGGAACAGTGAGGGTTGAAGCCGAATTAACTATGTAGCAAAAGCCGCCAGCTATTAAGAGATTGTGGGGACATGAAAGACCACGCGATCAGTTAAGTGTAGGTTTATAGTGCTAAATGTAGGCCGTAGTTGAAGCAAGAATTGTATGGTAGAACAAGTAATACTATTAACCTACCATTGTGGAATAGGATGGCGCGGCAGCACTTAACAAGATTAGGTGCACCACTCAAACTTGGCATACTGCGGTCTCAAATGCAAGACGAATAGATTCAGCAAACACTGATGGTAAGAGTCAGATTAACGAGGTAGCGTAAGGCGCTCTTTTTTGGGCGATTAAGGGAACTTGGACTGTCGAGCAGTCAGTTAAGTGGAGAAGACTTATAGTGTGCTTGCCACACAGCCTTCGGCAGCGGCAACTGAAAAACAGTGCCTTTAGCCTTTAACGATAGGACAGATTTCGGAGGCGCTTGACGTTCTATGTGGCGGTGACCTGTCGCAAGTTGACCGGTACCATACTGCGTCCCTTGGTGTATGTAGATATGTGGCTGTATGTGTGCGTGGGGCAACCAAAGTTACGTTGCCAGAACATGAGCAAAGTGGGCCTTTCACGTTCTAATCTTGATTGCGGGCCATAGGAAGCGAAGGCGGTTGTTCGGCGTGCATGGCGCGATCTAATCATGAAGGCAGTTGCCGAAGTGCGGAAGACCTCATACATGCAGAGTAGAAGCAACAAGCGCGGAAGCGGCAAGCACCGATGGGTTTTAATCCATCGACATGGAGTGCATGGTGCTGTCGCACATGCGGTCGCGCGTGCCTGAGACGGGCAGACCTCGTGAGCCATGAACGAGGCCACTCGGGACCACTACCAAAGCGACGACGGGGCCTGCAGAGAACGTAAGCAGAACCGGGGCAGCGTTTCTAGGTACACTGCATTCGATTAACTAACCGGGTGCTTGCGTGCAAATCTATTTATTTCAAATGGTGAGTTTTCAAATTTGTCCTAATGCTTTTCTTTCTCATATAAATGTCTACAGGACGCTCTTTTATAAACTTACACATGTCGCGTAAGCTAATTGTAGTTAATTTCCATGACCTTTACGTTTTTGGCATTTCCGTAAAATAGACCTTCTGTCCTCGTGAACTTATCTCGTATTTGTTTGTAGACAACTTATTTCATACGCGCAATACTTTAAGATTTATGTCACTATTTCCTTATGCATTACTCGATTTAATTTCTTTGTTATCTTTCTCTCGAGTGCTGGACTTGCGTTATATCCCCGGTGTGGCTGTGCTTGATGTGCAGGTTGACAAGGTGTCTGTCTGTTACCCATTACATCGTCCATGCTGGCTCCAGGAGACATTTGACCTTTGCTGAGGGGACAAGGTGCACGGTCCATTTGGCCCTGCTAGGCTCGAAGAGCGGTTCCATGCACTCAGTGTGGAGCGGGCTAAGGTCAAGCCGTCGCCTTGTGTGCGTCTGATGCTCCAAATACAGTGTGCTTGTATTTGCCTGTGAAAGAGTGTGAGCCGGCTCCGTTGATGAAACGTGGCTCCCATCCGCATGCGTCCCGGCCTTATTCCTTCGGGTTCACACTAGATATGGGCTGCGTGGCTGGAGCTGTGGGTGGCACAGCGCAAACCGCCCGTGGTCACTCTGTAGGCGCAGGCTTTCGGTGGCTGGCCACAGTAAAGTCAAATCCGAAGCCAGTTGCCACCAACCATATATGTGTAATTCATGCTGAAGCATTTTTAAGTGGACGTGTTTAGTGAAGTAGGTAATGTGACGTTGAATTCGTGATTTTGTTCGCTGTGTTTTCCATCTCATCAAGGGATCAAAGATACCCTTCGAAATAAATACCTAGTGAATTGGGTAATATCCTCCGGAATGAGGATTGGTAGCGACTATATGGGTCGGCAAGTAAGGTCCGCCAGTTGCACATATTGTTACACGCTTTGTCGCTTTTTATAGACAGGACGCAAGTTAAGCGAACTCCCACCTTATTTTGGACTATTGCCTCCCAACAGTTTGCTGAAACGGAGTAAGCTGAATCAGCCTGCTGGCTCCACGGGAATGTCCTTCGGCTAGCCAGATACCTAGTTTTCTAAAGATGTTGCAATCACGTTGTAATCGATCTACGCCACCAAAGACCCAATTGTAGGTTTATTTCGGTATGTGTGAGGCTACTTTTATGCATATAGGCGGTTGCAACTGTCACCGAAATCACCGCGTGTGAATTGCATTCTTGTCTCTGGACAAGGTTTGCTAAACTAACTAAGTCAGGTAGCGTAGGTTGTAACAGCTCGAGCAGGCTTGTTTTCTTATAGCTTAAGGTCGCTGTTATAAAGGACTCCTATGCTTATTGTGTATACATCGTAACTCATTGGTCGGCGATTTGGCCGAGAAGCAATATGCAGTCTTAACACACATGCACGAGCACTTTGCATAGGCTTGAATGTCTGTAGACAATACACTTTCCATTACCTGGTTGCCGTGGTGTGACACTTCCGGAGGTGTGCTAATGGTCGATGATACCCGGTTGTGGTAAAGTATCTCAGTGTTGAGAACCTTATCCATAGGATAAGATTTCCCGTAGTATTCAGGGTGTTGATACAATCATGCTCGTTCATTGCACCGCACGGGGTGCAAGGGAAGCCTCCCGCTTATTAAACTGCGTCCAACGTAGTTTTATAAATAAAAAAATTAAAATATAAAAATTTATTCTCGACTATGCGAGGCACGCCAGTTGAGGCATGATCAGGTATGTACAGCTGTACAGACATTGTATGGGAACTATAGTGACAGTAGAAAATTGTTCATATGTCCATGCTTGGAACTGTGCGATGGTGAACATGCGAAAGAACGATTTGTTTGGACATAATCGCTCGGCCATATATCGCAGTCATACCTCGAGTAATAATAGATAAAGAATTCTGAGTGATCCATTGGAAGATAATTGAAGGGCAAGCTATCCAGTATGATGATTCTAATTGAGCTGCCAGTGTGAAGTTATGGGCTGTGACTTTATTCGGTGGCGAGTCACATTCGCCACGTTGCAGTGTTGTTAAACGGACATTTGTGGCTTTTTATAGGGAGAACGCTTGCCAGGCGAAAACCCACCACGTCCTGAAACACTGCCGCCAATCCATTGAATGGCAAGTTGTAACTGGCTATGTTTCTTGTTGAACGTTCTTTTGCTCCGTTATTCGCAGTCAAGTTGCGTCCCATTTTTCTGCTGACTGATGCGCTATGCGAGCGGCCATTGCGTGCCTGGGTCCACTCCTGTTCCAGATCGGTAGGTCAGGAACTAAGCATTCTTTCTGGATATGATGTGTTGATCATCTGCAGAACCACGTGAAGCCTCGAAGAATATATGTTGAAATATGTTGAAGTCTTGGAGGACAGGATAGGTTCCGAAGAAAGAATCGCAGATCCCCCGGGGAATGTAGTGAAATTGATTAGAGATTGTGGTAACCACGGCTATTTGAGCGGTCAAAGCGGATTGAAGAGCTTAGAATGACCGATTGTGCAAGCTTTGTCTTAGCAGGAGAATGTGCCTTCCGTAGTCGAAAGTCCTCCAGTCAAGAGATATGTGGAATAGGTATTGTTAGATAAATTGGACTCAGTGGTTCATGCCGAGGAAGAATTGATTGATTTGTCCAGTTAGTAAGTTGTAAAAAAGTTGATAATTTTCCGCTCATGTCCAGGTAGAGGAACTGTGTGCCTTGTATTGTTGTCGAAACGGAGGACAATTCCTTGGGTGCGTGTCACCGTACCTGTGACAGACTCGGGAGAAAAAGGAAACGAACAGAGACAGCCACACAGACAGAAGAAAGGAATGCATCTGGAATGCAGTCAATCAATTGCGGCGATGCCTGAACTATTGTACCACTATGCATGTAATTGTTATTTAAATATCGCATATACACGTATATCATAAGTGGCGAAATACGACGAGGAGCGAGCGGAACACGGATCAGTAAAGAATGAAAGATTGAAGATGAAGCGGGAGTGTTTGGTTAGCAAAAGTTCAGATTGCTCGTACCTGTGCAACTACGATTAATTGCTCAACTCAGCAAACTATATAACGGCATTTACGATGGCCCCAGCGGTACAAGAACTAAAAGTACAAGCGAAACCAACAGCGACGGATAAACACGTGTTATCGTTGTATTATAGTAATCGGCGTATCTAACATGCGTAAAGCTGCAGGAACGATTCATGGTTGCTACTGGATTTGGCTTTAATATACGCGGCTGGCTTTAATCGGTGGATCACCAAGGTTATCCGATATCATTAAGCGATTTCCTCCAGACGGCGCAATGGAAGAAGGACCCGATGGTTTTACTCATCGGCATTACAATAGTTTATCCGTCCAGCAACCTTTTGGTGGGTTTAACGTGTAAGACCATTGTTTTATGCTGTATTGTACTACCGTATAGTTGCGTAAAGTTCCATAATGGAATGCGGAGTACTGCGCTACTGCTCCAGTTCAATCAGAGTAGATTTAGTTCAGGTACGTCAGCAACCAAAGTGCTTGACTTCTTCCCGGTTAGCAACTTGAAACGGAAAGAATTTTTGTTATCTATATGTAGAGCAGCAAATAACTACAGCACAAATGACGCTTAGCTTTATATCCAGTCATCCGGTATTATTCGCACACAGTCCACATAACGGAACCAACCTTGTTGCTCAAGAACGCCTAGGCATGTTTGATGACGACAGTCGTTTGAGTTGCAGCATAATACACTTATCAACTTCGCATCTAGGTCCACTGTTTCATCATCCTCTGTATCGTAAATGCAAGAATGCTTCTCCGTTAGTGACACCAGTACAGACGTTTGCCGTATTTTCTGAAAACGGTATGTTGCACCGTCGTAATCTTTATTCAGTTGAAAGATGTATGTTGTAACAGCTTACTTATGCTGGTTAAGGCGTCGGCTCCAGGTGTCCGTTATTTAACTCCTGAGTTAGTTTGGACGGTGCCTGATGCTCTATAGTATAGAATGATGTGGGTTCACGACCCAAAGCACTAGCATTCCATGAGTCATCTGTGTCAGTAATTTAGTATGCCTGCCCTTTATACCACCACTGTAAATATCTCCACCGAGTCCGGCACAGGTCATGCAATGGCCAATGTTAGGTACACTACCCAGCTCTTCCAGATTTAGCTTCACACTTGTACATGCATCGAGGTGATTTAGCACGTGCATACACCCAGCACCGTTGGGAACTGTTATAGACATTAAAGCGACTGTTAATTCCGTTCCAACGTTTAACTAAGGGCCATCTTTTTCTCAGACGTGAGTTGTTGAACGCGCTGCACATCCTCGTACGAAATATTCTGAAGGGGAAAGCAACGAGAGCTTGGGCAAACAAAATTCATCGACCGTCTGTGAGACGTTTCTTGGCTAGGTAATTAGGCTGCACTTTTCCTTTGCGTAGACAGATTGCCAGGTACACGAACAGCACAGCGTCGAAATTGCCAACCTACTTAGTGGACCCCGAAAGACCGCCCACGGAAAGCGCGCCCGTTTCATGATCTTTGCGGGTACCTACTGTCCGTCGCGGTTGCTTGAAATTGTTTCACCTAAACATTACGCGGATAGGCCGCCAATTTGCCTAGAGCATGCTTTAAGCGTAGCGCACTTGGATATGTTTAGCGGACATTAATTGGCACCTACGCTAGACGGCTCTCGTTATCCTGGACTGCCGAATGATTTCGTAACGTTCCCTACATAGCTGCGCACACTGGAAGGAACCTAGAGGACTGCGAGTGTGTCGGTGTACTTTGGTGAGCTGGCTGTGGACACCTGCCCGAGCCTATTAAAGAAGGTTTTGTTCCCAAGGCCAAACAAAACGTTTGGTGACCAACTGCAAAGATGCGCGAATACCAGGGTGGGATGATGAGTGGAGGGCGTCGAAGACCGTGTGTCTGAAAGAGACGGATAGGATAGGCCTTGGACAACTAGTGGAAAGGTCGCAAAAGATATTTCCATCCGTCACAAGAGACAGCACATCAGTGACGGGGTTGGCAGCACTTGGGACATGAGGTTTGGCAGCGCTGACTTGCGTGACAAAGTCTATGTGTCTAGTTTCCTGTGGTGTATATTTGACAGCTGAGGTGTAAAAGGCTAACATGATAGGTTTGTGGTCGGTGTAGACCATGGAACCCCAGTATTTTAGGGCGACGTTAGTAACGAATAGCTAAGTAGATGGCAAACAGTTCTCTACCAAACGTGCTGTAGTGGGTTTCCGTTGGTTATATGCCTTTGAAGACGAAACCGTGTGCTTGCCACTGCCCACCAATGTGCTGCTGGTGAGCAGTTCTTACCGCAGCTACTAAAGTGTCAGTTGCCAGAAAAAGGGAGCAGGCGGTTTGGAGTGAGCGCGGTGCACTGTGCTGAGGATAACCCTTTTTAGCTCAGTGAAAACAGTATTTGCTCTGTCGGGGAAAACAAACTTATCTTCGTCCCCACTGGGTGGGTCAGTCAGTGGCTGCATGCGTTGTGCGCCGCGGGGTTGAGACGTCGGTAGTAGTTCACTAGATCACAAAATATACTTACGCGATCAACTGAAGTCGAGGCTAAGATGTCGTGGATCGATTGTACTTTGCGGCATGGACCTCGAGAGCCAAAGATAAAACGAGTTAACCTAGGAATTCTACCGCGGACGTACCAAGTTCGCACTTAGTCAGGTTGTTAGTGCGGCCGTGCCTGGGCAACCTTTGGAAGATAGACTAAAGAAGAAATAGGTGCTCTTCTTCGGACGGGCTGGCCACTATAATTTCGTCAAAGCAGGAATAGTCAAAGCCTAAGCCGCGGGTGACATGGTGGAAGGTACACTTAAAGGTTTGTAGGGTATTGCACACCAGACAAATTCTCAAAAATTCGGGACAGTCGAAGGTGGTCAGGACGGTTGTCTGAGGTATGTCTTTTTCTTCCACATGTAGTTGGTGATAGGCTCGAACAAGGTCGTTCTTGCTGAAGACCATCTTACCTGCGAGGCATGCAGTGGGGTCCTGCATATGTGGCATGGGGCACCTGTCGGGGACGGTAACTTTGTTTAAGGCCCTGTAGTCACTGCTAAGTCGCTCATCGCCAGCTTTCTTTTAGATCACATGGACTGGAGGGGGCCAAAGCCTATCCAAATGGCGGATTCATGCAAGTTCGAGAATGTGCTCAAACTCCGCCCTAGCTAGCTTGCGTTTCTCCGGCGGAAGGCGGCGCGGGAGAGAGGAGACTGGTGGGCCGTTGGTATGAATACGTTGCATGAACTGAGATGTCACAATGAGAGCTTCTTTCCTCGACTGAACGAGCTTAGGATACTGAGAGAATTGTTAGGCATAGTCGGAGGAAGCCGGAGGACCATCGCAGACTGGGTGACCGTTGTACTGCCGACGTTAGTGCCAGCGACGCTGAGCATGGTTACGAGGTCGGTCATGCTCAGTTGTTGCGCATCGCTCAAGTGGGCGAAATGTCTAAAGAAGTCTATGCGGGTTAGGGCAAAGTGGACGGCGGCAATAATGAACACTCAGCGAAAATTTTCAGGGAGATCCTAGCTGATGGTTAAACAGCGCGTCCCGTAAGTAAGGATGAGCGTGCTTTTGACGGTACGAAGACTGAGCAGCCGTCTGAGTAGCCCCAGTAGGTGCAGGAGGAACAACACTTACTTCAGCTCCAGTATATCACTGAACACGGTTCCAGGTTTGCTGGCCTGAAAGTAAAGTAGACTACTGCCTAAACGGTTGCCGGTGACTTTTTGGTGTGTGGGTTGCAGCCTGGAAACTTCTCTAGTTCAGTCGAGGAAAAGGTGCAATAAGGAGTGCATCGCTTCGCCTGAGGACCAAAGCGGCGGTGATACAAGCATAGTTTGTTACGCGATAGGCTGCAACTTGCTCTTAGTTATAGGCGAGTTATCGCGCGTTGTAGGAGAATCGATACCGCCACGGACTGCTTCTAGTTCGTCAAGTACTGTGGCAAGCTCAAAGGAAGGGGTTGCGTGACATCTGCATGAACTCGGTGGCTGCTGAGACGCGTTATGGCTATCTGGCGGACGTGCAACGAGTAGGGTGGCTCAACCTGTTTTCTAGGGAAGATGCTACATGGTCACGTCAGTCACTTGCGCGGCTGGTGTGATGGAAGAGACCTTGGCGGTTACGACGATAGCTTTAGCAATATCGGGTAGGCGCTGTAGCCAAAGCTGCAGAAGTATGGAGAACGCGCCGAGGGGTCTCTTCATCTCACTTAATAAGGCGGATTTCTCATGCTTCCTAGATGAAAGCTTTGCAATAGATTTCGGATTGGCAAACTCGCTGGTTGTTCCAGTCGCGCCACGATTGCTTGCATAAGCGACCCGAATGAAAGCACCGTATTTGGGTATAAAGAAGTGTCGCTTAGCTGTAAAGTTAAATCTCTAGGAAGGCCCCGTAGCAAATGGCTACATTTCGATTGGTCAAAACGCATAGCATGACGCAGAAACTTATACTCCAACAAGAAAACCAAAAAGGTGGGTCATCAAATAGGGTAGGGGACAGGCAGCCGTGCAACCTTGATATATGCGCCGAAAACCTTATTATCTGTGTGAACCATACAATAGCACAAAAAATAGTTACAAAATGTAAATCAAAAATGTAAGTAACGAGTTCATCAAAACGACTTCGTTGATGACGCAGCAGTGAGCGCAGTCCGTGTCAGCAACTGTAGAGCTGAACACAAGTATTGATTCCGAGGGGAACCATTAGGAACCAATGCGGATGCCAATTATACAGGAATGGGTACGTATCCGGGCTCAGCTGTCTTGTAAATGGCTGCAAGGACTTAGAAGCTACTTGGCTGAGCACAGAGCAAGGTGCATGCGAATCACAGACAGCTTGAAAGTGAAGCAGACGTGCTGTCAGTAAAACACCTGGAGGATCGGGAAACACACAAGAACAAACTCCAATATGGCAAAAGATTAAAAGCGCAAGCGTTTCGTGTCCTCTACAAGTCTATGCTCCAAGAACGCAAGCCTGTTGCTGTCGTTCTTGTTTGACTGTTTTGCGTGGCAAAGGAGGGAAACAAAACGTCGAAGTACTGGTATGCGGGACCTGGACTCTCACATCTGACGGGAACGGGTTTGCGGGCCAAGGTCCATCGGCACAGCTTGGAGTATAATGGTAGCGTAGGATAGTTGCCCGGTAGTCGCAGTCCTAGCAGGGTACTTTAAAGATGGTGACGTTTGTTGATTGGTCGGACGGGAGTGAAACAATTGACCTCTAGACTCTGACATTCTAATCTGGTGTAACCTTAAAACTGTGTTTTAGTGTGCTAAGAAGCTATCAACCGTTTGCCGCCGATTCGAATGCTCGGCAATAAGGTTAGCAAAATCCTGTAAATTTGGTAAATTAATTAGACAAAGACATTTCCACAACCTTATGTGTAATATTGCACAGTGAGCGCATTGTAATGCTAAAAGTCAAAATAAGGTGCCTGTTTTCATGGATGCTGCATTTAACAAATTCACAGTCTAGGAAGTCCGTTAAAGTCATTGAATTTCCGAAACCTGTGCCGTAAAAGCTTTCTTTCGTGACAAGCTTGTTGTCACGAGCGTCCGTTATAAGTCCGTGGGTTATCTTTTATGCGTCTTCTTGGCGTCATGTCTAGATGTTGTTAAATGCAAAACAGAACATGGATGAGATGTGCAGCAAAACGGTTTTGGAATAAGTGCAAACTGGTGTCCACTCAAGCAGCTGGGCCCGCATTGTTGCAAACTTGCTAATATAAAGCTGGTGTTACTATGCGTCCACGTATCGATTGAGAAACATTGACGTGTGTTATGCATGCAGCTATATTTGCCTTAAATATGCGTAACAGTAATGCAATATTGGCAACTAAAGTAGAAATCATTCACTACAAGGTATAAAAGATAAGCATACCGTTTCAGAGCCCAGTTACTAAACATTCAAGCCGTCCAATTTTAGTTTCGTCCTGGACTGTTTAATTAGTCTGCTATTGTGCCGATATTTTTAGCCTCGGAATTTTAATGTAAAACGCATTATTAATATAATGAAATAGGTAACACTTGGGTTTTTGTGAGTTTCATATCAGTACATTCATCATAGCAGACATAAATAAGTGGCTTCTTTCACAGCGAAGATTTTGTAAAATTATAGGAATCTTATGCAGCATTATTGTAGCTATGAATTAGCATTTTGTCCAAACATATGTACAGCAAGCCCTCTTACGGAAGCGTGCTTTTGGCCACTCGCGTAGAAGCAAAAGGGGATAAAGATAAATGTCTTTATATGTCCATGAATATTATTAACTAATGTTCTAACTAATTATCGGTGCTGTTTAGTGCGTTAAATCCTTCTTTTTAACCGTACTTTCGGTCAGCACGAGTGTCTTTTAGCACGCCATGTGTGACGAATAATTCGTCACTGTGTTAGTACGTACTTACTAGTTTGTACTCGATTAGTGCGTAACGTTGACGGAATACGCATCCCTTCAGCGCGAGCAGCGAAAGCGTGTACCGTCGTGTGAGTGTTGTAACTCCCTAAATGACCAGGCTTTTGGCCCTCAGCCGTGCAAATGTACACCTTATGGACGACCTTTTAGTCACCCAGTATATCTTCCAACGCCGCTTGAACTTCAGCAACGAAAATTTCATGGTAAAAATATCGTAAACACGAAGCGGAAAGCCACATATTAATTATAATTACGCAATGCAGTAGCCGCAAACCCAAACCCTAAATTGATTTTGAATTACCAATTCTCGTCCAAACGACCACGAGACTTCGAACGGTGCGCTATTACAACCCACTTGTGTCCCATTACATCGGCACCAAATGTGCCACTGATGGAGCCTATATACAACGACCACGAGACTTCGAGCCGTATGCCATTACAACCCAACTGGGTCCTATTACGTTGACACCAAATGTGCCACTGTTGGAGCCTATATACTACCGACCTGGGTCCTATTACACTGGCAACAAACGTGCGGCTAGTCCAGTTTATTGTTCAAAATGCTGTAATCCCAAATGAGCGGAGAAACCGATATAAATCTGTGCATTGTATTTAACAAAAGGCAGCGAGAGAAGGTTCAGGGTTGTTCACTATATTCGCGCCTTGGACGCACATGTCCCATGCAAGGTATCTTTACACAAAGTCGTATTCATCAACTAAAATATAATAGTAGTGCGAACATATAGTCTACTGTCGGGTAATTGAATGAGAGTTTTTATCTGAACAAGTTTTTTCCTCTGCGTTTTCTTTACGGGGCTGGCATCCATGTCGACGCTACAATGAAGTGAAAATGGGAGTTTAACTTGCACCGAATAGCTTACTTTGGCACTCTATTCTGCACAATACCTCTGTTTGAGGAAAACTCCACGGCTCCTTTTCGACAAGCTATAAATGAAAGGTAAGGAAATAGATCACCAGTACCAAGTGCACGTGCAATATGGGGTACGGTTTGTTGACTTGTACTCGGATCGGCGGTAATATCATCCTGACTGTCTGCGCAGGAAATAGTTATACTAAGCTGGCGCTTACCTTCGTAAGCGGGGCAGGTTGATGGGGTAGAGGCAACTGTGAAATCCGGTGAGGGTGAACGGCCAACAGCTAAATATCGAGGTAAAAAGTTTCTTTCTTACCAGTAGTACAGCATTGCACTGCCATCATGGGCACAGATACCGTTTGTGAGGCGTTGAAACAAATTGTACAACGGGCTCCTGATTGCACACGCGGACACTTTCGATGATAAAGTAACCGATTGTGCGCACAGCGAACTGCGTCAATCACAACTGGCTTGCTGCATGTGAAACACAAATCTGTGGGCGCCATAATTTTCGGCCAACGCGGTTGTTTCTTTGCACGTTGAAAGTTGATGAATCACCAATTACTTCGTTAGTCCTTCGCAATAGCTCTTGATACAGTTCCGAAAATCCGGATGGATGAACTTAGTCAGCACTTCTCAGACGATGTACAAGATGTGCAATTTTAGACGTAGATGGTTTCGTAACGGGGACTTTCAACGTCCGCAACAGCATGGACTCTGTGGGTAGGTTGTACTCCGCCAGCCAGCGGATGCAAATAGGTATTTGGCCTGTAAATGGGTGCACATATCAGAAACGGCTTACTTGTCGGATACGCGTGCTGCTTGTATGCCGCCATTAAATGCGCACACGGAAGCCACATGGTCTCATAAAAAGGACAGGTACATGTTCCCAAGGAGCAATCGATGGTGAAGCAGTTTCCCTGGTGCGATATCTCAAACTGGAAGCGTCAGAAATGTTTATTCACATACCACTCCATCTCCAAGGTACGAGTAAACTGCTTGTAACATGGGTTGTGCTAAATGGCGCATCACTAAGTTGCGTGCGTACGTAGTTGAGGGGCAAACTACGCGATGAACATATGCGCTGCCTTCTAGTAGCTGACGCCTGTCACAGAAAAACGCGGCATGCATCTGGGACTCTTTCAGGAGAACTTCCGAATGCGCCCAGACTTTGCGAACGGCTGCAACAAGGCCATCCGATGCATGGGTAACTTTCTTCAATCGCAAGTTGACATTCTTAACTCGGTTGTCCGTTGTATTGCCAAAATGCACCAGTCCAGCTTGTGCGTTTCGCCCACGAGCGTTTTATGTACAACCAATACAACGCAAGGTAGCGCACAAAGTGGGGGTCTGTTCTTTGAAGGAGCTTCATATCTTGTTGAAATCTAAAACAAGAATATTACGTATATAAAGAGATTTTACTCAGTCTCCGTGTCAGAAGTTGCCATGCGATGAAACAGATAACGCGAACGGTTAATGTTTGTCTACAGAATGTAACGAAGATTTATCACTTACATGCTTCCTGATGGCCTGGCGGATGTGGAAGTGACACAACAAAATGTCGCATTGAAAAACGGCGCTGGCCGCACGTATTTGAGCGGCCATTTTGTTCATCATTATTGTGCGGACGGGAATATCATGACCCATGATATCCCGAAACGCTTCGAACAACGTAAGCAATGATGCGTAATCTTCCCGACGCAGAAACGCATAAAATATTGGCCGGCCATACCCCATGACGTCAGTTATTAAAAACTGGTATAGTTTGAACCTGCAAGCAACAAGTAAGCCCGCTATCAAATCTTACTTCAAACGGTTAGTGCCATGAGTAGCGTCCACACAAACGACATGCGAAAATCGGCGGAAAAGTTCTATTTGTTGATGCCGAGTGAATAATACGTGTGTGCGCAAGCCTTCCTCAGAAATAATTCGCGCAACTCCGTCTTCTTCCATAGACTTGATACCCTGATGCAATTTTACTGCAGGAAATAAAAACTATCAAATTAAGCTTACACTCAACGCCAGGTCTCAGTTTACGACGAACATTGCGGACATCATCGCTGGTAATATGCTTTCCGAATCGAACCTCGACGAACTGCTTGATGTGGCTTGTTGGGGTGTTGTAGAGGAAAAGGTCTACGGACTGAGTGAACTCATCGTCCGTCAGACGGCGATTGATGGGGTGTCGCTCAAAAAGAAAGCGATTATCTGAATGATTGTAAGACAGATCGAAGGTTGTGAATTTCAGCTTACGTCCCGTTCTAATTAGGTTCCAGCGACCTCGGCAGTTAGTATCACGTGAGCTGATAGATGTAGAAAAATTGAAGCGAAATCCTACTAAACACGTCTCACTTCTGCACTTTTTGACTTCCGCCGAGCGCAGCGGACACATCGGTAAATCACCTTGTCGTACTTCACACGTGACAGGTTACATTTTTTGCTGCTGCAGCTTACGAAATTGACGTAATGAAGAAGCGTAAAGTCTGAAACCAAACTATTAAACTCGTCAAAACTGTCAAAAGAACGCCCAAAGAAGATTCTCTGGAACTCAGACTCCACGGCGTACGATTTCGAAAATACTGTTTCTACCGCGTATCTGGTTTCCGACACATTCAAACAATTGCAATAACACATTTGCTGAGATTTAATTAAAACTGCAAAGGCAAAAAGATAGCCGGGAATAATGCCATAAAATGACCATTAAATTATTTACTGCGCACTAGGTTTTGCGGGGTAACGGTGCGTATCTGACTTCTGACACACTTAAACAAATGCAATATCACATTTGCACAGAATTGAATAAAACTGCAAAGCCACAAAGCTAACCGGGAATCATGCCATAAAATGACACGAAACTATTTATTGCGCTCTAGGTTTTGCAGAGTGACGGTGCTGCGACTACGTCGCAGCCGTAGGATATGGTTATGTAGTTGATTAGTTTGTAAATGGTATAGATAAACGAGAATAATATGTATAAAGGAATCGGTGTCCTGTCGCTTTTATAGTGCTATAGTTTACTGTAACCATGGTGGCAGGTACCCTGCTTTTCCAACTGCATAAATGGATCTAAACTGGACCTATGTTCTTGGATAAGTAAATAGTACCTTCCGTTATACAGAAAAGGAAGCGAAGTCTTTCTAAGGGAGTATATAAAGACTGATACACCTAAGATGAATGGAAAAGGAATAGTATGCTTACCTCATATGCTCCTAGGTGATTTCGCTTTTGCGTAACTACTAGGCAGAGGGGTTAGCGTGCTCCGGAAAGTAGGTGGGCAAGGACGGTAATGATTTTGAGAATAATATGTAAATAACGTGGTAAGCGAACGTGGTACGTATAGGCAGGAGGCACTGTAATATGCGCATATGTATTTACATAAGGGACTTGTTACCTAATGCGTCTCAGTAAAGAAAACATGATGAGGATGCGTCAGTTGCAGGTCAGAATGCGTGGGGAAAAGTAAGCTAAATGATCTAAGGTGAATAGAAGTCGAAATGCATATCGGTCTTTGGTATGCATGTGGTGACTTAATACTCGCAACGGCGGAATGAGAATCCATAACGTGCGTAAATTGTTGATGAATCATGCCGCATATATATATATATATATATATATATATATATATATATATATATATATATATATGGAACTGAGGTTATTGAGGCCTTCATTTATATATACATAGCGGTGTATGGAAGTAAATGCATATATTTATTTATAAATGTGTGCACTGCTATTTCTGCAAAGTTAACAAGGTAAAAATGGTATTGTTGCTGTTTCAGACTAGCCATGCTTGTATGCTTATGTAGGCATACATTTGTACCCTTTATAGGGTAGCACGGATAAGCAACATTACTCGGTTTAATACGGTGATACGTTATTAATGTTCGCTGAAATTGCCTAATGTAATTTTCCGTAACTGGACATCACCGTACCAAGGTGTACGTTCGTTTCAATTCAGGGACCCATTTGTCCGTTTCCATATTGCTTGAATAAATAAGTAATTAGGTGCCTGCCAGTCTTCGCGGAGATTAACCATTATCTATGATTGTACATCTCAAAGCATCCGGATAGCAGAAGTGGGGTACGCATTTCATGAATATCATAATCCGGTTATTATAAGTAACCCTAAAGAAAAGTTATCAGTCGCACTATATACAAAAATTATGTAAAGCGTAACCAATCATGTACACACTTTAGCTGAGCGTACTGCGGTGCGCAGTGCGAACAAGGCTAATTCACTTGTACGACGTATGAAGCATCGCAGTGGCGGCAACGACTTGCCCATTAACTCACTAATGCTTCCTGATAATAGGTTTATTGCTGATGCAGCAGAATTGTGCGAGTTTATTAACGCACACTTCTGTGATGCCTTCATCAGCACTAATGTGTTACTGCCAAATACGATTTCAAAGTTTACCGACGATCGCATTCACACCATTGATTTCGACCTCAACAATATTAGCCGCGCTCTACGCTCACTGAAACTGACACACAACGCCGGCCCCGACGGAGTCGCATCTTCCTTACTATTACTCGGAGGCCCGGATATTCCAATCTTTCTTCTCAACGTTTTCACCCTCTCCATGAAGAGCGGAAACTACCCATGGATATGGAAACGCTCCATAGTCGCTCCACGGCACAAACGAGGCTGTCGCCAAAATATCGACAACTATCGACCTATAAGCCATACACCCTTTGCGTCCCGAGTTATGGAAAGGATAGTCAAGGAGGGGATGCTTCATTTTCTACTGCAGCGCAATCTCATAAATAAGTCCCAACACGGGTTTTTGCCGGCTAAATCGTGCCAAACATGCCAGTTTGAATTCTTGAACTACGTGACACACTCCATTGACTCGGGGCAAGCTCTGGTCATTATCTTCTTAGACATGAAAAAGCGTTTGACCGGGTTCCACACAATGGACTGCTAACGAAACTAGCTGCATTCGGTGTCACCAGCCATCTTCTTTCTTGGTTTTCTTCCTACCTCTCTAGCCGAACGCAGTCAGTAAAACTAGGTGATACATCTTCCAAAAGAGCACCCGTAACTAGCGGAGTATTTCAAGGTAGTGTACTTGGCCCTCTGCTGTTTCTGTTATACATTAATGACGTGTTCCGCGTCTTTCGATACGGTACTCCATACGTTTTTGCCGATGATATCAAAGTTGTATTTTCGTTCGAGCCTAGCCACATACAAAATAGCCTCTCAAACATTCAGAACGATCTTCGTGGTCTCGAAAATTGGTGCGATACTTGGCGACTAGAATTCTCACCAATGAAATGCAATGTTCTCTCCTATCGTTGCACTATACCACACAACACCCTGACGCTTAACGGCACATCCTTAGGTAACAGCTTCACCGTGCGCGACCTCGGTGTGCATTATTCTAGCTCGCTAACTTTCTCCGAACAGGCAAGCTATAGCTCTGCCAAAGCCAGATCTATTATTGGGTATATAATGAAATCAGTAAGCCTGGCGGAGTCTCGGCTCATGCTCTACAAAATATGTGCTCGACCGATTCTAGAGTACTGCTCGCTAGTCATCTCCAATTCACGGAAGATTGATAGATTGAGGATCGAGAAAGTCCAGCGGTCTTTCACTAAGCGCCTTCTTGGTCCATCTACGCTCAACTATCAAGGACGCTGCAAACTGCTTGGCCTGGAGCCTCTCTGGCTACGAAGGCTTAAAGCCAACCTCGTATTCCTCTACAAACTTCTCAAAACCCCTGACTCCTGCATAGGCGAATTTTTTCAACAGATGGGTGATACACGTTACCCCATACGCAAAAAGCCTCACTCATTCTCTCTCCCTAAGACACGTCGCAACATTCGTTCAAATTTCTTCCTCTATAGATATGCGCACGTATGGAACAAGCTACCAGGAACAGTCAGAGCATCAGAAAATGCAGTGCAGTTCTCATCGGCCATAAAACGGTTACTCAGCGTCCCAAAAGTGGCGGAACTTTTGGGCAGCTGCGTTGCTGAAGATGAACTTTGGCAACAAGGACCTGCTCACATATAGGACATGTAACCACACAGTCACCGTATACTCCATTGGACGGATAACTCTCGTGGCCTGGCTGTAAGCTAGCCTCGTCCGACCAGTCTACTGCTTTCTGACTGCTTCCAGACATCAGCGACGTTAACGATTTAGCCTCTGCAGTCCCAACACTTTGGTCTCCTTATCTTCAGATCTTTGCTCGACATGCTAACTGCCTATCCATACAGTTACTTTCGACCCTAACTGCTCTTTTCTCATGATACTCATTACCTTTATCCCCACATTATTTTGGCGGCATAGCATCACCTTGACGATCTACCCGGTTTCATCTAAACAGTCCCGCTTTCCGACCTCTCACGGACTTATGGGTTCTAAATGATCTAGGCTCTAAAGACGTAATGCACTAACTGTTACCTCAAAAGCATCGCTGATCACGATTCATCCTTATAACTCTTCGGGCCTAGCTCTAATATAGCCCCGTATGAACAACCCCCTGCTTTCTGATCACTTCCAGACACCGAGACCCCAACGATCTGGGCTCTGAGGTCCCAAAACTGTTCTTCTCAACCTGCAACCATTCGCTTGGCCGGCTAACTGCCTTTTCATATAGTCACTTTTGTCCCAAGCTGCTTCCTTTCTGATGATACTCACTACTCTTATTCCCACCCTTATTTAATGGCCTAGCTTCAAGTTACTGGATTTTCCGGACTCGTCTGAACGGTCTCCTGCTCTCTGACCCACCTCGGAATTCTCAGATCTAAATGACGTAACCTTCTGTAACCCTCAAATGAAATGCACTGTTGGCCATGATTCGTCCTAATATAATATCCCCGCTTCATTTACATCTCTATTACGCCGATGATCTCCTGTAGTACTAAGACCTAAATTCTAAGGCTTTCTCTCCTTGCTTCCGACTACTGTGACCCTATTGATCACGGACAGGCAGACTTATCGGTCTACCCCCATAGCCCGTAGAACATCACTGGCTTTTCCACCTCTTCTGAATAGAGTATTTTCCTTTTCGTACTCTATTTGCATTAAATTTTCAATTAGACGTAAATCTCTTCGGACCTGGTTCCAATCTATCCTCGGCTGACCAGTCTCATGATTCTGACTGCTCCGAGACGTTATCACTCGAGGCTCTACATTCCAAACACTCTGTTCCCCTCAACTCAAGACCTTTCCTTGACATGCTAACTGGCTCTTCATATAGTGACTTTCGTCTCGAAAGCTTCTTTTCTTATGACACTCCTTAACGCTGACGTAACGTCCTGTAACCCTCAACTGAAATGCATTGTTGGCCCTGATTAATCTTTACTGCTATGTCCCCTTTCTTCCTGAACATGCGTATTCTGCCGATGCTCTCCTTTAGTACTTATACCTATATTCAACGGCTTGCTGTCTTTGCTTCCGACTACTGTGACCCTATTGATCAGGGATAGGCAGACTTATCGGTCTACTCCCATAACCCGTAGAACATCTCTGGCTTTTCCACCTCTTCTGAATAGAGTATTTTCCTTTTCACACTCTGTTTGCATTAATTTTTCAACTAGACGTAAATCTCTTCGGACCTGGTTCCAATCTATCCTCGGCTGACCAGTCTCATGATTCTGACTGCTCCGAGACGTTATCACTCGAGGCTCTACATTCCAAACACTCTGTTCCCCTCAACTCAAGACCTTTCCTTGACATGCTAACTGGCTCTTCATATAGTGACTTTCGTCTCGAAAGCTTCTTTTCTTATGACACTCCTTAACGCTGACGTAACGTCCTGTAACCCTCAACTGAAATGCATTGTTGGCCCTGATTAATCTTTACTGCTATGTCCCCTTTCTTCCTGAACATGCGTATTCTGCCGATGCTCTCCTTTAATACTTATACCTATATTCAACGGCCTGCTCTCCTTGCTTCCGACTACTGTGACCACATTGATCAGGGATAGACAGACTTATCGGTCTACTCCCATAACCCGGAGAACATAGTTGGCTTTTCGACCTCTTCTGAAGAACGTAAATCTCTTCGGACCTGGATCTAATCTATCCTCGGTTGACCAGTCTTATTTTCCTCACTGCTCCCTGACATCCGGGACGTTATCACCTGAGGCTTTACATTCCAAACACTCTGTTCCCTTTATCTCCAGACCTTCCCTGTGCATGCTAACTGACTTTTCCTATGGCTGCTGTCGTCCCTTTTCTTATGGCACTCACCTCTGCTATCCACAGGTTAATTTGGTGGCCTAGCCTCATCTTGCTGGCCTATCCGGACTCGTCTGAACGGTCTCCTGCTTTCTGACCCACGTCGGACTTCTGAGAACCCAATGACCTAGTCTATGCCGACGTAACGTCCTGCAACCCCCAACTGAAATGCATTGTTGGCCCTGATTAATTCTTATTACTACGTCCCTTTTCTTCGTGTACGTGCCTATTCTGCCGATGCTTTCCTTTATTACTTAGACCTAAATTCTACGGTTTTCACTCTTTGAGCCGATATTCTAATCACATCTCAATTTTCTCTTTACTTCTGACGTTTGTGACCTGAATAACCAGGGATGGGTAGACTTATCGGTCTACTTCCATAACCCGGAGAACGTCGTTGGATTTTCGACATCTTCTGAAGAGTATTTTCCTTTTCGTACTTTATTTGCATTAATTTTTCAATTAGACGTAAATCTCTTCGGACCTGGCTCTTATCTATCCTCGGCTGACCAATCTCATTCTTCTCACTGCTCCCTGACATCCGAGGCGTTATCACTTGAGGCTCTACATTCTAAACACTCTGTTCCCCTCATCTCCAGACCTTTCCTTGGCATGCTAAATGGCTCATCATATAGTCACTTTCGTCCCGAAAGCTTATTTTCTTATGACACTCACCTCTGCTATCCACAAGTTAATTTGGCGGCCTAGCTTCATCTTGCTGGCCTATCCGGACTCGTCTGAACGGTCTCCTGCTTTGTGACCCACCTCAGACTTCTGAGATCTCAATGGCTTAGGCTCTGCCGACGTAACGTACTGTATCCCTCAACTGAAATGCTTTGTTGGCCCTGATTAATCTTTACTGCTATGTACCCCTTCTTCCTGAACATGCGTATTCTGCCGATGCTCTCCTTTAGTACGTATACCTATATTCAACGGCTTGCTGTCTGCTTCCGATTACTGTGACCCTATTGTTCAGGGATAGGCACACTTATCGGTCTACTCCCATAACCAGTAGAACATCTTTGGCTTTTCCACCTCTTCTGAATAGAGTATTTTCCTTTTCACACTCTGTTTGCATTAACTTTTCAACTAGACGTAAATCTCTTCGGACCTGGTTCCAATCTATCCTCGGCTGACCAGTCTCATGATTCTGACTGCTCCGAGACGTTATCACTCAAGGCTCTACACTCCAAACACTCTGTTCCCCTCAACTCAAGACCTTTCCTTGACATGCTAACTGGCTCTTCATATAGTGACTTTCGTCTCGAAAGCTTCTTTTCTTATGACACTCTTTAACGCTTACGTAACGCCCTGTAACCCTCAACTGAAATGCATTGTTGGCCCTGATTAATCTTCATTGCTACGTCCCATTTCTTCCTGAACATGCATATTCTGCCGATGCTCTCCTTTAATACTTATACCTATATTCAACGGCCTGCTCTCCTTGCTTCCGACTACTGTGACCACATTGATCAGGGATAGACAGACTTATCGGTCTACTCCCATAACCCGGAGAACATAGTTGGCTTTTCGACCTCTTCTGAAGAGTATTTTCCTTTTCGCACTCTATTTGCATTAAGGTTTCAATTAGACGTAACTCTCTTCGGACCTGGCTTTAATCTATCCTCGGTCGACCAGTCTCATTCTTCTCACTGCTCCCTGACATCCGAGACGTTATCACTCAAGGCGCTACCTTCCAAACACTCTGTTCCCCTCATCTCCAGACCTTTCCTCGGCATGCTAAATGGCTCATCATATAGTCTCTTTCGTCCCGAAAGCTTCCTTTCTTATGACACTCACCTCTGCTATCCACAAGTTAATTTGGCGGCCTAGCTTCATCTTGCTGACCTATCCGGACTCGTCTGAACGGTCTCCTGCTTTGTGACCCACCTCAGACTTCTGAGATCTCAATGGCTTAGGCTCTGCCGACGTAACGTACTGTATCCTTCAACTGAAATGCATTTTTGGCCCTGATTAATCCTTATTACTATGTCCCCTTTCTTCGTGTACGTGCCTATTCTGCCGATGCTTTCCTTTATTATCTAGGTCTAAATTCTACGGTTTTCACTCTTTGAGCTGATTTTCTAATCTCGTCTTAATGGTCTCTTTGTTTCTGACTACTGTGACCTGAACGACCAGGGATGAGCAGACTTATCAGTCTGCTTTTCCGTCTCAGTGATTTCATTGCTTTTGAATACTGTGACCCTATTGATCAGGGATAGACAGACTTATCGGTCTACTCCCTTAACCCTGAGAACATTGTTGGCTTCTCGACCTCTTCTGAAGAGTATTTTCCTTTTCGCAATCTATTTGCATTAATTTTTCAATTAGACGTAAATCTCTTCGGACCTGGATCTAATCTATCCTCGGTTGACCAGTCTTATTTTCCGCACTGCTCCCTGACATCCGGGACATTATCACCTGAGGCTTTATATTCCAAACACTCTGTTCCCTTTTCTCCAGACCTTCCCTTGGCATGCAAACTGGCTTTTCAAATAGCCGCTGTAGTCCCTTTTCTTATGACACTCACCTCTGCTATCCACAAGTTAATTTGGTGGCCTAGCTTCATCTTACTGGCCTATCCGGACTCGTCTGAACGGTCTCCTGCCTTCTGACCCACTCGGACTTCTGAAGTCCCAATGACCAATGCTCTGCCGACGTAACGTACTGTATCCCTCAACTGAAATGCAGTTGTCCCTGATTAATCCTTATTACTACGTCCCCTTTCTTCGTGTACGTGCCTATTCTGCCGATGCTTTCCTTTATTACTTAGACCTAAATTCTACGGTTTTTACTCTTTGAGCTGATTTTCTAATCTCGTCTCAGTAGTTTCTTTGTTTTTGTCAATTGTGACCCGAATGTCCAGGGATGGGCAGACTTATCAGTCTGCTTTTCCGTCTCAATGGTCTCTTTGCTTTTGACTTCTATGACCCGATTGATCAGCGATAGGCGGAATGGTCTCCTTTTTTCTGACCTCTCTCGGGCTTCTGCGATCTCACTGTTCTTGTCACTGCCGACGCAACGCTTTGTTACCCTCACCTCAAGAACGTTGCTGGTCGTGACTAATCGCAATCCTCATGTCCTCTCTCATCCTTAACGTGTCCATTTCTGCCGATTCGATCCGACAAACTGCATAGCTTACTAATACTCCTTTCTCCTTATGCGTCGACTTTCTAGTCTGGTCTGAAGGACCCACCTTCCGACTTCTGTGACCCTAATGATCAGGGGTCGGCAGCCCAAATGGTCTGTTCATACCACGTCGGGAATATCGCTGACTTCTCCACTCATCAATGAAAACTTTTCCTTTTCTCATTATGTGTGCATTCCTTTTTCCACCGGTCAGGCAACACTCCGGATCTGGCACTACTCTAGCGGCGTCCGATCAGCCTCCTGCTTTCTGACTGGCTAGCCGAACAACCTCCTCGTGGTGTCAGCTGGGGGTTTCGGGTTTTACCCGTTCCAGCTAAAAGTTCGGCGGCAGTGTTCCAGGACGTGGTGGGTTTTCACCTGGCAAGCGTTCTCCCTATAAAAAGCCACAAATGTCTGTTTAACAACACTGCGACGTGGCGGATGTGACTCGCCACAAAATAAAGTCACTGGCCCGTGGATATCCGGAAAGTGCTATCCAACCCACAGACATCAATCGCTTACGCTCACATTCCTGAGGATAACAAACAGTCAAAAATGCTCCGGCATATTCAAAGACACAAGCTACATTCATACAAAATTACATACGTATATACACTCATACACTTACATACACTGTTATGCAAAACATGTACGTTTTGTACCTCTTTGATCACACTATGTTAGCTAAGCATGATCATGCCTGGAAAGGTGTGCCTCGCCTTGTCGACAATAAAAGTTTATTTATTTATTTATTTACAACCTTTGGGCTCTATGGGTCCACACTACTGTCTCCAACTGTACTACTCCTACTGTTGGTGCTGCGTATTCTGCTATAATGTACAATAATACAATATGCTGATCATGGCCAAAAGGCGTGGCTCGCTTTGTCGAGAATAAAATATTTATTTATTTGTTTAACGATCTAAACTCTGTTGTCCTGGTGCTCCGTCCCCCTTATCCAGAGACCGTTCCTCGGCATGCAACCGCCTTTTCATATAGTCACTTGCTTCCCAAACTGCTTTCTGATGACACTCATTACTTACTCCCACCTTACTTTGGAGGCCTAGATTCAGCCTGCTGACTTACCCGGGTTTGACTGTACGCTCTCCTGTCTTCTGACATCGCTCGGAATTCTGTGATCCATGATCTAGACTCTGCCGACGAAAGTCTGTAACCCTCACCGCAAGACCACCGCTGGTCATGATTGAACCTTATTATCATGTCCCCTTTTTTCCTTAACATGTCCATTTCTGTTGATGCCCTCTGTCAGCACTTAGACTTTACTAATACGACTTTCACCACACGAGCTGACATTCTGGGATCGTCTCAACGATCTCGTACCTTCCGACTTCCGTGACCCTAATGAACAGAAACCGTAAGCTCCAACGGTCTGCGCACAGCACCTGGAGCATATCGTTGGCTTTCTTTTTCTTTCTCTTCTCACCCACAGAGCCCTTTTTTCTACACTCTAGCCTGACATAACTGGTTCTGGCTGTACGGCCTCCTGCCTTCTGACCTCTCGCGAACTTCTGAGTTCTAAATGATCTAGTCTCTGCAGGCGCAATGCTCTGTCTCCCCCGCCTCCAGAGCACTGCTGCTCATGATTCATCACTAGTATATCCGCTTTTATCTTTAACACTTCTATCCTGTTGACGCTCTGTTAACTTTCTGACATTTATAATACGGCTTTCTCTCCATGAGCCGATATCCTCATCTCATCTCCATGGTCTCCTGCTTTCCGAATACTGAGCCCATACTTTTGAACCATCGACTGGTCCAAAGGTCCGTTCGCAACACCTCGAGATTTTTGTAGGCTCATCCACTTCCCCTTAAGTGTCTCCTTCAAGATTACGTTCTTTCATTTTCGCACTCTGTCTGCCTTCCTTTATCCATTGGACGGATAACACTTCGGGCCTGGCTCCACTCTAGCCTGGTCTGACCAGTCTCCTATTTTCTGACTGTTTCCAGAAATCAGAGACGCACGTGTTCTAGGCTGTCCAGTCACAACACACCCTGTCCCTCAGCCTGAGAGCTTCGTTTGATATGCCAACGGGCTTTTTATATAGCCTCTGTAGTCCCGCAAATTTACTTTCTCGCGACATTCACTACTGTTATCCCCACTTTAATCTGACTGCCTAGCTACATCTTGCTGACTTATCCAGTCTCACCTAAACGCTCTTTTGCTTTCTGACCCCTCCCCAAACACTCCTGCTTCATCTTCAATCTTTCATTCTTTACTGATCCGTGTTCCGCTCGATTCTCGTCGTATTTCGTCACTTATGATATACGTGTATATGCGATATTTAAATAACAATTACATGCATAGTGGTACAATAGTTCAGGCATCGCCGCAATTGATTGACTGCATTCCAGATGCATTCCTTTCTTCTGTCTGTGTGGCTGTCTCTGTTCGTTTCCTTTTTCTCCCGAGTCTGTCACAGGTACGGTGACACGCACCCAAGGAATTGTCCTCCGTTTCGACAACAATACAAGGCACACAGTTCCTCTACCTGGACATGAGCGGAAAATTATCAACTTTTTTACAACTTACTAACTGGACAAATCAATCAATTCTTCCTCGGCATGAACCACTGAGTCCAATTTATCTAACAATACCTATTCCACATATCTCTTGACTGGAGGACTTTCGACTACGGAAGGCACATTCTCCTGCTAAGACAAAGCTTGCACAATCGGTCATTCTGAGCTCTTCAATCCGCTTTGACCGCTCAAATAGCCGTGGTTACCACAATCTCTAATCAATTTCACTACATTCCCCGGGGGATCTGCGATTCTTTCTTCGGAACCTATCCTGTTCTTCAAGACTTCAACATATTTCAACATATATTCTTCGAGGCTTCACGTGGTTCTGCAGATGATCAACACATCATATCCAGAAAGAATGCTTAGTTCCTGACCTACCGATCTGGAACAGGAGTGGACCCAGGCACGCAATGGCCGCTCGCATAGCGCATCAGTCAGCAGAAAAATGGGACGCAACTTGACTGCGAATAACGGAGCAAAAGAACGTTCAACAAGAAACATAGCCAGTTACAACTTGCCATTCAATGGATTGGCGGCAGTGTTTCATGACGTGGTGGGTTTTCGCCTGGCAAGCGTTCTCCCTATAAAAAGCCACAAATGTCCGTTTAACAACACTGCAACGTGGCGAATGTGACTCGCCACCGAATAAAGTCACAGCCCATAACTTCACACTGGCAGCTCAATTAGAATCATCATACTGGATAGCTTGCCCTTCAATTATCTTCCAATGGATCACTCAGCATTCTTTATCTATTATTACTCGAGGTATGACTGCGATATATGGCATAGCGATTATGTCCAAACAAATCGTTCTTTCGCATGTTCACCATCGCACAGTTCCAAGCATGGACATATGAACAATTTTCTACTGTCACTACAGTTCCCATACAATGTCTGTACAGCTGTACATACCTGATCATGCCTCAACTGGCGTGCGTCGCATAGTCGAGAATAAATATTTATTTATTTATATATAACAATAATATGGCAAAGGAAAAATAAAGAATATCAATTAATGGGGTTGACCTGATTTCCTACAATTATCCCACATATATACGCAGGACCATATATTGCTCTATGCTTCTGCGCTGGTGACGGGTGCATAGTAAGGCCATACGATTGTCACACAGGCCTCATTTGTTCGCTCACTCAACTGGATTATATTGTTGGCCGCGGTTGGCTGCAAGAGGGATGCATGGATAAGTATCATAGGATCTATGGCAGTGGTGTCATAATGGTCATTAAAGAAGTATGCATTTTTGGCTTCACTGCAGTAAAGGAATGGCGCTTATCATGCCTACGTAGGTTTCACAAGGAAACCTGAATATGGCCTACAGCTGCACTTCTGTACTCAGCTCCAGAAGCCCACATTGTCGGCCTTCACTTAACCTGTTTGTCTTATGGCATTTGCATCAATATAGGCACTACGAAAGCCTCACCTACTGGCTGCGCACACATTGTAAGCTTGTTGTTAGTACTGCTATATTGGTAGCATTTCCTTAGTGTCCTTATGGGCACTGGCCTATCCGCAATTGTTGGAACTATAGTCCATGAATACCGGCCTTCACTAAGCTCATAATAGCCTCGCAGCGGTAGTGCAGACATCACCGCTGATGAATCAAAAAGATTGAATTTGCACGCCCCCAATAATGGTTTTAACTTTGCCCATGACAAGGGCATTACGTTTGTCACTAGGGAATTTGCAAGGTTTTGCGCCATACAGCTTCACGACTGATACTAAATAAGTCTATTTATCTCTCACGGCGGTAGCATCATGGTTTTGTCCTCGGCCCTATGCTTTTCAACCTCTTCATCAATGACTTACCGTCCACACTCCAGGCGGATTGCCCAATCTACGTCGACGACCTGAAGCTGTGGATGGATGTATCCAGTATGGAAGATGCTGACAGGTTGCAATCGACACTCGACTTGCTATATGTTTGGTCAATTAAGCGGTAGTTGTCAATGAATCATGAGAAGTGTTCAGTTCTTACAGTTGGTGCGTCTGCTCCATTTGGAATCTACCATATTGGTGGTTCCTTGCTCAAAAGCGCCACTCAGTTGAGGGATTTGGGAGTGGTACTTTCGTCTGACCTCAAATCTAATTAAGATACCAAGAAAAAGGTCGCTGCGGCCTACAGGATGTTTCACTCTATACGCAGGGCCTTCTCTCGCCTGACCCCGGGGATCTTCCGACTCCTGTTTACTTCACATGTACGCCAGCTTCTGGAATACGGGCTACCTACCGCCTACCCTCTTACGAAATTTGAATGTGATATGTTTGAAAAGGTTCAACGGCGTGGATCCAAATCTGTTGCTGGGCTGCGGGACTTGTCCAATTCTCTCCGACTCAAACAACTGAACCTCATTTCCCTGGATTACCGTTGTCATCGCAGAGACTTGATCTTCACCAGACGTATTCTTAGAGGAGAGTTGGAGAGGTAATTACAGGAATTCTTTCATCTCAGCACAGAAGGTTCAACAAGAGGCCACAGTTTGAAACTGTTCAAAACGAGGAGTGATCGAGTACGAGCCAGCCTGGCTTTATCCACTCGCGTTGTGAATGACTGGAACCGCCTTCCGGAGTCCACCGCCGTTGCCGAGACCGAGGAACTTTCCAAACATTTATTGGATTCTCATTTTAGTCAACGGGGATCCAGCTGTTTCCAATGCAGCTTTAGTGGTTCTCTGTGGGACCTTATTCCGAAATGACCCAGGCTATCTCCGAAACGATTGGGAAGTGACGGGGCCGACAAGGGAATTTCCTTCTGCTCTCTATCATCCAATGATCCAATGATCATAATCGGAACGGGGGAGGACACAACTATAGGCTCCGCGGGCCTCCATAAGCACTACTTATGGAGTGCATATAGGTCGCGTAGCATGCATTATTGTCGGAACGAGGGAAGCCACAGAGGTAGCCTTAGGCGGAGCGCCAAAACGAACGCAATGAATGGGCTTGGTTAACAGTAATGATACAAGTTGTGTGGGATCACAGGACTTTCCATTTGTGTTCCTCATGGACTGCAACTGCTTTGAAAGCCTTATGCTGCGTAATCGTGAAACTATGTAAATGCTAACAAAAAGAGGCACAAAAGGAATGCTGACGTCTGTACCGAATCCGAATATCCACGTCAACATGTGGAGCGTGTGATGCGCTCTTCACCCACAACGCGCGAAAACTGGGAAAGGTTTGATGGATATGTGTTTCGTAGGCACACAGGAAAGCGAGATTCATGTAAGTAACGCAGTGTTGACCTACTTAAGCACCTGGTAGCGACGTAGCGCACTTCTCGGTAGTGGTGTGTAGCCTTTGTGTCAACGATGTCTTAGAGGAACTTACCTGGAAATAAAAAACCCGTGGATTGGTGATAAAAGTAGGATCACCTGCCATTGCGGTGCCACCTATCAACCGGAGAGGAAGGTGCATACGGACGACTGCAGGATGGAGGGTATAAATACAACAATTGTCATCCTTTTGGTCTGGTATTGTCACTTACATTGTTTGGAAGCCGGCTTCGGACATGGTGTGGCGTCCAGTTATGCCACACCGGAACCACTGCAATACGGTCGGTTGCGGACAAGCGGTAGAGGTATTTCACACCATCAGCCGCAGACTGCATACAAAAGTGATAACGGCAAACAAATTGCTCACTGGTTTTTGTGAGCTGGGCACCGTACGCCTAGTGTATGGTAGGTCTAGGTTAATATGCAATGGTAGACGTCAATAAGAATAACAAATGGCCTACATGGGTAGTATTGAGCCTTTGCGGAGTAGGTAAATGTAACTTACCGGTTAATGCATCGGTTATCTCCTGTTCAGTGTTTCCGGTGCAATGGTGGGTGTTAAAAATGACCAATAGCTGGAGTAGGGACTGATACGTCGTAACTAAAGAGGTTGTTATTGAAGGAGAAAAAGTGAGATTGCAACCCTTATGTTGTCCGAAATTCCCGAGAATGGTTACCACAGCAGTTTCACACAGTAAGCAAGTAGCCTGCGCAGTACTTTAATCGGTGGATGAGTACGGACCCACCCACTGCACCTATGTCCCAGTGCTCCAACCGCTGCAAGCCGTCCGGAGTTTACCTGAAACTTGCACAGGGGGCAAGGCTATAGCACACAGGGTGACCCTGAGAAGGGCAGAGGGGTCGTTCACGCGGACCTGGATAATGGCCAGCGGCAAAATTTCGGAACTTCACGTGCCGGAAGCCGGGGAAACCCACTCCACTTATGGAAGTCACAGGTGACGAATGCTATGCATTCGGAATGTATACACTTATGTCACCTGCCTGTGTAAAGCGGAGGCTGCATTGTAATTGCTGATGCTGGGTAAGGCTGCTACAAGGGTTGGAAGGGACATGGCTGACAGTTATGTGGAAGGATAAGTGAATGCGATAAGCACACTTACGTGTTATCATCATGCAGCACGTTAGTGCTGGTGGGGATGTCGGCGGAGAACGCTACACACCACGACGCACGTGGGAGGACGTTGCGAGTTTGTTATGTTGGCTAAATCAGTGTCTATACATGTAATGCACTTGCCCGTAAACATCTGCTGCTTATATGCGACTGCAGACGCTGGGTGAGGTAGCTGCCACCTGTGGCATTCAGCGTTGTTACCATTTCTATTGAAGCATAAGTGAATGAAATATGCACACAACTGTTATCATGATGGGACACTTTACAGCTGTTGTAGGTGTCGACGGAGGTTGCTACACAGCACGGCGGCATGCGGGAGGAAGTTGTGATTGTTTAACTGTCGTGCACTAAGTAAAACAGTGGTGACATATTATGTTAAGGGACCTGATATCATTAAAGGAGGTAGAGGAACGTAATTCTACCGTACTGTATCATATCTATGGCTGTTTCGAAAAGGGTTCCACAGTATTACGTTAGTATGGCACTGGCTTGCCCAACCATCTGGTCGAGTTGCCAGCTAGGTGAATCGGGTTTTCCCTGTTCCAGGAAACAGTTCAGCGACTGTGTTCCCGGACGTGGTGGGTTTCCCTGTGGAAAGCGTTATACAGTTAAGAGGCAAAAATATCCGTTTGACCACACTGCGAACTGGCGGTTGCGAATCGCTGCCCGTTGCTTCTCCCTGTGAGGCATGGTACTTCCAGGTTGCGATGAACCTCTATTTCTTCACAGACAGAAGGGCGCATGCACCATTACAATGAGGCTGGACCTTACCGTTGTGCGAGGGATTATGTGCCTCAGTGCTCCATTAAGTTATATTCTGTGGTGCTTTTACACCTTCAGAGCCACACATACCAGGTTTGTCAATGGTAAGAGGCCAGACAAACTCAGTCTCTTGGTCCTCCGGGTTGTGGGTAAGAGTGTGGGTGTATCCTCATTCCTTAAATCGAAAGCATTGTAGCCCAACGCCAAATCCGATGCCTTAAGGTCAGGTTTTTGAACCAAACGCTTCCGTTGAGAACCATAATCTTTCTCCTGTCTAGGCCTAGGCAGCCTGACAGTATCCTGCCCACGCAATGCAACGAATCTCTCTTCAAACAAATTGCTGAGGCTCTGGCCACCGCAGAGGGTAATCAAGCCTGCCCTACTTGCTGTATCGAGCAGGGTGGATAGGGTTTTGATGGCATTTCTCAAGCTTTCCCGTCTTCTTATTCCCTCTGTTACGACTTTTCTCCCCTATGGCTTCCTTCGACGGTGTTCAGTGGGCGCTTATTCAACCCAGCTGTTAGAGCACTTTGATGTGCATTCAGAACATCTGGCTTCGTCAGCTTGCTGGTGTCAATACATTCACCTGGACGTTGCGGGCGTCCACCGGAGGTCGGCGCAGACAGGTGCGTGGTCAGAGTCTACGCTCGTGCTCCAAGTCGAGCGACAGTTTTGGACACAGTCTCTCCACCACCGGTTCCTTCGCCCGTTATCTCACATGCAGTGGGAACACTGTGGGTGCAACGTGCGTGTTCCTCGCCCTGTTTACGGTGCTGCATAAGGGGCTGAAGCATCATCCCCATTATTTCACGCACCAGGCTCGCTAGCCTCCGCAAATTGTCACGCATGCCCAGACACCGACTCCTGCGACGTGCTTTGGGGGGAGGGGGTATGCATGGAAGAACAGGAGGGGTGGTCAAGCGGTGACTATGTTGAGAGGTTTGTCGGCTCTCGCTATCAGCGTGGCTTCGGTTGCATCCTCTCCGCACTCTGGTTGCTGTCCGAAAGATTATGAAAGATGTACAACTAGCGCAGTCGCACTGACTGTTCTAACCACAGGAGTAATATCCTGACGCCGCTGTTCCGTTGGCAATAGAGACCGTGTGCATGCTGTCCAGGGTGGTTGGTTCACTTGACATGCGCTAAGCAGCTGTAAAGGACCAAATTTGGCTGCTGCATAAATAGCCATTTTGAGACTCCTGGACCCTTGCTAACAAGGAACTCGATGTTCAAGTTCAAGTGGGGCCGGAACAGTAGGAAAAGCTTGTGAATTTTCCACCTTGGAAAATTCCGTTGATCCCACAGGAAACCGGTGCCTTGATGTGCCAAATGAGGGCCAAATCCGCACACACAATTCACATGGTCAACCAAAAAAGGCCCAAGAGCCCTGCACCAGCAGTCCTCGTTGTCGGCCACGTGAGGAATTAAACAGTAGCGTCGGCAAAGAAAAGGAAGCAGAAATGACAAGCTTATCGAATATCGTAGGCAATATTACGCTGTAAGTTAAAATGAGTTAGAGATGCGTAGGCCGTAGAAGACGAAGAAAAGTTTAAGACATGAAATAGAAGACTTTAAACTGCAGACCGAGAGCGTCAAGTCGATACTCGAACACTTTCGCCGTCGGTGCCATCACGACGTCTGCAGGCAATGGGTTCCAATAAGCTATGACCCTACTTGATAACCGAAAAGCTGCCCAAACCCGGTCAGACCGGGGTCTGTACAACTTTAATGGGTGGCCACGAAGAGTTGGCACTCGACTTAAGCGAAACAGTCCAGTCAAAGCAGGACCAATCTGACCAATGAATACACGGTATGTAGGGACCAAGTTACCACGAAGCCGCCGGTAATACCTGGAAAACATAGTTAATTTACGTAGCATCTCCGGGTAGGTCAGCTTCTTTAATCCGTGTACCATTTTCCTCCCGGACCGCAGGACTCGTTCAACTGCCACCTCAGCACGAACCAAGCATGGAGGACAAGCCTGAAGTCAGTATTCCTAGTGCGGCCTTACAAAAGTCGAAACTAGTCTAACAAACATTTCGGTGGTCATGATCCCGAATGACCTGTGGATCATCCACAACATGTTGAAACCTATGCGAGCAGCTGCCATCCAGTGCTTACTGAACTTAAAGTCGGATGACAGCAAAACACCAAGGTCAGATTGGAGTTAAATTCGCGGCACCTCGTTGCAGCCAAGCAACAGTTCACGTAGGTTTTCACGCACATGGGCTAGGACGTCCGTGTAGAAACTGAAGTTAGTTCACGCAGCGCACAACTTGGAACTGACTTCGTAACCCCGGCGTCCTATTTGCCGACAGAAAGCAGTTTCCATCCCTGTGAATGAGCTTGTACGTAAGGTCACAATTACCGTCCTTCAGTTGTATCACAGTGTCTCCTTGACCATTAAGTCTGAGGATCTGAAGCGTATTCAAGTGCTCCATGCTCACTGTCCGCGAAGCCTTGTTGAAATACGACGGCACCGACATGTCCGCTACGATAACTTGAGTACGCGAATACTACGTAATGCTATTCATGCGATCTCACTAGAACAACAGCTCGCACTGATTAGGTTGCTTGCATCCCTAACGCATTGAATAGAGCAAAGCAACTGCGTACCACCAATAAACAGAACGAACTGCACATTGTCCGTTAGGTCGAACACCTATGGTAACTAACCAAACTTTTAGGATGCCGTATGCCTAAGGGGAAATGAGGGGCGCAAATACCTGAGGATTTCGGAAACCAGTGGAATCCAACTATCTATTACGACGTAGGATGATTGAATGAGAGCAGATAAACTTCTTACCGTGAGGTGCGATATCCCTGTGGCGGCGAATTTAGTAAAAGATGGTTGTGGTTCAAACTAATAAGCTAAACCTGAAACATCCTTTATGTACTTCAAAGGAAATGTACCTGCGCAGAACAGGGAGACCCTGCTGCTGCTGCTGCTGCTGCTGCTGGGAATCCTTGGACAGCAAACCGCCAGACACCTGAAAGTCGAAGTCCGCCCATGTTGCTAGGTTGGATGCTCTTTCACTTACAGAGTCACTGGTTTTAGTTTCGCAACCTTGACATGGGAAGCTCACCACTCACAAGTCGGATAGGTCGTCCAGCTCCAGTAGCGTTTGGCATATGCAGCTCAGTCTACGGTTACAAGAGTTGACACCGTCACTGGCTTTCGCAGTGGCATTTGTTACTCTATCTCGTGGTTAGTTCGGTTTGCTCCGTGGCGAGCTTGCTCGCTGACAGAACACCGTGAGAAAAGCACTATAGGCTGATTGTGTTTCCAAATTTCCGTGCTGCTATTACATTGGCCGCTATGTTTTTGGACGATCGTATGTCTCCAGTAGATTTGGACGCTCTGCTGGTAAGCCATGATTCTGCTTCAGGAAGAGGCGCAGGTCGTACACTTCATTTGGACGCTTCAGCGGGCAACGAATGGGACGAATAGCTACATAGGGAAGCACACCAAGCAGCTCCCCAAGACTTGGATACGAACATAGATAACGATTCAGTAGCGGACGCTAGTGGTGTACTCGATGATGTTCCACGTATAGAGCCGCTGATCCTCTAGGAATCTAAACAACTTGACGAAGAACCGTAGTCACTTGTGACTGTCCACCTAAATGATGAATTGTACGACACAGAGAACGCAACCGATGAGTAAATTCCCCAGGTTGTGGTCTGCCTCCACCTTCCCTTCCAACAGACTGGGACACTATTTTCTCCTCTCATCCTCATCCTAATCTGCTGCCTATCGTTCTCCGAGGTCCATTGTCTCAGTCGAACTGCCGTGTTTAACGCACTCAAATGGACATTCCGTTCCATTTCCAAGCGTTTTGTGCGACATTCACCACGTGTTCAACCTCATAATTAATTCTCCTTTTTGCCGATAATCCCCGTCTGATGATAGAGCATCTACTGGATCTGGAATTATCTGACCGGAGCTAGCGGACTGGACTTATCGACACACCGATCCATCTTGGGCTAAGTTCTGGCTTCGGATTGTTCAATGAGTCCGTTTAACAGTGCCGGACAGAAGGCGGGTGCACGTTTACAACGAAGAGTGCTCGGTCGTTCGGCATTTTGCTAGACAAATTGCTGCTGTTTATTGGTCTCCTTTTGCCATTCACCTGTGATTTGGAAGCATTTACAAAATCTCCTAGCCCATTGGAACCTGATGTACGTCTCAAGCGTCCTGCGTCGGCTACTCGGAAGAAACCTCTCGCTGCTCTGTCTGCAATCCGCTCCCAGACCCACCGTCGTCCAAAGCGTTTGTCTGCCACATCGGCGTCGCTTACTGTCCGCCTCTGGAGTGACGCTTTAGGATAAGTTGAGGTCATCGACCGCAGCTGGGCCATGCATTCGTCCATTGAATGGGTAGGTACCGATTACATGCAAGGTAGCATCTCCTTCATCGCTTCCACAGATTGCCGGTAGCTGTGGTGCGTCTCGTTCAAGAGCAACACATAGCAAAAAATGCGCCACAACGGTTACATCTACCCGCATACAATGTCTCAAGATATAGCCACAATAAGTTATTTGGTGACTTGCTTCCGCCAAAAGTAATTCGAAATATGGTTCAGCAATGGCACCATACCCGATGGCACGAGGAACAAATATCTCACAACCATGCCCCCTTTCTTTGGTAAATTCACCCTTTAACTTGAAAGAGAAATGCGCCTTGCAATCCAGCATCCTGTAACTGTGTAGCATTTATTATACGGTGAGAATAGCAACTTACCGTTTCCCACGAACGTTGCTACGCCTGCCATAAACCCTGCGATACGGCCCATGTTGGTACGGGTACTCCTCTGGAAAATGATTTCCCGGTTTGCCGTTCATAATGCTGCCGAGTCACAGCCGCAAATTTGTAAAAAGTTGTGGCAGTTACAACTTAACTTTTCCTTACATCGGATTCAAACCCTTCTCTTTTCCGATAATTGTCGCGCACCGACAGACCGAATCTTTCTCAATCATCCACCATGATGACAGTTACAACGTGGCGCCAAGTGCTTTCCAATACCCCTGTAGTCTTTCACAACAACTAACTACGATAAGCACATTCACCTTCTCCAATGCAAATAAATCAGCGACTTAACTCGTGCTGAGAAATGTTGCCCAAGAAAGGGACCTCGGAGTAATTGTGTCTCCTTACCTCAAAACAACTGAGGACACCCGGAAAAGAGTCGCGGCTGCTTACAGGATGTTTCGTGCCTTACGAAGAGCATTCTCCCGCCTTACTCCAGAACTCTTCAGACTCCTGTTTGCCTCACATGTGCGCCCGATTCTCGAGTACGGCTTGCCAGCTGCCCAGCCTCTCACGAAGACGGAATGCGATATGATTGAGAAGGTCCAGCGCCGTGGATCTAAATATGTGCCAGAACTGCGGTGCCTATCTTATCCTCTCCGCCTCCAGCGATTACGTCTTTTCTCTCTGGATTACCGTCGTCGTCGCGGCGACTTGATCTACACTCGACGTATCCTAAGAGGAGAACTTGGAAGCGAATTGCAGCAGTTCTTTCACCTGAACACTGAAAGTTCCACACGTGGTCACGGACGGAAATTGTTCAAACCGAGGAGACTCCATGTGCGGTCGAATCTAGCTCTATCCACGCGCGTGGTTAATGACTGGAATCGCTTGCCGGAGCTCGTCGTTGATGCGCAGTCCGAGGAAAGTTTCAAGAAATTGTTGGATTCCCACTTGATAACTGTGCCCGGATATTGCTTCACAACCTAGCTTTAATGGTTCATTGTGGAACCCTATTTTCACTATGACCCCAGCAATGTTCGCAATGACTGGGAAGCGACGGAGCTGATAAAGGACTCTCCTTCTGCTCTCTACCATACAATGATACAATGATACCATGTATATATGCAAGCCTTTACCAAAAGGCAATATCTCCTGTCGGCATAGCATAGCTACCGAACCAAACACACCGCGAGGCAAAACTCAGGTGTGAGAGTCCCGGTTCACTGGTAGCCGTAGATTGCTTACCGATAAAAGAGACAGGATGCTCGTTATGCGAGGGCCTATTTAGTCCTTGGAACCTGACTAGATGTGATGTATTGGAGCTCGTAATAACCGATACAAGTAAATTATATGCATCCCATTATTTTAATGAATTCGAAAAGGCCATAACGGTTACTAAAAGTCTGTGCTGGCGCGACATCACCGCTTACTTAATAACGTCAGAATTATGCAAATTTGGATAAGTGCTGGTAACATCTTTTTCCGGAATGAATGTAATCTAATCCTAAATTAATAGCATTTATGCTTGATGTTGCTCTGTGAAAATGCAGGGATTACTCTTATTTTTGCTTTATTACTTTTTGCAGAAGCAAGCAGAGGTGATCAAAAGTCAAAGTGCCCGAAGCTGTGGTTCATTTACCGGTACAGGAATCTGGACTCTTGTCAGGCAGGACCTTGTGTCGTCCTTGGATCTTGACCTGACCTGACCTGACCTCTGCAGCTGTACCGCTGGTAGCAAGCGTTGCGATGTTTTCGGCCAAGCGGGGTCCTTTGACTCAGGACATTGATACGGTTGACTTATACACTGGCAGGCCCCTTTTGCTCCACGGATATATGTTACCATTCATCCTTTTATATTCTGCGTGGATTGGATACTGGTTCAAGGTATTGGGACCTAGCGAATACATGGAAATAGGTGCGATCGTCCTTGCTGTTCTGGTTTTCATCCAAATACTCACTTGCCTTTTCTGCCACTGGTTTGTCGGGTTCAAATGTCTGATGACTTGTGACAAGGTTAGGTTTATTTTGCCTTGATCACTTGAACAGGTGCGACTGCCGTCCCTTGCCCGGTTCGCGAAAGTCGTCCCCACAGCGAACAATGGTTTAGTTACGCTAGTAACTATACATCATGCAAAAGTATGCTAAATTCCACCAAAAAACACTTTTTTAGCATCCCGAAACGGGTGCCGCTACCCATTTCTTTCATTTTCAACGGCTGAAATATACTTTTACTACTGATGATATTGACAGTGTCGAAGGTGTCAACTTCCCAACCAACTGGAAAATCCAGCGGTATGTCGATTGGCGCGGACACGAAACAGGCGACAAACTGGCTGTTGCAGAATTTATTTTTGGATTGAATGAGTAACGATATGTTTCGTAACCAAACTTTTTAGACTTCAGCTAAGCGTTCCGTCCTTCGTGGATCTGTTCAAGGAGAGAGCGACTGCCCCCTTCTTTGTCTTTCAAGTATTCTGCGTTGCTCTCTGGTGCTTAGATGAATATTGGCTCTATCCGATGCTCACGCTTTTTATGCTTTGCCTTTTTGAAGCTGGTTTGGTTCAACAGCAGCTGAAAAACATGACCGAAATACGATCGATGGGCGCTCAACCATACAACGTTCACGTGAGTCTGTGCAGACAGCTGTGCTTCCCACTGCTTGTGTGCTTTAAGGCTCATCTGTGGTATTGGTATTGTAGCCCTACTGAGTGCGGTGGTAAATACTTCCTGCCACCACTGACGAGACCCAGAAAGTCGAAACACTGGTGTCTGGTGTTTTTCGATACTAGCGAAGACCTGATAACAGACTGAACCGTGATGGTACATCTATACTCATACCAAATCCCAGCTACTCATTAGCAATAAATTTTTGTCACTGCTTTTAGCGGGAGCCCAGATAGCGATTCCAGAAACCCAGATCATTGCAAGGAAGCTGTTATTTGTATATTAAAGGGTTCCCTCTTGGCCAAGCTCTAAGAACGTCACCATTGACACTGAAAGCTGGGGGAATGAAGAAGCGCAGTACACAAGATCGACTGTGCGTTGCAACCGAAACGAGAGCTACACAAAAGGGTGCTCAACTCTAGCACTTGAAATCAACAACCGGTTCAACAATCAGCACCGGTCACCTATGTGCACAATGAAATGGTTTTAGTTAGAATTGTACACAGGCTTTCATTCTCTCTTGTTACCGCCAACCACCTTCCATGCTTTCTGTTCAGTTGTTCGTATGCATCTTATACTCACACGTGTGAGTTTTCATTTGTCGGCCGGTGGCCGAGTGGTTGGCACGTTTGCTTTCCAACCATAAAGTCACCGGTTCGAATCCGCGTAGGGGTGGGCGTCCTCGCGGTATACTCAGCCCGCGCGCGACTAGTGGTGGTCGCGCGGCAGCGAGGCGTCGTTACGGCGTATAAGCTGACATTTCATTTTCCGTCGCAACGAGACTGGACCTTAACGTGGTGCGACGGTTTGCGTACCTCATTGACCCATTGAGCTATACTGGGTGATGCCTCCGAGCATCTTGAGAGCTACTCCTACCAGGTTGGTCATTGGTGAGAGGTCAGACAAACTTAGTCTCCTGGTCCTCCAGGTTGGGGGTTTGAAATGGGATGGCGTCCATTTCTGTAAAACTAAATCATTGCCACCCCGCTGCCTTGCGGACAGGCTTTTGAGCCAAAGGCTTTGGATGAGGACCCTAATCCTTCTCCTGTCTAGGTCTGGGCGCCCTGGCAGTATCCCAGCCCACATACAACCATGACATTCTCTTCAAACATAAACTTCATCCTGCATCGGCCGTCGCGCAGATTTTCAAGGGTCGCCTTATCTGCTGCATACAGCAGGTCGGATAAGCGAAAGCATGCTACTGCTGGCGCCTTCCTTCTTTCTTTTCCACCTTTTTCTCTTACTCCCATCCCGGCCCCCATTACTAACCTTCCTTCTATAATTCCCAGCTTAATTGACAGCAACCGAAGTGCTACTGGAGTAGAACCATCTGCAGCCACCTTCTCGCGACACGCACTGGATGCCTATCGGCAAAAGTTCCTTATAAGGCCACGCTGTCCCGTTTCCATGGCGACATTCAACGTCCGCACTCTAAGACAAACAGGTCAGCAGGCTGCACTCGCACGCACCTTGGACACACTGGGTGTTGATGTGTGTTGTGTGTCCGAAACTAGGATTAATGACCCTAACGGGGTTATTGAATTGACTGCACCCGGCTTATCCTCTCGTTATTGGTTGCACGCATCCGGAGACGCCGATGCGGCACTCACGCGTCAAGCTGGTGTAGGTATCATTCTCAGTTCCAAGGCTGAGTCATCGTTGGTTGATTGGATTCCGGTGAACAGCCGTTTATGTGCAGCCCGTTTGACGACATCAGCTAAGGTAAATTCGCGAAGTAAAACAAAACGATGTTTGTTTGTGATTTCTGTTTATGCTCCCACCGACTGCAGTTCTAATGCAGTCAAGGACACTTTCTATCACGAACTGAACACGCTGCTACGCAGTGCTACTAGTTCAGATATTATAGTACTTGCAGGGGATATGAACGCACAAGTAGGGCGTCTGAGCTCTTCAGAAGCTCAGCTGGGTGGTAAGTATGGACTTAACGCCGAACGGACTGACAACGGCGAGCGTCTGCTGCAACTGTGTGCGGAGCACCATTTGTTTCTTACTAGCACTGCTTTTAGACACAGTGAGCGCCGAAGTGCCACTTGGCGTCCGCCTGTAGCTGGTCAGCGATGGACCCAAATTGACCACATAGCCATAAGTTACAGGTGGCGCGGTTCCATTCTGGATTGCCGCTCGTACTGGAGTACCTGTGTCGACTCTGACCATGCCTTGGTGCGCTGTCGTTTCTCCATGAACTTTACCGGAAGGCGCACAAAGCGTCTCCCCCGATTGGCAACGGAGAAATTGTCCCAGCCCTCTGTCAGGCAAGCCTATCAAGAAGCACTGCATAGCGAACTCTCGCTGTCTTGTCCTAATGATACTGAACTTCAGTGGAATAGGATCTCGGCCACCATGCACGACGCAGGAGCATCTGCTTGTGGCACTATCAGTCGTCACCGCACCAGTCACTGGATATCCGAGAGGTCCGTGAACCTTTTGGAAGCTAGAAGGCACCTCCCGGCTGGTTCTGAACACAATGTGACCAGACGAGCTATTAGGCGTGAACTAAAGCGGAGCCTACGTGCTGACAAGGAAGCCTGGTGGACCAGTCGGGCTCAAGAAATGGAGGAGGCAGGAGCAGTAGGCAATTACCGGAAGCTCTTCCAGCTAATACGCACCACTGGTCCGAGAAAACCAGGCGTCAGTGAGACAATCAGGGACAGCGCGGGTGCGCTGATACACAATAAGGAGCGCCGTATGGCTCGTTGGGCTGAGCACTTTGAACATCAGTTCAGCTGGCCCCCTGCTCCCGAACCTCTTCCTACTCAGGTGATGCAGGACGAGCCATGGACGGTTAGTTTAGAGCCTTCGTCGGAGGCCGAGGTCCGAAACGCGATCACAGCCCTCAATCGTTCTCGTGCCGCTGGCCCGGATTCCCTACCACCTGCACTATTTAAGAATGGAGGTGAGGTCCTCTGCAAAGCACTGACCTCCCTATTCGAACATATCTGGAACGAAGAGAGTGTGCCGGCTAATTGGAGCGAATCGACTATAGTGGCAATATACAAGAAGGGCAGTCGCACAGACTGTGCGAACCACAGGGGTATTAGCCTAACGCCAGTTGTGACAAAATTAATGGCCTAGATTATCGTTCGTCGCCTCACTGCAGAACGGGAATCTCGGATTAGAGAAGAGCAGGCCGGTTTTCGCCCAGGACGTGGCTGTATAGACCATATATTTACTTTGCGGCAGGTGCTAGAGCAGCGCCACGCATACCGCAGACCGACAATAGCTGTGTTCCTCGATTTCAAGAGTGCGTTCGATTCAGTCGACCGATCGATTCTGTTCGAAATACTTGCGCGAAAAGGTGTTCCCACGAAATATGTGAACATCCTTCGTGCTCTATACTCGAACACTAGAGGCCGCGTCAGGGTTTATGGTGCCCTATCGGATAGCTTTTCGACTACAAGTAGCGTTCGACAGGGTTGCCCGATTTCCCCGTTTTTGTTCAATTTCGTCGTGGATTCTATCATGGAGTGTTCCCTTGCGGAATCTCACGATGTAGGTGTTGAAGTGCTGCCTGGTGTACGGTTAGTTGATCTAGATTATGCGGACGATATCGTCTTGCTTTTCGACAATGTTGAGGCGGCACAATCAACCCTGAATAGCCTATCCAGAGTGGTCCCATTATTTGGTATGCACTTCGCACCTTCAAAGTGCAATGTGTTGCTGCAGGACCACCAGCCACTCGATGACCCCTTGACGCTTGCTAACGAGGAACTCGATGTGGTTGATCAATTCACTTATCTTGGCAGCTGTATCAGCAATGATGGGCGCATAGAAACTGACGTGAGCTCACGTATTGCAAAGGCTAAAGCTGCCTTCTTGAACCTGCGTCATCTTTGGCGACAGAAGGGAGTTTCCCTCCGTCTGAAAGGCCGTGTATACAAGGCCACAGTGAGGGCCGTTCTGCTGTATGGTAGTGAAACTTGGCCCCTTCGGTCTGAAGATCTGAGGCGCCTTCAAGTCTTTGATCATCGTTGTTTGCGAAGCATTGCTGGTGTCGGATGGCACCAGCGTGTCCGCAACGATGATGTGCGTAGGCGAGTACTAGGTGGTGATGATCATGCTAGCTCCCTAGAACCACAGATAGCACTGAATAAGTTACGTTGGCTCGGTCACGTGCTACGCATGCCTGGTCACCGCTTACCTAGGAGGGCCTTGTTCAGTCTACCAGGTGTCGGATGGCGCAAGGCTCGAGGTGGACAGAAGTTGACTTGGCAGCGGGAAATGAAGTCACTGACGACCAAACTGGGTGCCGTTGGTCAGTCTCGCCTTCCGGGTTGGAGTCCACGTGACTCACCTTGTGCTTGGCTCGAGACTTTACAGGACATGGCTCGCAGTAGACACCAGTGGCGCGTCTGCTGCCGTCTCCTAATCGGATTGTCTGTTTAAAGTGTGTTTGGTGCTGAGTTATCTGCAGGGTAATGGCTGATTATGACGCGGGGCAGTGAAAGCCGCAAGGAAGCTGTCTCGCCGATGCCGCCTTATCTTTGCACGATAGCCAGCTGTTTGTGACGGTATGTTGTCTACACAAGGTGTAGGCGCCTTGACCCTGAATGTTTGCTTAGGGCATTAAGCTTTTCAGGTAAGTCCCCCTTCTCTCCCTTTTCTTATTCTTTATTTCATAGGTCCTCATGGTTGTATGTCAGCGAAGCATCAGTTCAAATGGCTGATGTACTGCTGTTGATGATGATGATGATGTGAGTTTTCATGCCTTTGATTTTTGTCGATCTCTTATTTCGCAAAATCTGCTGCAGTTGAGACTTCATTCTTCGACTCACCTAGAGTACTATATACCAGAAATTCGTGATTCATAGAGGGGCATATGGTCGTGTGAATCACGAGGATGAAGAAAGGATAGACGGTATGGCATAAAAGTGGCATGCGCACTGTGACAAATTCGCTAGAAAGTCTCTAGTGGCCCCTTGCATGAACTTAGGGATTACGGTAGAATCCAGAACCAAAATGAACTGCCAGTAATTTCTCCAGCTACAGACAATGGAACAAATTGTTCAAGTCATCTGAGTCAAAGAAGCTAGCCCGTGGCATTAATGATCACAAGCCTGAATTGCAATTGTGGCTGCCGATTCGGGCCTTTCTAGGGTATCAGGTGACCGTCGCAGTATCCTTAGCCCAAGGTCGACTGACAGTGGTTGCGCGGTAGCGAAGCGCCGGCACTATGTACCGGCGTACCGCTGATATCTTAATTTGACTTGAGTCAAAGGCTTTCAAGACAAAAAGACGGTCTCGGTCGATCGTATGTATGCAATGCCAATCCCTGAATAGGCGCTAAGTGATAGCTCCATTCTCTCCTTTGGGAAGTAAGCTAGCCTTTTAATATGCACTTGATTTTCCTGGGGACTAGCGTCACCATTTTGTGTCGCTTATGTGCAATTTGAATGCGACGGAAATCGGGCAACTGCTTGCTACTTATCGTATGAAGTTCAACAACTCTAGCTTGAGATTCCCGTCCGTCGCTACGAGACCTTAACATGGTGCGACGGTTTGTGTACCTACTTGACCCATTGAGCTATACTGGGTGGTGCCTCCGGGCCTCTTGAGAGCTACTCCCACCAGGTTGGTTAATGGTTTGACGTTAAACAAACAGCTGCGATTCTCTTGATCGAAAAACCAAGGTTCACTTCAATGGGAATCGCGGTCAAAATTCAGATTGCGCGTCCCCATCCATCCACACTGCATGTACTTCAAAATGACCCCCAACATCGTTCATTAAACCGTTGTGCCAAGCGTTGTCCGTCGTGAGCCGGTGGCTTAGGGGTAGCGATCACAACTATCATTCCAATTGCCCCGGGTTCGATGCCTGGTAACTCCCTGATGCGATGAAATAACATCGAAACGCGTCATAGTAGTGCAGTGTTTTCAGGCGGGCAACACCCAATATCTATTTGCACCAGCTACGGTCCTCGTGCTCGCACGACCAAGGTTCGCTTCAATGGGAATCGCGGTCAAAATTGAGACTTCGCGTCGCAATCCATCCCCACAACGTGTACTTCCAAATGACCATTGACATCGTTCATTAAACCGTTGCGCCAGGCGTTGCCCGTCGTGAGCCGGTGGATTATGGGTAGCGTTCACAATTATCATTCCAATTGCTCCCGGTTCGATGCCTGCTGACTCTGTGTTGTTGTTGTTGTTTTTGGAGATCCCCGTCGGCCTTTATCAGTCTGCAGAAGCTTTACGCGTGTATTGTGGGAGGCGCAGACACACGAATCACTCGTCAGTCTTTGTCATCACTACGCAAAGTTGATTTTTCTTTTGTGATTAGAGGTGCGTCGGGCTGTATGCAAAAGAATTTCCGTTTGCATTGTAATCGTGAAGTCACCGGTTCAACTTAGCGGAAGTACTGTCGACTTGCGGTAGACCCAGCGCTCGCACGGCTGGTGGCGGTAGTGTGGCAGCGCAGCGTCGATACGGTGTACTGACGTACTGCTAATGCAATTTTTGTCTCTCGCTTCTACGATCAAATCGTGTCTTATTACAATGAAGTTGGAAGTACAGTGTCAATGCCCAAGGGAGATGATGTGCTCGTGCTGAACTCCCATATGTGATCGGTCAAAGCCAAATGTCGGGAGCGTGAGGATGAAGGAACTATTTAACGCACTAGAAATTGTTCGTCTAGTGGTGAATTCACGTTTTAGGGCGATGGATAACTAGTGTGCCAGCAGCATATCATCGCATGGACTTACCTGTCCTATTAGCCATGCGGATTAATTCGATGGTAGTAAATTTGCAGAAAGGCAGAGAGTGTTACTAAAATTAATCCGACAGTCTCTGAATGCTTATTGCTAATCTGAACAGTTAGGACCGTAACAAACTTTGTGATTCAAGGAGCGAAAAGCACTCTTGTCGAACGGAATGATGAGGCCCACTGCTTGCGGGATGCATTAACGCCAGTCAGTAGACAAAGAGTATTCCATTCCCATTCACCACCAGCAATCACAAGTGGTGTACATTTTGCAGGTAAGCAGGCGCTAAATCAGCGCCACACGTACCGTAGGCCTACAAGAGCTGTGTTCCTTTATTTCAAGAGTGCGTTCAGTTCGATGCATTCTATTCGAAATACTTGGTGGAAACGTGCTCCCATGAAATATGTGGACATTTTGCGTGCTCTGTACTAAAACACTACAGGTGGCGTCAGGGTCTACGGTACTTTGTTGGATAGTTTTCCGACAACAAGTGGCGTTCATCAGGGTTGTCTAATTTTCCCATTTTTTCAATTTCACCGTATACTCCATCATGTAGTGTTCCCTTGCGGAATCTTATGATGCAGGCGTTGAGGTGCTGTATGGTGAAAGGTTCGTTGATCTTGATTATGCAGACGATGTCTTGCTTTTCGACGATGTTGTGGTGGCGCAATCAGTTCTGAATAACTTCACTAGGGTGATCCCATTATTTGGCATGCGCTTCGCACCTTCAAAATGCAAAATGCTGTTACAGGATCACTAATCACTTGATGCGTTTGGTAACTACATTGCTTCCGATTCTATTTACTAACCAAGACCAGTAATGCAGTGTATGTGCCATGTATGCCATCTCATCGCTGAAGTTGGCCTCTGCACATGCCTACGTGTTTTTCTCGCGTTTTAGATGTCCACTTATTGAAACCCATGTTCCGGTTGCTCTTTATGTTTACAAGGTGCCTGAGTGTCGATGACTCTCCGCCTCGGTTACTGGCTTTAGCAAACTTAATCGTTGCTTGGTGAGATGATGTGCACAATTTTTCTGACTGTGATGGACTCAAAGAGCGCTTTCATACAATATGGAACGGGCTACGGCACTGTCACGGCTCTGCGTACGTTTGGTGTACCTGAGTGTTGTGCATGTTGTAGGAGTGTGGCCCAGCTCCGAATCAATCATAGCTGCCAGTTTTGTTTCTTCTTGTTTACTATTAATATGCAGTGTGTGAATGGAGCTGTGAATAGTCTAGCCCGTAGCATAAAGACAGGGCGACCTTCGCAGTGTCCTTAGCCGACATGCGACCCGTGGTGGTTGCACAGCAGCGAAGCGTCGGTATTGCGCACTGGCATACTGCTGATACCTTTCTTTCTTTAATGCTCCCTTGACCCTTGAGGACGAGCAACTCGAGGTAGTTGGTCAATTCACTTACCTTGGCAGCGGTATCAGCAACGATGGGCGCGTAGCAAGTGAAGTCAGTTTACGCATTTCAAAAGTTAGAACTGCCTTCCTGAATCTGCAACACATTTAGCTACAGAAAGGGGTTTCTCTCGTTCTGAAAGCCCATGTTTACATAACCACAGTGAGGGCTGTCTAACTCTTTGAAAGCGAGACTTGGCCCTTTCGATCTGAGGACCTGAGGCGCCTTTAAGTCTTTGATCCTCGTTGTCTGCTGAGCATTGCTGGTGTCGAATGGTACCAGCGTGCCGCAACGATGATGTGCGTAATCTAGTAATAGACTGTGATAATCAAGCTAGTTCCTTAGAACAACAGATAATGCTGAATAAGTTACGTTGGCTTGGGTACGTGCTACGTATGCCTGGTCACCACTTACCGAGGAGGGCTTTGTTTTGTCTGCCAGTTGTTAGGTTGCGCAAGGCCCGAGATGAACAAACGTCGACTTGGTAGCGGGAAATGAAGTCACTGACGACCCGACTTGGTGCCCTCAGTCCGTCTCGCCTTTCAGGCTGGAGTCCACGTGCCCTTCCTTGTGCTCGGATCGAGACTTTACAAGACATGGCTCGTAGTCGACACCAGTGACGCATCTGCCGTCGTCTCCTTGTCTGACTGCTTGTTTAAATTGTGTTTGGTGCTGAGTTATCTGCGGAGTAATGGCTAATTATGACGCGGGGCAGTGAAAGCCACCAGGAAGCTGTCTCGCTGGTGCCGCCTTATCTTTGTACGGTAGCCAGCTGTTTTTGATGGTATGTTGTTGACACAAGGTGTAGGTGTCTTTTCCCCGAGTGTTTGTTTAGGTCATTGAGGTTTTACCGCAGGTCCTCCTTCTCTTCCTCCTATTGTTCCTCGTTCTGTAGGTCACCCTGGTTATACGGCAGTGAAGCATCAGTTAAAGTGGCCGATGTACTGCTGTTGACGATGATAATGATGATGACGATGATCGAGTGTTCGCTAAATCTAAGTCGCTTGCGTTGGCTAGACCATATCCTCTATATGCCAGAAGATTGGATTCCTCGGCGTGCATTATACGCCTTGGCTGCACCAAGTTGAGCGAAACCGCGATGTGGCCAGTGCATGACGCTTCATGGCGACATGAAGAAATTGACTTAATGACTTGGTCAGGCTGATGTGTGCCGGCTTCCTGGATGGGGACCTCGGGACGGTCCACACCAATGGTTGGAGACCGCGTCAGACACGGCAGTCATTAAGTCAGCGGCGCTCCTGCATTCGACTAGGTTCATCTGGTGGTTAATTTTCGTTCCATTCTGATTAGCCTGACGCATTTGCTTCTTGCTTTCATTTTCCCTGCATTCTATTTGCACTCAACCCCACTATGCTATCGGTGTTATTTATAGTTATTCTTACGATGTGGGTCAGGGCCAATTGATCCACCGCACTTCGGTTCTCGGGTCATATTTGCTTAACTGAACTGAACTGAACAACAAGGATTAAAAGATCTAGTGCGGAATTTTATGTGTATAACTTAGCAATTATTCGCATGCTATGAAAGCCTGCTTAGGTCATTGCTGCTCAATCTACCTTTAGAGAACGGGATTCAACCGGGTGTGTGTAATCTGTTGCGTGACTATTTTACAGTTCGTAATCACATTATCCAGTTATACTGTAAGAAATCCTCTGTTCTCTGTGCCGACTTTGGGGTTTCGCAGGGGAGATCCTGTCACTTTCCCTATTCTCCGTATATTTCAACGTCTCCCTATACAACCCACGTTTCTAGAATGCAAAAATGCTGATCATGTTGTACTGGAATGTAAATCTCCCACTGTTCAGGCTTCCCCATTGCTTCAACATTGATTAGAATAGCTGGCAAAGTGACCTTCACTCAGATCCATGCTCTTTAAGCTTGCAAATACAATACAATCAACCTTTCTTCAAACAATTTCTTGATGCTCCGGCCGTCACGGAGGATAATAAACGGCGCCCTATCTGCTGCATCGAGCAGGGTAGGTAGGGATTTGGATGCTACTACTCAAGCGTTCCCGTCTTCTTATACCCCCTCCCGCGCCTATTCATTCCTATCGTCCCATCCCACTTCACTTTTATCCCCTATGTTTTCAACCCCCCATTCTTGGCTCTCCCTCATATTGGTTCAATACTCTTTTAGCTTCTAGGTTCGACACTCGCAAACGCAGAGCGTCGCTTCACTCCAGTCAATAGGTCCATGTCCAGCCGAACGGATAACGTCTGTTAATCTGCTTCTATTTGGAGCCTTCGATTCTCCCTACTACTGGCATGCTTCAATGTGCGCACTTTGTTGCAGATTGGCCAACAGGCCGCACTTTCCCGAACACTGGAGACGCTATCGATATCTGCTACTTTTTGGAAACTTGCTTGCAGAATTCGAGTTCTGTGATTACACTGCGATCCCCAACGTGCGATACACGGTATTTTCTCATTGCGCTTGTCCGGAAATGATGCGGCTTGAAATGCCAGACAAGCCGGTGTAGGCATTGCACTTAGCCCTCGGGCTGGATTGGATTCCAGTCAGTAGCCGGATGTGCGTAATCCGACGGGCTGGCTCGTTCAGAGCCTCGAAATCGCGTGGGGACAAGTGGTGCTTGCTTATCATTGCGACCTACGCACCTACAAATTGTGGTGCTGACTCGGTGAAAACTGAATTTTATCACCACTTGAACGCGCTCTTTCGGTACATCAAAAGTACGGATAGTGTGTTACTGGCTGGTGATTTGAGCGCCCAAGTTGGAAAGCTGGCCACTGCTGGGCTTCTTCTGGGTGGCAAACATGGTGCAGGCTCCCGTAATGATAACGGTGAGCGGTTGCTGCACATATGTAAAGATTCTCGTCTCTTTCTCGTCCGCACTGACTTCCGACACAGCACCCACAGAAGGGTGACATGGCGCCCACCATTTTCAAGCCATCCCTGGAAGCAAATCGATCATATTTCGATCAGTTGCCGCTGGAGAGACTGTTCAAACTGTCGCTCGATTTGGAGCACGAGCGTTGACTCTGGCCACGCACTTGTTTGCGTCGACCTTCAGTTGCGTTTCGGAGGACGTCCAAAATGTCGCTGTGTGCGCCTAAATACTTGCCAACTGGAGAACTCAGATGTTCTGATTGTGTATCAAAGTGCGCTGGCCTCCGCGATGAGTAAGAGCTCACTGAACACCGTCGAAAATCACTGGTTGCATATTCGCTAGTTGTTATTTACAGCAGACACCTTCATGTGTCAAATGAAATTGCGGACCTGAACATTAGGTCTCTGCACAGTCTTTGCAACTTCTGGATGCTCGTCTACCTGTTCCAGCTGGAAGCGAATACGATGAGACTCGCAAAGATCTCAGGGCGAAACTGCCTGATAGGCTGAAGAGAGAAATCGACGCGTGATGGTTTCGTCCTGCATCGGAGATGAGTGCAGCCGCTGCCGTAAGTTATTCATTCTGATACGAGAAACGGGCAGCAGGAGACCTATTTTTAGTGAGACCATACGCGACGAGAGTGGACAGCCGATACACAGCTTGTCAAAGCATTTGGAACGTTAGGCCGAACACTTTGAGAAACAGTGCAGTCAGTCAGAGTTGCCAGCTTCTCCATCGGTGAATAATCATCCTACTTCCCGAGTCGTTCAGCTGGATCCACCCTCACACGCAGAAATCAAACGTGAGATTAGACGGCAGAAATTGAACAAGACCGCCGTTACAGATGAACTTCATCCAGTCCTCTTCAAATTCGGGAGTCCTGCTATTTTGGACTATTTACTTAACTTACTAGTGAATCTATGGGAGCAGGAGACTGTCGCAACAGATGGGTGTCGCTCCGTTATAATCCTAATTTACAAGGAAAACTCCCGTTCGCAATGCTGCAGTCATAGAGGAATCAGTCTGATCTCCATGGCCTCTAAGTTACTTGCCTCTGTCGTCATCCGTAGACTAACTGGCACTCGTGAGCCAGAAACGCGAGAAGCATGCTGGGTTTCGTCGAAATCGGGGCTACATTGAGCACATCTTCACTTTGTGTCTATTGTTTGAGTACCGCCATGTTTATTGGCGGCGCATCGTCGTGTTCCTAGACATCAGCAGTCCTTTGACCCGGTTGCTCGTTGTGTCCTTTGGGACTGTCTAATGAGGAAACGTTTGCCCGAGAAATGTGTAAATGTCATAAGAGCGCTGTACTGGCAAGTTGAGGGTTTACGGCAGACTACCGCCGCCCTTCAGTATCTCCAGCGGTGTGAGATAATAATGGTTACCCGCTGTTACCTCTTTAACTTCGCCACTAACGAACTTGAACAAGAACGGCGTTCGCCAGGAACGACTTAAAATGTGTGGAGCTGCTTCCTAGTGATCGACTCCTTGACTTGGAGTATGCCAGCGACATTACGCTCATCTGTGACAGCTACCGAATGTGCTAATCTGCACTGGATAAATTAGCTATGGCTGTCAGTCGTTTCGGCCCATGCTTTGCACTCTCGAAATGCGAACTCCTCCATGATTGGCAGAGATCGACTCCTGCGATTAACCTTGGCAGTGATTAGCTAGAAGTCGTCCAAAAATTTACGTATCTGGACAGCTATATCAGTGCCCGTGGGATCGAAGATGAGATCACGAACCGTATAGCAAAAGCTCGGGGTGCTTTCGCCAATCTCCGCTAACTGTGGCGTCTGGGTGATATCACTCTCACCCTGAAGAGCAGAGTTAACAGTGCGGCCGTCCCTTCAACCCTCCTGTACAGTTGTTAAGCCTGGCCAATCAAGTCGACAGGTATAAAGAGGCTAGTCACGTTCCACCATCACTGCTTCGCAGCTTAGCTCTCATGTCTGGTGGGAACACCGCCTGAGCAGTGAGTGTGTTCGGCGTCGCGTATTTGGTGCAGGAAGAGCGAGTGAATTGCTCAGCACCATTATTTCGCGCACCAGACTCTGATGGCTGGGCCACGGGTTGCGCATGCCAGCCCACCGACTTTCGCATCGTGCATTTGCGCGCTTGAGGTCTGGATGGAAGAGGCGAGGAGGCCAAGTGATGACTTGGTCAGGAGGAATGAAATCCGCTCACTGTGAATTTGGCGTCGGTTGGTGTTTCGTAACGAGGACGAAGAATACGTTTGCTTGGGTACACCAACTGACATGGCGGGGATCCAACATCAATGGCGTTTGTGTTGTGAGTCTCTTTGTCCTCCCTCTCTTTTGGCTTCCCCAGCAGCAATGATTTCAACTCAATGCATGATGTAATTTTAGCATTGCATTACTTTTCTTCGCTTTTTAGTGCGGCATCTTAGCTGAAGTGTGTTTCTCACCCTCGGTTACCTTGTATTGCTGATGATGATGCAAGTACATTGACGTAATAATTTTTTCTTGACAACAAGCTGCAGTATATCGTAGATCTCTCCCCCACTCTGACTTCGGGTGGCAGTCTCATACTCGACCATCCGCTATCAAGTATCGGTACCTTTTGTTCCTGAAACCTTTGTCTCACGGTCCACGTCGCAAAGTCAAAAAACTTCCTTTTTATGCTCTCAGACTTACGCGGTTTTCCGTACTCCATACTTTAATATGTAAGTTTGTGAACTCACATTATCACCCATTGGTTATGTTGCTCCCCTATCATCTTCGCTGCACTGCCTCAGAAATACTGCACCTTATTGGTACTACCGAAAAGGCACATTTTTAGATACTGCGGTTTATCTAGAGTAGTGGTTTCCAACCTTTTTAAGGCCGTTACCCCCAAAGCGAGTTCACTTTAAGCAGTTACCCCCAAACTTTCTAAAGCCAATCAGCTAGCAACTACCGCATTGTTTCTTTAAATTACGGCAAATGAATACCATATGTAATTACTTTCAATCATGCAAATAAATGAGACTCCCATTGTAGTGCGAAGAAAATCCATGAGTTTCTTTCATTAAGTGCCGCTTTCAAAGTATTCTTGCTGATGTCCTGAACGCGACTTTGATGATGCTGTTGGAAAGCGATATCACTTATCCTTAACGCATGTTGCTGTTCACCGGCGATCCCTAACATTTTTGTGGCTCTCACAAATGGGGTTTACTATAATCAACCCTCGCCCCAATTTCCGTTTCAAACACTAACGAATAACTATCGCGCTATTTGCTTCTAAGTACGGTAACTGATAGCTATTTGGAAGAACTCGATCAATAAAATAGGGTAAATAGTTCTTTGGTACAACATTATATGTAATCAAGAGGCGATACACATCAATGGGACGATTGATATTGATTAGTGTTAACAATTTCCGGTATATTTGATTCAGTTTCTGCTGATGCACATCGGAAGTCGTGCTCCAGGTTCATTTGACTCCTTGCTTTTGTTTTCATTGAAACCATTGTCGAAAATCCACTTTCACATCTATAAGTTGTTGCAAATGGGATCAATATTCTCAATGCTCTTTCCGATAGCAATGGATACTCACCACCTATCTTTATCCAAGATGCTATCAGTGGTGTGCTTTGGAAATCTGTTTTTAATTTGTTATCTTCACGAATTCCTAGGAATTGTGCTTTGGCTTCGATGACAATATCTGGGAAGATTTTTTCATCCACTGAAAAGGGTCTTAGCACCCAGGCATTTAATTGGCGATTCTCTAAATCAGGAAAATATTTGCTGATGGAATGGACCACTGACGACAAGTGGCAAGTTATACCATCTGTGAAAGCGCGTGTTTCATTTCTTCCGGCGAACATCATTGATAGTTTTGGAAACATCGACACATCGTCAACTGTTGTTCTACGTTGGTAAAGCTGCATTTTACGAAGAAAATCGGCAACCTTTTCCTGAGCAGTTAAAATATTAGCCATATTTCCTAGCAAGCCGGGGTTCAATGCATTTATTTCTCCGAAGAAATCTGCAAGATATGCTACTTTGGATATAAATACGTTGTCTGTTATCATGACATGTAACCCGTTCACCTTAACCTTATTCAGCTCCTTCCTTTTAAGAAACATTGCAATTTCTTCTCTAAGCTCGAGCAGTCGATGCAACACCCTACCTCGTGATAACCAACGCACTTTCGTGTGCAATAACAACATGTCGAATTTGAACAACTCTGAAAACTTGTATATGTCGCACTACTGCGGATGACATTATTTTCACTACGTTGGTTAACGTGTCCAGCAAAACAGGCAGAAGAGTTTTCACTGCTAAAGCATAACGATGTATTATACAGTGGCTGAAGGTACAGTGCAGAGCAAACTTTTTGGCTGACGTTTGGAGTCCAGAACGGATGCCCAACATGCATGGTGCTCCGTTTGTACAGACACCCACCAACCTCGACCACTGTAGATCCTTTTCCTCGACAAAATCCTTCACTGTTCGAAAGACATCTCCACATGTAGTTGTACACAATGATTCTGAGAACAAGTACTCTTCTTTGAAGCGGTCGCCTTTTGTGTACCGAACACAGACCAGTAGCTGAGAACAGGATGCAACGTCAGTCTACTCATCTAAGTGTTTTGCGAAGAAAGGACTTGACTTTATTTCGTTAAGCACCTTATTCAAAATATTCTTGCTCATATCCTCGATACGACTTTTGATTGTGTTGTTAGAAAGTGATATCATGCTTATCTTTTCTGCATGTTGCTCTCCAAGAACGAGCTTCGCGGCATCCATTATGCAAGGTTTTACGAGATCCCCTCCTAGTATGCAGTTTCTTGCTTTTGGCGATTCGGAGAGTGATGTGGTACGACACTTCAGGACCAGCTTCAGTTGACTGAAAAAAGGAGCCCGATGTATCCAGGCGCGAACTTTTGAGCGCAAATTCTTTCTGTTTGAAGAATGTAATATCTTTTCCTACAAACAGAATGATTTCAGTCGAAGTGGTCTTTCAATTTGCTGGGTTTCATGAGTACTTTGCTGCACAAAACGCACTGGGGCTTCTCAACATTTTTATCGACAAAATTGATGAAGCCCCATTGCAGGGAAGCTTCTTTGTAGGACCGCTTTTTTCCAGAAGACACGGCTTCTGCAAAAATTAGGCAACTAAATGATATACGAATATGAATAGTTTCGTGGTTTACTATAGGTGACATTATCGTAAACGTTTGTAGATAAACTCATTAAGAAGAACTTCGGACTAAAGGGTACATTTCGGATGCCCTGTATGACAGCCTTAGACCTAGTGGCACAAACGTTCCAAGGCTTTACGGGTTGCCTAAAATCCACAAAGCAAACATCCCACTCCGTCCCATTTTATCAATGATTAACTCACCTTACCATACGGTCGCTCAATGGCTTGTGGAAATACTCGAACCGGTGCGACAACAGCTTGCAACTTACAGTCTACGCGACAGCTTCCAATTCGTAGAATATATACGTAATGCTAAATTCGACGGCAAAGTGATGCTCTCCTTCGACGTTGTATCGCTCTTTACCAACGTCTCGCTAATTGAGACAACAGATTACATTTGCGACTATATAACCCAGTCAGCAATGAAATTATGTGTATCTACTCGTGAGCTAAAAAGTCTACTGTTGCGCTGTACCTGGAATATGCAATCCCTGTTTAACGGTGAGTACTACCGGCAGAATGATGGCGTAGCCATGGGCTCTCCCTTGGGTCCACTATTGGCGGACATCTTCATGGCAAACTTGGAAAGAACCGCACTGCAGGCGGATATAGCCACTTTTACCCCCTACTATCGTTACATGGACGATATATTCGTTGTGATGGAGGAGGATTTTAACCTAAATGAAATTCTTAATCGTTTTAACCGAGCCCATGCATCAGTACGTTTTACGTACGAAAGAGAAGCCGAAAATCAGCTGCCTTATCTCGATGTTCTGTTAACTAGACGGCTAGATGGCTCCATCCAGCGACAGATCTACAGGAAGACAACATGGGTTGGTCAATATACGAATTTTCACAGCTTTGTCCCCCTGAGATACAAGCGCAACTTGATTCTTTGTCTTACATCGAGGGCACGTCGAATATGCTCTGAAGACATCTTAGACGCGGAGTTGACGTTCATACAGAATGTGTTACGCGAAAATGGTTACCCTGACAGATTTATTTTAAGAAACCTTGAAGAAAAGCCAAAGCCAGTACCATTGTTAACAGTGGCAAAGAAGGAACTCTTCATACGCCTGCCTTTCAAGGGGGATGCGGCTACAGAACGTTTAACTCGAAGTCTTTCTGGCGCGATTAAATCAACTTTCGCCGCAGCTACGCTTAAATGTATGTTTACAACGGAACCACTCGTTCGTTCGCGAGCCAAGGAAAAGTTGCCGATGCTGACCGCCTCAATGGTTATCTATCAGTTTGAATGCGCTTGTGGCGCATCGTATATCGGTCGAACGGCGCGGCACCTGTCCAAACGCATGAACGAATACTGTCCGCGTTGGCTACATCGAGGTGGCACTGGAGCCATTAGTAGCTCTATCCTAGCTCATATTGTCGACAGCGGACATCAAATGAATCTAGAACGTAACTTTAGAGTAGTATACAGAGTTCCGCCGCACCGGTCAAAGGGTCAACGTCTCCGTACACTCGCAACGGCCGAATCGATTTGTATTCGACCATTCCGACCATCGTTATGCTCGCAACAGAAGTTAATTAAGACCGTTCAGCTTCCCTGGCCCGCAAAAGCGGATGATAATGAGGTCAATGGCGCGAGGTCCAGAAACCCGTAACTTTTAATTAACCCGTTTTCGATTTTTTACCCTACGTTAATTGTATCAACTATGTCGATCTTACTTTTTAACCCTATATATGATTGTATCGGTCTGAAGATGAATCATCGAAAGCAATTGCTCACCAAGTGGTCTCTTTGTTCTCATTTGCACAAATGGGGATTTTCAACTTACTTAAACTCATTATTGTCGATATCAAAACCACTGAATTAAATCACTCACCTGCTATAGTTTCTTGTCAAAAACAACTGTAGATGAATGTGATCAACCCAACACCCAATGGTCACTGGCGTCCAATCCGCTGGTTCTGCTTTTTTGTGACCACAAACGCGGTGTTCTGCGCACTTTCAAACGCCTGCTGTTATCTCCATTCAAGGCATCATATGACCCTTTCCTGTGTATGTGATTCATGATCAAACATGAACAGATATCAGTGCCTTCTCACGTGTTGCATTCCTCCATTCCAAGTCATTCCTGCATCATAACTTGACACCACCACTCTGTATCGATACGTGGTGAACACTAATCTCCCGTTTTGACCCTTCTAACCTGGAAACGATCGCGCGCCACCTCGCCTGGTCCTCTGACCAAGGCTCAACTACTAGTTTGCAATCGACTCCACAATTCTACCCGACGAACGACTGTCTGACGATAGCCACCTCAGCCGATAGAAGCGTCATCTGGTTGCAGTGACTAATGCCTGGTCACTGATGGCTAATCCAAAGTACATAGGTAGTTAGCGGCATGTTTTGATACGGATGATTTTGTTCTTAAACTTGTTTAGCGACCAATTGATGACCCAATCCTCGTACTAATATTTACCCCCCCCCCCCCCCGCAAAATGCCATTTAACCCCTTTGGGGGTAATTATCCCCAGGTTGGGACCCCCCAATCTATACCTTTTCGGAAGCAAGCCAGTCCTTAACGGAATCAAGCTCCTCCTTAAGAATATTCAACCCAATTCATAACCACATCAAGCTGAATCCATCGTCTTGACCAATTGCAAATCAGTACAAGTGTACTCAGAACGTCTGCATCGGTTGGTGCAGCGCTCAGCCAACAAACCACGTGATGCAGTGGACGCGAAAACAATTCGTGAGCTCATTCACTGTAGGATGGGTGCGGACTAGCACGCGGCATCTATGGACGGTTGAGGAAGTACTGTAACTTCCACCCACTCACTTACGCGGCATCAAGACACACAACGCAGAAGTGGGCAGCCATCCCCGTGCTCACTGTTACGCGCAGACGACCAGACATGAAATCTACTCTACAATGAGACAGTATCGATTGCACTGGGTAGGGTGAAACCCCGTTTGACTGAAGAGATTAACCTAGGGAGTGACTGAAAATTAAATTGGTTGAAACAACCGACAGTGACATGGCGCGGTATGTTGTTCTAGCTCGGGTTTCAGTCGGAAGTAGGCACTGGAGAACATGATGTTATCATTAGATCGCCAATGTCCACTATGTTGTACATAGTACTGGCAAACTCCAATAAATGGCGTGTCCCAACACCATTGTAAACAGATGATAGAACATGTAAGAGCGAAGTATGCTCGTGCTATACACCTCATGGATTTATAAACTTTTGTGCTTTCACTGATATATGTGTCTATACCCTTTACTGGCGTTCTTGTTCACAAACCACCAGGTTAAGTTGGGCTGTGATAATGGGTAACTATTATATTACTTACGGGGCTGGCAACTGCGAAAAAAGATAAACTCTACAGTCGAGAAACTGTAGTTTGTTTACAACGATAATCAATTGGATTACAGTAGAGCACTTGGCTCTATGTCTAGTTACTAGACTGTTGAGATTACATACATATATACATACAGTAGAGCATGAAAACAGTGTGGTTGACACGATACCGTGATTGACGCCAGACCTTTATCCGGGGAGTGGTCAAAGAGATGGACGGGGCGTTTGGCATCATGTGTCAAGTGTTAGACGCATGGTTACCGGATGGATTTGGTGAAGGCTAGGCGAGCGATTTGCTGAAGTTGTGCTTCAGTATCGTTTATACTAACGTAACAAGCCAACTTTCCGAGGCGCGTTATCGGTCTTAATGATAATTAGATTAAAGTCGGCGTTGTCTACTGATATTGCATTAAACGTTACACCTTCAGCAGTGCTTATCGTCAGCATCCTCATGCGCATCGATATCAACCGTGATCCAGGTCAGGTGTAAGCCGTTTGGTTTGGAGTGCGCTGGTGTCTGGTTTATGGGAGCGACTATTCATAACAGAGCTAGGATTTCTCTCACGCTCGCGCGAGACTGTCTTCTCAGGGGCTGTTCAATTCTGTAACAATGTTAGCCGCTTCGTAACTATGTTGCTTCACACAATTAAGTGGTTGCATCCGAAGATATACCAGGCTCGTTTTACAGTTAGTCTACGTAAACCAAAATGGTCTGGTCAATATCTATGTTTTACCAGTTCCATACTGATGCGCCACAAGCGTATCCTGGTGAAAACCTAATCCACGCTTATTACGGTTCGCGTAAGCCGTGACGACAAGCCAGCTAAGACCTGCCCTGTGAGTGCAGAAACAGTCAGTTTTTGACCTACGGATACCCCGGTCCTAGGACGATTGCCGCCGTTCATCTCACGGCATTTCACTGATTGGGAACACAGTATAAGTTAATTACTAGTTATTGTATTGGTACTGATGCGACAATATAAAATGCGTGCATTTATCAGTGATCCTCTTCTCATTATGTTATTCAAACTATTGGAGGGAACTAACTGTTATAAAAAACAGTTTATTTCTCGGCGGTGCGAGAGACTGTGACGGCAAAGGGACAAATCAATGCTGACATGAATTCCCTGAGGCCGGTCACACATGCAATTGTAATGTCCCACTGACGCAAACCGAACTTTGGCGAAGTATGTGAATGGATGGTGTGTATCCGTTCACACGGGAATTATACTGTGCGGCCAAATTCAGCAACACGTAATGCCCCAGTTAAAACGCTCGCATATGTTCACCTGTGGCCACGGTACGCTATGCTACGTAAGGACAGGCTCTCAGGGCTTGTAGCAAGTGTCCATTCAGTTGCACACGTGGCCACTAGCTCTTTTCGCTACTTAGCCCCTGTTTCAGTCGAGTGGTGGATCAGATGTCTGTCGCCACCGTGACTGTGCGGTCAACCATTGCTGACCCCGCACGTATGTCCGGTCTGTGGCTACGGAGTACGAGGCTTGCATGCATGACTTGCCGTCCGGTTAGATCAACCCGTCTCAGCTTCGATAGCTACACCTCATCCAGTCTGTTCATATAACCATTGGCTTTTGCGATGCACACTGGATCAGCGATCAAAACTCCGAGGGTTGACCGTAACTCCCACCTGATTTCCACAACAATATCCGGGTAAATAATATGCACTCGAGGTAAACCTACATACCAATTTAGGCGAAACAGCCCCGCATTTAAAGTTGCTGTCCCGCTTTCTTACAAATGCTGGGTGGGATGTACTAATGTACCGATTTGAGGACTAAACCTCAGAGTATCCCGCTTTGAACATGTATAATGTAGGTGGAATAGCCAGAACCAAACAGTGACGGTGCAGGCATACCATAAGGTAGGGAAGCAGAAAGCAGTGGTTGCCCGGAAGACAAAAAGACCAGTAAAAAGGGGGCGGACGGAAACGGGAACTGGCACAATCAGGGAGAGCAGGCGGAGCAACATTGGCTTAACGGAACGAGAGGAGAAGGGGCATGAGTGACGTCCGTTATTGTAACATCCCGGACCAACAACAATATGTCTTTGAAAATCTCTAACCTGAGCTGTGACCCGTCTTTCTACACAACATCTGTCATTCTCCACGCTACTGTACTTTTGAGGAACAAAATATTTCAGCATTGGGAGTGTCGTCTGCAATGCCCTAACTTCTGCAGAATTGCAGGGACAATAGCAGAAACAGGGTTGTTCCAAACGGGGTAAATATTCGAATTGGCCAACTCGAACAAGCGGGTCTTGTCATCAAACAGTTTGAGGAATAGTATCACCAGTTTCGACGACAATTGCGTCGATTACCTATATGAAAGAATGAACCGATTTGAATAACTGAATGGCTTTAATTATATGGCATTGAACCAACCACCGTACTGGGAGAAAGTTGAAGCAAGCGTCAGTCTTTTTGGATTTACACACCCAGCCCAAGAAATCAAAGACAACTAGCTGCTTGATGAAACCACGTGTAGGTTTGCATCGGCGGACAACAGTTTCGATTAGAACTGTAAACAAACATAGGTTGATGTGCTGTAGGTAGAAGTATTTTTCCCCATTTCCAGACCAACTCGGTCCCATAGGAAGAAGTACGAAAAGTATCTAATTTGTTTTCCGCCTCCCTGGGACTAATGCACTTACTGAATGAATCATCTCACAAATTTTCCCTGTGTGGCTAATGGAACAATGTTTCTATACGGATAAAAACTAATGCTTAACAGGTCCCGTACGAAGATAATAGTGAAAATTCGAAACATAAAAGATGGTTAGCAAAAGAGGGTTTACACAGAGAACTCACTGATGTATACCTAGTATATACTGTAAATCCAAGGTAAATCCATGCGGAACGACGGCAAAGTGGATATTGGTAAACATCGTGTCTCCTTCTGGTGTACACATGCAGGAGTTGAAGAACTTGAAACGAAATGTAGGCCTTGAAGGCCAGTGAAAACTGTTACAGACACTTGTGTTTATCCATGGGTAATGGGTCATGTAACATGGTGCAGCAAAATGACTGCAAGATCAACCCTAGATTTGAACTCTGCCAGCGTGGGAGTACATATGACAGATTCCAGTAGGGCATTCCACGTTCTACAAACTCGTACGGAAAAGCGATTCGGACGGTATTTTAAACGAGTTTGCTACTGTGCCAGCTTGATATAGGAGCCTCTCAAATTGCGCTTAGTGAATGAACTCTAGCAAATGGCGGCACCTGTGGTTGGGAGCTCTCAAAATATGGTAAGCCAAAATGAGATTTCCGCACAATCGCCGATATTGTCCGCTGAAGACCCCAAGCACTCGAATCCTTCGTGCATACGGCAAATTATACAGACCCTTGACGCCTCTGGTTGCATGACGTTGAGATATCTCCACCACGGTGATATCTCTCCTCATCCATGGCTGCCGAAAATGTACTACGTATTCCACAGGTGGTGGTATGTATGAGCCGAGAAATTGTGGAAAAATCAAGGGTCGATTCGTCCGAGTGCATGGTTCAGGAGGCCCACGTGTTGGACGCCCCTCCCTTAGGCCGCCTCAGTCTGATGCGAACATCCAAGGTCAACCTGGATAAAACTCCCACATCCTTCTTCCCAGAAGACGTTTGCAGCTTTGGTTGCCGATTTTGTGAGAATGAACCAACTTGTGCCTCAGACGCAGCACTATACATTTTTCCAAACTGAATCGAAGTAGATTCTGGACAACGCAGTTTAGCGGTTAAACACTGAAATCAATACTTGTGGTGAAATGCAGTTCTGAAGAAAAGAGTGTCGTGTATCCTTGCGAACAACTTCACGACATGCTAATGCAGCGCCCAGACCTATGCTCATGAAACCATGGATTACAACATGGCGAAATCATGCCGACCGTTGGCTATTGCCACCATAGTAATAAACTTGCTTTTTTCGCGAACCAGCGCCATAATGTTCTGGGATCCCACTATTAATCCACGAACTTCTTAAGTGAGTAAACGACGAAAATTTTGGTTGTACTTCATTCTAACCACATCTTTTACTGTTCCAAATCAGCTAAGTTTGTAGGTATATTTAGTCGTGCCTTCACTTGTATGCCTCCTTCTAGCGGGAATATGCCATTTATTTATTTATTTAAAACTTCAGTAGCGTAGCCATTGTACTGACTAATAACTCGAGTGCTTTTTATAATTGCATTGAAGCAAGAAATGTAGATATGTATCTTTTCAATACATTGTACGATCAACATATGCAGAAACAAACGGGGGTAGGTTAAATGTCTCGGTTTGCCGTGCAAGAAATCTGGAAGCGTCTCGGTTTGACTCATCAATAATCTGGCCACCTTACATGCACCGTACCTAACAGGTGCGTCACCACCGCTGAATCTCACAGTAGAGAATTAGACGTCATCGTGAAATGCGCCTCAGGTGTTCCAGCAGCGTTGTGTGCAGTTCGCTCGCGGTATCTCATATACACACATATTCACAGTTATTGTGAATACATTTGTGAACACCGTTAGTCATCTTATCTACGAAAAGTGTGTATTTCAGATACACCATTGTTGAACAGATCCCGAGTTTTATTCCTTGGTTAGTGCCGTCGGAAAGGAAAAGGCAGTTCCTTCTATCTAAAATATTCTTATCGTCCCAACCCATTCCGCTGTATATCTTCAATGTGATTTCAGCATATTGTGAAACGTGGCTTTCACTACCGGTTTCGGGTGTCCACTATCCAGGAATTATCTTACTGTCTACTTCCTTCTCTGTGCACATGGCCTAATCTGTGAAACATAGAGATCGGAATTGTAGTACTGTGTCCCATCTGTGTCCGTCGGTTGACGATATATTGGTTCGGAAGCTAATCATTCTTGCAAACTGAGCAGTCAAGGAATGGCGATGTGCTACTCTATGGTGGGCGATTTCCGATTCCTCACAAACTAGCTTTTCTTATCCACTTTTGTGTTCAAAATGTGCCATCCACTTGATACCAACAACTTTTGGCCATTTACTGGAGTTTGCCAGTACTATGTACAACATAGTGGACATTGGCGATCTAATGATAACATCATGTTCTCCAGTGCCTACTTCCGACTGAAACCCGAGCTAGACCAACATACCGCGCCATGTCACTGTCGGTTGTTTCAACCAATTTAATTTTCAGTCACTCCCTAGGTTAATCTCTTCAGTCAAACGGGGTTTCACCCTACCCAGTGCAATCGATACTGTCTTATTGTAGAGTAGTATGTATGTATTCTCAACAGTCTATTAGCTAGACAAAGAGCCAGTCAGATTCAAAACGTCATAATCATCGTGGCATGCTAGTTGAAGGTGAGCAACACACTTCAACTAATATGCCGCAGGAAGAATGGAACAGTTTGATAAAAAGCAGAACAAAACATTTTTAGTTTGTTTTTCACACGCCGCTTTTGTTCTTTTTTGTCATTTTAATGTTTGTAGAATTAAACATGTGAATCAATACAATAATGTACACAATTCTTCCACTGATTCCGGTTGCGGGCCATATCTTCAAGAGTGCTAAGCCACTGGCACTCCTCATCTTTGGGTCCCCATCCTGGAAGACGTACGGATCCTACAGCGGCTAGACACGACGTCAGCGATTTCATGTGCTGCCGCCAATTGGAAGGCTGACCACCACGCAGTCGCCTCCAGCCAGGTCCTTGACGAGCGAATAAAGCGCGACGCGGTAGACGCTCAGGTGCCATGCGTAGAACGTGACCGAGCCACCTCAACTGGCGCAACAAAGCCAGTTTGTTGAAGGGAATACTCGCATTCCCCAAGATGCGACGTCGAACGTCATTACTATTAACTCGATGTTGCCACCAAACACGCGCGATCCTCCTTAAGCAACCGTTATCGAACGCAGAAAGACGACGCATGTCTTCCACGCGAAGCGGCCAGGACTCGCACCCATACCACAATATTGAGCGAACTGATGCACTGTAAACTCGGCCCTTTAGTGAGAATGAGACGTCGCGACGACGCCACAAGTGCCTCAAATTGACAAATGCCGATCGAGCTTTAGCGATACGAAGAGAAACTTCTTTGTTGATAGTGCCATCAGCAGAAATACAGCTCCCAAGGTAGACGAAACTATCTACCTGTTCAAATTGTGCACCATCGAGAGTGAGTACGGGAGCAGGCAAATGCCAATCTTTGAGCAGTATTTTACACTTCGATGGGGCGAAGCTCATGCCATACGTAGATGCCTCAACCGCCAAACGATCCAGAATGAGTTGCATACTCTGAGGATCGTCACCAAGTAAGGCGATATCATCAGCATAATCTAAGTCGGTCGCGCGCCCACCCGGTAGAAGCTCTAGGCCAAAATGTTAGAAACCTTCTAGAGCATTCGACAGAACGTCTTCGATTGCGAAGTTGAAGAGGAATGGGGACATAGGGCAGCCCTGTCGCACACCGCTATTGACAGCGAATTGCGAGGAAAGCTTGCCATAGACCCTCACTCTGCCGGATGTGTGAAGGTAAAGTGCTCGTAAGATGGCGATATATTTCTCTGGCACCCCGTTCTTTAGTAAGCAACGCCATAAAGCAGGTCGGTCAACGGAGTCAAAAGCGGCACGTATGTCTAGAAATGCAACGATAGTGGGCCTGTGATAAATGTGGCGATGTTCGAGGAGCTGGCGGAGCGTGAAGATTTGATCCACGTATCCGCGGCCAGGACGGAAACCAGCTTGTTCTTCACGGTAGTATGATTCACGTACTGGGGATAGCCTGCGAAGCAGAATGGATGCCAATAGTTTAGAGGCAACCGAAATAAGACTAATCCCGCGATGATTTGCACACGAAGTGCGAGCGCCTTTCTTGAAAATCGGGATAATGACTGATTCTCCCCAAGAGGAAGGCACTTTCTCTTCATGCCAAATTTTTGCGAACAGCGCGGTCAGCTGGTTAATGATCGCCACACCACCGTACTTGAATAGCTCCGGAGGAAGTCCGTCTAAGCCGGCAGCCTTGAAGCGCTTGAAGCGTCGAATCTCAAGGCCGACTTCCGCTTCGCTGGGTGGATTCAGAGGGACGAGCCAGGGTGGACAACAACGTGTACTGCATGTACTGATGGATGGTGGAGGCCAGTTGAACTGCAAGTGAAAGTGCTCGGCCCAACGGTCCATACGCCTCTGTTGGTTGGTGATCGGAGACTCATCCACCTCACAAATGACCTCACTGACACCAGGTTTCCTGAGGCCAGTGGACCGAATGAGTTGGAAAAGCCTGCGAGTGTTGCCAGAGAGGGCAGCGGTCTCCATCTCTAAAGCACGCTCAGACCACCACGTCTCGCGATCCTTGCGTAGGCTTTGCTTGAGCAGCCGGTTGGCAGAACGGCGCCGCTCGTTGCAATCTGATTCCGCGGGGATATCTTTGCGGCGTTCGAACAGCTCCAGAGAACGAGCAGAGATCCAAGCCTTCAATGGGCGTCGAGTTAGGCCGCAGCATGACTGTCCGGAAATGGTCATTGCCTTCCGTATACAAGTCCAGTGTTGTTCCACTTCTTGAGGTGGATTGCAACTGAGTGCATATGCCAATGAAGACTGATAGCTCGTCTGGACAGAGGAATCAGTTAATCTATTTACATCAATCTTGCGATGCTTCGTGTTTCGGGATCCTCCAAAACACATACAGATTTTCGCGCATACCAGAGCATGATCTGAGTCAACGAATGTGGACCAAAAGGACCTGCAGTCTAGTACGCTGCCGCGCCATCTGAAGCTAATTGCAATGTGATCAATTTGAGACCACGGTTGTGTTGAAGAAGGGGGACGCCACGTTGCGGAACGCTTCTTCGTACGCCTGAAGTTAGTGCTCGAAAGAAACAGACGGTTGTCTTCGCACAATGTGAGAAGTCTCTCTCCGTTATCAGAGCGGTTCTCATCGAGCGCGTGATGACCACCAAGGTGGCGTTCGTATGGTAACAGGCGGCCAACCCGTGCATTAAAATCCCCAGCAAGGATAACGACATCCGACTTTTTAGCATTAGTCAAGAGTTGTTGTAGATCCCGATAGAATTCGTCCTTGACCGAGTCTCCACTGCAGTCAGTTGGAGCGTACACTGAGACCACAAACAAGTTGTGTCTCTCTTCGCGGTGCCTGTTGATTCTACACGAACCCCGAAGCCGAACTGCACATAATCGGCTGTTAATAGGGAACCAGTCCAGTAGTGCCGCCTCGGCCTTGTCACTTAGTGCTATACCTACACCAGCCAGACCCGCTGAGGCTGCTTCTGGATCTCCAGAAAGACGTAGGTGATATCTGGCTTCGTGGTCAGTGGGGGATGTCAGTGTGAGCACAGTGCTGGGATCTTGCAATCGGGTTTCTGAAAGGCAGCAGACATCAATGTCTAGGGAATCTAGAGTGCGCGCTAGACCGGCTTGCTGTCCAATCTGCATGAGTGTCCGAACGTTGAAGCACGCCAGACGGAATGAGGATCGGGGACGAAGGAGAGCCATGGGTTGAACCTCTTGGTCTGCGGCGCAACCGGAATCGCAGCCAGATTGCTGAGCACATGAATCGGGTAAAGGAAAGTGAGGATTGTTAACAAACAAACAATTGGCGTGTGATGAAGTCGCGTGAAAGTGACTAGCAGAAACAGCAGCTGGTGAGCAAGTTGTAATACAGTCCATGGTTTTGCGAGAGGGCGTGATACTACCCGGTTGCCCAAGCCGAAGTAGGGAGTTGACTTAGGGGACTCCACCCCGAGCCTTTGGCTAAATAACCTACCCGCAAGGCAGCGGGGCGAATTTAGGGAATCGCGCCCATTGGGAGGCGTTGACTGAATGTTCAGTTCATGCGTCTTTGTTTGGTAGATTACCAAACAGGGGCCCAATACTCCCCATATAGTCAGCACACCTGCTGGAATACAATGTCCCACCGAGGTGGAACATTGTCGCCGAACACTTTGCTGGAACGGGGTACACCCGAACCACCCAGCTGGCACCACGAGGAGGTAGTTCGGCCAGCCAGCCAGTAACAGTGAGCACGCGGATGGCCGCCCACTTCTGCGTTGTGTGTCTTGATGCCGCGTAAGTGAGTGGGTGTAAGTTACAGTACTTCCTCAACCGTCCATAGATGCCGCGTGCTAGTCCGCACCCATCCTACAGTGAATGAGCTCACGAGTTGTTTTCGCGTCCACTGCATCACGTGGTTTGTTGGCTGAGCGCTGCACCAACCGATGCAGACGTTCTGAGTACACTTGTACTGATTTGCAATTGGTCAAGACGATGGATTCAGCTTGATGTGGTTATGAATTGGGTTGAATATTCTTAAGGAGGAGCTTGATTCCGTTAAGGACTGGCTTGCTTCCGGAAAGGTATAGAGACCAGTTAATTTCATCATTTATTGTCATCATTCATGATCCTAAATGATCGAGTTCATCCACCGCACAGGGACCTTTCAAAATCGTTGTCTCTTTTCTGCGCGTACAAATCGTACGGTTTTACTTCTACCACTTAGTATCACAATGCCGTTTTACTTGCTAATTCAATGAGTCGTAGGCATGCTGCATGAGCGACTGTTAGAAAGTCATTTGTGTACATCTCATTTTTCTCATCGTTTATGTATTTTATTGATATAATCTTCCGCAACATCCGCAATTGTAATGTAATGCTGAAAAGGAAACCATTTGGACTCATAAACCTTACTTTATCTTAACAACAGCGACACTCTTCACCCATATTCTATATGTACATGACTGAGAATCATAAGTGTATAGGGCGGGTTTACTGTTGCTACTTTTATTACTGCTGTCAGTGGTGATGATCTTTTGCCAATAAACACTTGGGCGAACTAATTCCACCCCGGTTTCTTCGTACATCAATTTATTAATCTTTAATACTTATGCAATCCTGTACTAAAATTTTTTGTCATGGACCTGTTGTTCTGGGTTTGGTACTAGTTCAGGTTACTTTCCTCTTTCTCACTTCTGATGATGCCTTCCCGTATGAGCGACGACCTTGTTTGCGACTAATCGAAGGCAGTCTATTTGACCCGATTTGTGTGCCTAGCGACTTTGCAATATCTATGGGTTTATTATCATAACCATTGATTATTACGGCACATAGTATCTAAAATGTATTTTTATTGTCACGAAACGCGTTGCCTCATGTTTGTTACTTTCTACACGTAGGTTTACCGCCAGAAACGGTGGTCCCGCATCATGAGTGATAAACTGGTCGCAGGTGATATCGTCTCTGTTGCGGATGGCAACCAGAAGTTCCTCATCCCGTGTGATCTGCTCCTTATCAGAGGAACATGCATAGTTGACGAATCCATGTTGACTGGTGAATCCGTTCCCGTCAGTAAAGTGAGTAAGACACAAGATCCTGCTTGTTCACTCATTCGCTTGTCTACCCTTCCATCGGATAAGTGTGCTCGTTGCTCAATTACATATACTTTCCACATCTATTGTACATGTGCGTAAGGTCCATGTCATGGCGTACACTCCATGATGGCCAACGTAGGTCCTATGCTGGTTTACTCAGCATACTTTGCAGAGTAGATCTTGTTTATCACCTCTCGTGACGGTCTTCCGGTGAATTTGTGAGGCATCTACTGTTACGTCTATGGGTATTTTGTATCATTTTGCACGGCTGTCCCACTGTTCTACTTCATCATGTTGTCAGAACAGGCATGAGACTTTGTTAACATATTCAATCCATTCCAATTCGTCCACAAACTTCATGGAGCATTAAATTCTATTCAGACAGTGATAGCGAGGTATCTCATGTATAACTGTTCCCTTTACCTCAACGTTGGCCGTATCGTTAACTCACTCGCAAAGTCATTGGTGCTCTTCCGTTCGGTCTGTTGTTTCTAGTTGTCATCAGTTATAACATATCTCTACTCTTCTGGTGACCATGCGGAAGAGTGCATGCCTCCTAAAACCGAGAATATACATTACTATTATCTTTGCGTACGGACCAGTTTCATCTACCTTCATTTTCATTATCTCGCCTATTTGCAGTAAAGCGGAATACCTGTAGCTCCGGTTGTCTGTTAAGGTTTATCTTTTCTCTAAGCCGAACTATTTCGTTGCAGACGTTTCATCACCAATCGAGGTGACTTCGTCAGTGCATACTAAGCAAAATTGACTGGTGAGAGAGTGATATTTGTACTTGGCCACATTGATTCATGTCCCGTGACCAATGCTAGTTTGCAGTTCGATCGCCACCTCTTTTAGACTCACATGGTGAATGGTCCGCCTTAAGTTCTTTTTTTGCAGTTGATCGTAGATCGGGTCTAAGTCAATGCGCAGATTTATCGAGTTCTCCGTAGAGAACCATGCATCGACTCTTCTTGTCTCTCCCTGCGCTAGGACCTCCGTCTTTTCCCAATCAAACATGTGCCCTTCTTCGTCGGCGTGTGTCAAGACCAATGATGATGAATAATCGTCTCGACAGGCTCGCTTGTGTTCTTGTAACTTTGAAGATAACTTTCTCCCTGTTTGGTCCACATGTCGGCCGGTGGCGGAGTGGTCTGCACGTTTGCTTTGCAACCATAAGGTCACCGGTTCAAATCCGCGTAGGGGTGGGCGTCCTCGCGTTCTACTCAGCCCGCGCGCGACTGGTGGTGGTCGCGCGGCAGCGAAGCGCCGTTACGGCGTACAGCTGAAACGGCAGCGTTTGCTCCACATAATGTTTATCACAATTTTACACTGTATCCTCTAAACAACCCTCCGATGTTCATGTGCTCCTGTGATCCCCTTCGGTCTAGATAGGGTTGCTTTCAGAGAGGAGGTTGGTATGTGAGCTAACAACAGGTGGTAAAGTTTGAGGAGTCGAGCAGTCATTTCTGATACCTTCTTGATGTAGGGCAAAGCGATCCGTTTCGTTGTTGTTGGTTCAGGTGTGGCATTTGTAGTCTTGCAGGTTATGTATTTTGGGATGAAATTGGGTGGATATCCATTGCGCATAAAGGATGTAAACAGATGGCTTTCTTCTCGACACACGTTGACGAAGAAGCGCACATGTTTGATTGGGAAAGACGGAGGTCCTAGCGCAGGGAGAGACAAGAAGAAGAAGATAATTTCTCGATGCATGGTTCTCTACGGAGAACTCGATAAATCTGCGCATTGACTTAGACCCGATCTACGATCAACTGCAAAAATAGAATTTAAGGCGGGCCATTCACTACATGAGTCTGAAAGAGGCGGTGATCGAACTGCAAATTAGCATTGGTCACCGGACGTAAATCGAAGTGGACAAGTTCAAATATCACTCTCCTACCAGTCAATTTTTGCTTAGTACGCACTGACGAAGTCACCTCAATTGGTGATGAAACGTCTGCAACGAGATAGTTCGGCTCGGAGAATAAGCCTAAACATGAATCTCGCCTATTTCTTATCTTTGTCACATTTTCTCCCTACTCACGTCTTCGATGCATCCTCTGTTAGATGTACTAAAGCGAACTGCTCCGGGTACGTTAAGTGACAGTGGTTAGTTGTTCCGTCGTGTATGTACCACTGCGAGAACCGCAGATATTCGCTCTGTTAGCAAAATCTCCAGCTGTCTCACCGAAAAGTTCTTTCATTCTTAGAGTCGCTGCTTATATGCTGTCTATCAGCTCCAATACTGCGCATTTCATAAGAATAGTGCACATCGTATTACACGCAGTACGATTTGTCTGATCCACCTAGGACATCTGGTGTTTATTATTGTTTCATGACGACTCCTATACTCATTGCTATCAATTCATGAACCTCGATCACATCGTCCCCGATTATTATAGAGGATTTTCCGAAACTTCGTTTTCCGCCTTCATAGTTTTTATTCCTTCAAATAAATAAATAAATAAATTATGTATTCTCCACTAAGCGAGGCACGCCTGCGCAGGCATGATCATGTTAAGAGTACAAAATGTGATCAGTTAATCTACAATGGAACAATGGGATTGTTGCATATGTTTATATATGAATGTATGTAAGTTTACATGTAGGCGTGTTTAGCTTTGTTTATGAGATTGGTAAATGTTTATTTTGTTCGTCGCAATCAGCCGACAATTCAGATATGTCGACCAGCTGTCCGGAAAAGCACCAGACGGCCGTTTCGCCCTATTGGGGCTCATCAGTGGTGCGCATCCTTCGGTCCTCTGCGGAGGATCGAATCCATGACTGCTAGTGGTAAATGTTTCCTGTCATTTTGCTTGAATGTGTTTGAAGGTGTCGCCAGTGCTTGCTATCTGTGGACTTGAAGCGATTGTTCGGATAAGCAATGGGTGACTTTAGTTAGTGGCGAGTCACAACCGCCACGTCACAGTGTTGTTAAACGGACATATGTGGTTTTTTATAGGGAGAGCGCTTGCCAGCCGAAAACCCACCACGTCCTGGAACACTGCCGCCGAACTATTTGCTGAAAGGGGGTAAACCCGAATCACCCAGCTGGCACCACGAGGAGGTTGTTCGGCTAGCCAGCCACTGTGCTTTGTTTCCTTAGTCTCAAATTAGCTTTCAGAGAGTAGCATGGTGTCTGATAATCTTTCAATAACCAACAGACTTATCGATGAGCACACTCGTCCAGTCGTTTGATTCCACTGTTTTTCATGTGTCAGTTCTATCTGGTCACAGCTGTTTTACAAGACAACTGTAACTTTTCGTATGGACCCGTTGCTGTGGTCTTTTAACCTTAGACTTCACTTGATCCACTTCCCATTTCACATATGCACTCTACCGTTCAGTTTCCTCTGCGGAAAACTACCCTACATGCAGCACTATCATTTTTTCCATCAGTCATACTGAATTAAATCCCAGGTTGTACTTTTACGTGTGTTTATTTATCCTGTCGTTGTAATAACCTACTTGCCCCTTCAAACCACTTTTTCGGATCACCATATTAACGTGATCTTCGATAACTCTTAAGAAGCTATTAATACCATTTCCAGTCTTTGTTGTATCCATGACTGCTAACATACCTGTAAGGATTATTGATCCTGCTTTCGGATATGCAACACACGTCAATACCCAATTTGTTTGTTGTGTCGGACACTGTTAGAGTAGAGAGTAGGCCAATGCACAGCAATAAAGAACAAGCAGGGCAAGTATTCGAAAAACCGGAGTTTATTCTGTGAACGGAACGTGAACCAACCGCGGGTGATTAATTCACACTGTACAGCCTGCACTAACCGAATGCGCATTCGATCATGGGTAGCGATTTCAAATAAACACTGGTCTGTTGCTCGTTATCTTTCCGATGCGTTAGGCATCAGCCGGGTTAACCATGGGCTCAGCTCGTTCAGGTTTTTGGGGAAGCTGGTTGAGCCAAAGCGATTCACGTGTTCCGCTGGTTTGCACTCGATTAACCGTACCATCCTAACACTCCCCCCTAGGGTTGTTCGAGGTCCCATCCTCGTCTTTGTTCAAGCTGCAACGGAGTTACTGACTTGCGCGTACGGCTGGATTCGCGGCTTTGTTAGGGCATGCTATCTGTCGTCGTCGCTAGGTTACCTGCCGTTCCGGCTTCAGTAGGCCTTTCCATTTCGAACGCCTCCAATAGTAGATCAAGACTAAGAGGTCCATTGCCGCACTGTAGGTCACGACAAAACTTTCGACAGAGTCGATTAACATGGCGCCTCCACAGCAACGGACCTATTTAGACGCCGTACAAGACGCTCCCAATACGTCCTTTAATGATGCCGACAGCCCACTTTTGATGGCTACAGCGCTGCTCTCTAATTAACACACGATCTGGTCGCAACATACGCTTTACTTACATCACAACAGACTACCGGCCGGATACTGGTCGGATAGCATCTTGTGCCAGACGTAATTTCCTGTTCATCAATGCTTCGCCTGGAAAACGGCCTTTCGGACTTTGCGGATTTGCAATTTGCAGTAGGAATATATCCAGTATTTCCGCTGTCCATCCCTACATTTCAGTATGGCCCGCTTACATGTGTCAACATATCATTCGACCTGTTCATTTTATTGCGGATGGAAAGGAGCACTTTATTGTGAGTGATTCAGCATCTTTTTCTGATATCAACGAACAACTGGGGAGTGAACTGCGTACCGTTGTCGGACACGATTGACTCCGGAACTCCAAAAGTGGAAAACTGATGTTGTAGTTTCGCAATCGTTGCAGTTGCAGTGGTTGTATCCGTAGTAAACATTTCTGGCCATTTGCCGTAGACATCCACGATAACTAGGAAATTTTCGGTAATCGGTCCAGCATAACCAATGTAGCGACGCACCCATGGTCTCTGGTTTTGGCCAGGGTTCTGTCAGGTGTCGGTTGGGCTGTTTTTGTGCGATGGCACAGCATAAACAGCTTCGGCACAGGTGCTCCAACGATTCATCCACACCGGGCCAGTAGACGTAACTCCTTGCCAAAGCCTTCATTTGGTTTATACCCGGATGTCCCAAATGAAACTGCGTCAAAACTCTGCTGCGGAGGTCCGAAGAAATGACGACGCGGTCAGCAAAAAGGTGGCGTACATCAACAATAGATTGGGCGTTACGTCTATGGAAAACTTGTCGGAGTTCCCCAGTTGGGCAATGTGATGGTCAGGCGGATCGGTGATATGTCATCGCCTGTTGGAGCGCGTTGTCCGATTCCGTCGCTGTGCGGACCATATCAAAAGTCACCGGTAATTGGTTTATGGTCTCCAAAACGGTGGCTCTGACTTCGGGTTCAATAGCAACGTTTGCGATAACCATTACTTCTGCTTCCGAGATCTGATCACGTATTAGTCGTGAAAGTATATCTGATTGTTCCATGTTACTAGTGAAAACGTACTCGATAGTGAAACTGTAGTTCAGAAATACTATGACCCAGCGTTGCACACGGTTCGAAGGTAAACTGGTATGCCTTTCCTAGAGCAAAAGTGGCCAACAACGACTTATGGTCGCTTACAAGGATGAAATGTCTCCTATAGAGCATTTTATGGAACTTCTTTAAGGTAACGATGATAGCCAAAGCTTCTTTTACAGTTCATCCGTAATTGCGCTCCGCTGGGATTAGAGATCGAGCAATATGAGCTAATGCCTTTTTCGTCCCATCAGGAAATTCGTGGGCTATGACTCCTTTCATTCTACAACTTGATGCGTCCGTTGTCAGGTTTGGATCAAATTGCGTCAACAGAAGTTTGGATTTCAAGTGTTTTTTACCTGATCAAAAGCACTTTGGCATTCGCTTGACCACTCCCATTTACATCCTTATGTAAGCAGCTGATTCAATGGTTCACGTAATCGGGACATATCTGGCAGGAATGCGCTATAATAGCTGATCAATCCTAAGCCTGACTTAAGTTCAGCAGGAGGCTTCACAACTGTACAGGAGGACTGAAGGGATGGCCGCCCTGAAGAGCAGAGTTAACAGTGCGGCCATCCCTTCAGCCCTCCTGTACAGTTGTGAAGCCTGGCCCATCAAGTCGACAGGCATAAAGAGGCTAGTCACGTTCCACCATCGCTGCTTCGCAGCTTACCTCTCATGTCCGGTGGGAACACCGCGCGACCAATGAGTGTGTTCGGCGTCGCGTATTTGGTGCAGGAAGAGCGAGTGAATTGCTCAGCACCATTATTTCGCGCACCAGACTCCGATGGCTGGGCCACGTGTTGCGCAGGACAGCCCACCGACTTTCGCATCGTGCGTTTGCGCGCTTGAGGTCTGGATGGAAGTGGCGAGGAGGCCAATTGATGACTTGGTCAGGAGGAATGAAGTCCCCTCACTGTGAATTTGGCATCGGTTGGTGTTTCGCAACCGCCGGGGTGAGGTCCGAAGGACGATGAACATGTTTGTTTGGATACTTTAGCTGATGGGGGGATCCGAAACCAATGGCACTTGTGTTGTGGGTCTCTATTTCCCTCCCCCTCTTTAGCTTCCCCCTCAACAACTAAACCCAATGCATAAAGTGAATTTAGCATTATGTTACTATGTCAGGTTTTTGTAGTCTCTATTGTTAAACTCTTATGTTTTATTATTGGGGCATATTAGCTGAAGTGTTTCCAACCCTCGGCGAACGTGTATTGATACTGATGATGATGACACATCTGTCTGATGCCAGAAGCAGCCTCGGTTGCCATGCTTGGTGTTGACGTCGCATTGAGGGACAAAGCTGAGGTCTCACTGCTCAATTGATTTCCGATTGATAACCGATTATGTGCGGTTGGACTTCAAGGCTCATACGCTCGTAGGGAGAGAGGCAATTTGTTTGTGCTATTTATCTACGTTCCGGCCGCCTGCAGTTGTGCATCAGTTAAGGACGACTTTTATCTCAGACTTCACCCGCTTTTGAGTAAAGCCCAAACATCCGATGTCCTCGGTCGCCTGCTACCATGCGAACGTCATTTTGGTAGCCGTCATGACCTTGATGTGAGTCGCTCTAATAACGGAGATAGATTTCTCACGTTATGTGAGGACAACCACCACTTTATCTCGTGCACGAAATTTTAAGCATATGAGGAGATGCACTGCCACCTGGCGTCCCCCTTCGCAAATACAAGCGTGGTCACAAATTGGTCGCATTGTAATCAGCTTCAAATGGCTGCGCGGTATAGGGGATTTCAGGTCGATTTGGTCCATGTAACTTGACTCAGATCACCCTCTGGTCTGTGCGGACATCTGCGTGCGTCTTGGGAGTTCCTCGAGACCAAAGCACCGTACGCTTGATTCCAACGTGCTAGTTGACCCCTCCACTCAACTGGCTTATCAGTTGCGTTCGTTAGTGTTTTACCTCAAGACAGCGAGCATCATTAGAGTTTCATATAGAAGGCCCTGATGTCCGATTGCCATGTTGAATCATTTGGCACCATCTGGGAAGCTGGATCTCTGCTCGCTCTTCGGAATTGTTTGATCGTCACGGAGCTATTCCAGATGATTCGAACAGCGGTGAAGCCCACGGCAACAAGCAAAGTCTGCGTAACGATCACGAAACTTGGTGGTCTCAGCGCGCTTCAGATGGAAACAGCAGCTCTCTCCTACAACTTTTGCAACCTTTTCCAGGTCATTCATACCAGTGTCCACAGGAGACCTGGTGTCATACAAGTAAAGTCAAATCAAGTTAAGGTAAGCTTTATGTATCCATATGAGCGCATTTTTAGCAATTTACTGTATCAGCTGCGGATTAAGTAAAATGACATCTTGGCAAGTGCAAAATTCTATAAATGGCCATAGAAAAAGAAAACTGGCGCGTTGATGTCATTCGAGTAAAAGGGCCCGCATTCTTGAGTATTGAGTGCATATTGATAACCAGAATCCTCGCGTTTTTTGCAGCCGACAGAGTATAGCTTTGTGAGGATATTTCTTCTTACTTGGTCTCATTGGCCTAAAGTTCGTGGCCAAAACGAACAAACTGCAAATATTGCGCAGTACCTGGGCTTAGTATTCAAAATATCAGTCTTATTGACCTTGGGAGTGATTGGATGACAAAAGCTGTCCAATTGTTCCTATAAAACTTATTGTATCCGCAGTTGATAAAGTAAAAATGATGTTCAATGTAAAGGCAATGGCCGATTTAAAGATCCCGCCCTGGGAATTTGACGGATCATTAATCACCAATTCGCCTAGGCGCATGGACCGCCGGGCTGAGCACTTCCACTCTCAGTTCATTTGGCTTCGTCCTTCCGCCTGTCTAGGAATTATGCCTAATTGCGCACCTTGAAACCTTTCACTGCAACCACTCACCGACGCCGTAGTCTGTCTTGAGCTTCGTCACTTGAAGCAGTTCAAGACTACCGGCTCAGACGGACTTTCTCCGGAGGTGTTCAAGTACGATGGCGAAGCAATTGGCAACCAGCACTTTTCACCAAGGTTTGATGTGAAGAAATGGTTCCGTCCTCTTGGGGCGAGTCGATTGTCGTGCCGATCTTCCAAATGGGGTGCTTGTACCTTATGCCTCGACCACAGTGGAATGAGCCTAACCTCCGTCGCCTCCAAATTGTTAACATCCATTTTACTCGGCAGGCTAACTCTGTTTCGAGAACTATCTACCCGTGAGGCACAGGCTGGTTTCCGTCCTGGTCGAGGGTGTGGACCACATGTTTACGCTGCGCCAACTCCCTGAGCAGCGTCACCTTTACCATCCATCTTTCTGGACATCTTAGTTGCGTTCGACTCGATCGATCGGCTTGCTTTATGACGTTTTCTGCAAAATAATGGGGTACCTGGAAAGCATACCGCCATCCTCCGAGCATTCTTCAGCAATGTCTCTAGCAGGGTGCGAGCTTATGGCAAACTCTATTCACCTTTCGTCGTCACTATCTGTGTGCGACAAGGATGTCCCGTGCCCATTTTTAATTTTGCGATTGAATGTGTCCTATTAAACGCTCTCCAGTGTTCTAGGCTAGATCTTCTTCTATGCAACCATGCGACTGACTTGGACTGTGCTGATGATTTTGCCTTGTTCAGTGACGACCCACGGATTATGCAGATCATTCTAAACCGTTTGGCGGTTGAAGCTACCAAGTATGGATTGACGTTCGTCCCATGGAAATGCAAAATCTTACTCTGGAATTGGCATCCACTTGCCTCAGTGGGGTGATTCTTGAAAACGCGCAGCTTAAAAAAGTGGATACGTACATTTACCTTGGGAACTGGGTTTTTGCTGATGGCACAATTGGAAGGGGATTTCTCTCCGTGTTACAAAATGCATCTGTGGTGTCGTGACGTTTCAATCTCGGTAAAGGGCAGGATCTACAGTGTCTGTGTTCATGCGGTACTGTTGTGTGCAAGCGAGTCCTGACCGATCCATGTAAATGACTTGCGTCGGATTTCGGCCATCAACAGCGGTTGTCTGCGGAGAATAGCTCGTGTGTTGTGGGAACACCATGTTTGCAACGACGATCTAAGAAATTGCGTCTTAGGTACTACGGATCTCCATCTCGACAAACTGATACCGCTGCGCCAACTACGATGACTGGGTTACCTCCTACGCACGTTGTACGAGCGTTTACCATGGCGCGCTCCATTTGCTTGTGATGGGCCGAACTGGAAGAAATTGCAAGGTAATGAACCTACCATTTGGTGACAAAACGTCAAGGTGCTGACTTCCAGTCTAGTTGTCTGTCCTATATGTCTTCCGGGCTGCGGAGTCAAGGATGAAGAACACCCTGCTGGTTGGAGACTCTTAAGGACATTTTACTCGTCGTTTGATTTTGGTTTGGAAATCAAATTTATCTCGCTCTGTCCCTTTCCCCGGCTGCTTCATAATTTTCGCATCCTATTTAAATCACTTTTCTCTTCATGAAGCACACTGCCACCGAAGGTAGTTCCAAGCTTCCTTCAGAGGATCCCTGCTATTAGACTCATCTACTCTATGTTGCAGTGCTTTAGCGTGCATTTTAATTAAATATGATAAAGCGATCAACCTCTTCCACGTGTCTCTCCTTACCCCGTCTCTAGGAGCCATGCACGGCGCTTCGACCAGATGAGCAGTTCACGTTTGACGAAGGTCACAAGGCACAAGTTTTGTTTGGGGGTACAAAAGTCGTCCAATTCACTTCTCCGTCAAAAAGTTCAAACCAACTCAGAGGTATTTGTCGATTGACCTTAACTACTCGAAATTTGGTTACCTCTCAAATATCTATTTCACATTTGTTTTTTGTTAATAATGACACCTTTGATAGACTCGGATTTCTTTTTATGCCGAGATTCGGTACTTTTATTCGGTATCGTATTAAATTCCCTACCTCTCGTGTTGACTGTTGTAGTTATCCGCTTTTTCCCGGACGATCATATATTCCATTACTTCTTCATGCAGCGCTTCCGATGAAGAATTGATCACACTCAACGTCCAACTGCTTTCCGACTTCGGTCGCCCTGGTACTGTCTCGGGAACTAGTGGTGGATGCTTTGTTGGGCTCCACACGTTAACATCATCTACTTGATCGCCTTGAATTCTGACTCCGATCTGATGATACAAATTCATTCATTACACTTCTTATCTGCTTTGTCCTTAAACCTTTTGAAGTCGTCCCAAAGGGAGTTACAGTTAGACAGACATCAAATCACTAAGGATTATTCCAATTTTTTTTGTTAACAGCGGAAAATGTGGATTCATTTTCCAACCGCATCATCGCCGTAATGACAATAGCCCACGGTAGCCGGTTAGATGCTGGAGATGAAAACACACAAACAGAAACTCCAGGGGAAAGGAACGAGGAAAAGGGGGTAACCGTTAGTCAGATAAATCCACGAGTAGACCTACCGAGCTGCATACGAGAACATCATCAACTCCTGTAATGCACCATGATTACGTTGCCGATCCTGCGCTTCGTATACAGAAAAAGAGCGTGCACCATCACGGTCAATATTTTTCGGCAAGCTATTCGCTAACCACTTCGGGACTTTACCACATCTGACACAATATTGGCAACCATTGCACACCAAGGTAGTCGGTCGACAAACTTTCGAAGAAATTTAACTTGCGGACGAGTTGGCTCACGGCAGAAGGTATTCTAATGCGGAATTAGGAACTTGCTGCCACTCACCGACACGTGCGTGGTTTGTCTGCTCGGTGATTCCACGAGATACGAGCGACTTGCAACGGTCACAGTTGGTTACATATTACCGATTTCTTATCATCTCCAGCAAGTATTGGTCTTAGCTCTGGTTTACGTGGAGTCGATGTGCGCTGTAACGTTGATTACCGCGTTTACATTACCAAGTAACTTCACCACAAGGCTACTTAGCCATATGTCCACCGCACCTTTTTGAATGCACCACAAGACTTTCCTCCCTGCTGTGGCTTAGCAACAGTGCGCGCTCTCCTTTCATTCTTTTGGATTCGAACCCACAAGTCACCGACGGATGCCATTTATCCATGGATAATGAAGAAAAATCTAAGTATTCTTGTTCAGCAATCCTTTGTATCATGCTTTTGGTTCTGCCATCCTGTTCCCCTCTATTGTTCGAGCGATATTCTCCACCTAGTTTGTCCGATTCCATCCATCATTCTGGTACACACCATCATTTCTTTGTCAAACTTTTTCCTCTGCATCTCGTTGTCTATGTGTTCGCGTGACCTTTTCATCACGCAAATCTGGTTTTAATCCGAAGTTCCCTGATATCTCATTTTTCAGCCCCAGACAACGGGTGTATATGTTTCGTCCTCCGCACCGGTCTGAGCACATCGCAAGGCCGTCTGTTGAAGACCATAATGTACAGCGTGAAAGCTGTTACTGCGAACAACTTAGAGACCTTTTTATTCATCGCATTTTTGCTGGTATTCGCTATCATTGCTTCCGCTTACGTTTGGATTGAAGGTAAGCCACTTCCAGTCATTCTTACTTCCTCAGGCTGTTTGGAATCGTCTTTTTGCTTTGTTGGCTCAATTTCCGCGTTCATCCTTAGGCTACACAACCTTACGCCCACGCAGTGCGCTTTTATTCATATTTGTGGCGTTTTAACTATTTTCGCCTTCCTCGATCCACTCCGTTTCCAATTCGATAAGTCTCATCGCACCAATTTATTCTTTTCTCAGAAGCAATATATTCATTAGAACAATTGCTATTGATTTTCCACAAGCATTGGCACATGTTTCATTTATCTTCCATAGTCTAAAGCTTCACGCGCGCCTCGGTCACGATTAAGATTGCTGTTGTCGTCTTCCCACATTGAACTTGTTGATCCCTAGTAATTCAGTGTTTCGTTTTTCCCGCACCTCCCACTGCCGGAATTGTCTACTTACATGCACTCCAATCCCAGTAGCCTTACTATTTCACAGCGATTTCCCCTTTGTGAGTGGCTTGACGTCACCCCCCTCTGAGCCACCTTTGCACTTCCTTCTTCCAGGTTCGTCTGATCCGCGGCGCAACCGTTACAAACTGTTCTTGGAGTGCACTCTGATCTTGACATCCGTAATCCCTCAAGAATTGCCCATCGAGCTTTCCCTGGCCGTAAACTCCTCTCTGCTCGCTCTGTCCAAATTATGTGAGTCGCCCACTTGTTCACTATCAGTTGGCAATGTGGCTAACATACATCCCTAAGTCTGCCGATTTAGGATTGTTCTTTTCATTTGCTTGTAGTCGCGATACTTAACCCTAAACATAGATGGTATTATTCGGGTTTACTCACTTCTACAACACGATGGTTTGATTCACTTTACTGGTTCGTCTAAATTTATCCCACTAGAAGTGTGGTATCCTATTTTTACCCGACTTTCTTTTGGGTCTTTCGTGTGGTAATTAAAGTCCGTGTCATAAAGAGTTAGGCGGATGTTTGATCCACCTTGTATACCAGCCAGTGGTCGTGTGATTCGGGTGTCTTATCAGTAGTCCACAAACTACTTATCCCATGCTGTGTAGGTGGGTGCGGTCTCCCAGTATCCCTGACCAGCGCGCGACTGATGGTATGGTCCTTTGGCAACGAAACATCGATACGACGCACCGATGTATCGCTGACGACTCTTTTTGCACCGTATAAGGAAGGCTGGGACGTCACTACACGTGTTACATGCTGCTCATCATGAGTTCTATGTCCTGTTCCCATACACTTACCCGGAAATTCCAGCGAAACACATGAAAAAATTACTTGCCTTGTAATCTAACACCAGTTCGGTCATCCCGATAACTATCGACTTTCGCCGGAATCCTCTCATTTACAGTTATCATGTGATCTATCCTGGAGTGTTCTGTTTTGATTCTTCCCATGCGAGTATTAAGGTCATGACCTCGCTAAGCCGTTGGCTTAGATTGTATGAACAGCGTATGAACAAATGTGTTCAACATTTTCTCCTCTGTACAACAACGACGTAAATCACATCCTCTGTTAGCTATCGAATCCTTTGTCTTTTTGACGATTTTAATTTCACGAGATTGACATTTCGGGTCCAATGGAGCTCCCTACACTTGTACTAATCCAACGAAACTATTATCTTTCAGCGCACCATCTGCTCTATCTCAGTTTAACAAAAATTTTAATACGACTCTTGTACCGACCATCGGAAGAATCATTTAATCCCCCTTGCTATCGGGATGGACAACAGATCATTGCAGCATGAATACTGAATGTTGCATTATGGGAGCGAGTAGAAATTCAACTATACCACTCCAACAAACCATGATAAAGTTAAAAAACTGTCTGTGACCACTCAATACTCCGATTATTTTTCAAGTTCTCTCGTGTTATCGGCTGTATTGTTTGCAGGTTCGCTCGCGGCTTCAAAAAATTTATTCTTCCGCCTATCGGGACAGATGCGTCCAGTCAACAAGATGATTAAGATGAACCAGCTTGAGGCATCTTGCATGACCTAATATAGGTGGTGCTTAGCTTTTGCTTTCTTCTACATGTGTCAAATGCTAGCTCTACTGCTCTGCGATCCAGTGTACTCGGTCCACCCGTTGAGACGGGCCTGATGTGGGACACGCTTCCAGGGACTGTGTGGTCCTTGGAAAGTAAGGACAAATTTGAATAGCCATCAGTCATTATCATTCATGTACATTTGAATATTCCATCTGCATGGCTTTGAATCGTTATGCCATTGTTGTTCACTTTAATTGACTCATTCCGTTTCTCCACCTTGTTCTATCAATTCAGTTTCAGTGGTCCCGCGCCTGCATTTCACGGTTTGCTTTTTAGCTCAATCCATTCATGCAAGACTAAACCAGTTCAATACTGCTCACCCAGCCATACAGTTCTCGAGTGTGGGAACTGCTTGCCTAGTTATTCTTCTACCGGCTACATGTCTGATCCATCTGACTTGTTTATCAGCTGTCCTTACGCAAACCACCCGGTCATTTTAGGTTTGAACGACCCCCAGTTAATGAATTGCAAAGAATGATCTCCGTATATATGCACATACACGTGTGTCGCAAGCAACGTTTGCAGCATCAACTAACTTTTGGGCATCGAAATTGAACTTGTACACTTCTCGATTACTGTGAAACCGTGCCCACAAATAGTCGGATTTCCTTTGCATATACAACATGATCACGCTTACAGAACTGTCCATGGTGGGGGTTTTCGCAATAAAGGTGTTTTAACAAAAAGTTTACATCGGGGATTTCATTGTGAATCTCATCCAATTCATGGGCATTCTCAGTTGTTGCACTACGATGCATATCGATGGAGACCATGATGACGGTGGGCTCGTGAAAGAGGAACACTGCGAATGGAGATGTGAACACAAGTTAAATGGACAAATTACCATCGCGTATGAAGGCACCAATAGCAAACAAAAGGAGAATTACGAGGCAAGCTCTTTGTGAGAAACAAAAGCCCTATACCTAAAGTCACGGAACTTGGACCATGATAAACGGGAGAAAACTGCGGTTGCTACGTCCACATCTCTTATTCTGAGCAGGCTTTTGGCTGCCGCAAGTGACTGAGGTGAGGAAACGTACAGATGAGGAAAAAGTAAATAGGCTTGAAGTGCCTAATCCTTCTCGAGACTCCATGTCTCGTGCACTTCGAGAACGAATTGTTTATGCCCATACTATGCAACTCTCTTACTATTCCTTTGCAGTAAACTTTCATCATCATCATCATTATACACGCTAGCTAGATGTGTAAAAGCACCTCAGCCACTGTGTCGCAATACATAAAAGAAAAGAGAAAATAACTACAACAGTTGCATGCCAACTGAGCTACCAACAATGCATGGGCATCGTTCCGGAAATCAAGCAGCCGGCTATTAGCCAACAAGAAAATTATGATGTAAAATTATATTACGCTACGAAATGAGATCGTCGTTGGAGGGGAGGCTAAAAGGGATGGGGAGGGACGAAGAAACTCACAGCAGGAACGCCACTGAGGTCGGCTCCTAGCCATGTCAGCAAGTGTATCTAACAAAACGTGTTCATCGTCTTTTGGATTCCAACCATAGAGCCGTGGAGCTCCAACCAAGGCCGGCTTTGAAATAAGGGCCTTCATTCCCCTCGGGCAAGTCATCGCTTGGCTACCGCTCCTCTTCTTCCATCCACACCCCCGGCGCGCAAACAACGCACATCTCGGAAGTCGGTGGGCTGGCATGCGCAACACGTGGCCGAGCCATCGGAGCCTGATGCGTGAAAGAACGGTGCTGAGCGGTTCATTTCCTTTTCCCGTGCCATAAACAAGGCGTCGAACACGCTCGTTGCTCACGCGGTGTTCCCACCAGATGTGAGCCAAACTGCGAAGGCACCGATGGTCGAACGTAACTAGCCTCTTTATGTCTGCTGATCTAAGGGGCCAGGTTTCGCAACCGTACAGTAAGGTCGAACGTACCGCTGCATTGTACACACTACCCTTCAGGGCCAGTGATATCGCGCCGCCCCATAGGTGCCGAAGGTTAGCAAAAGCATTTCGAGCTCTAACTATACGGTCTGTGTTCTTGTCTTTGATCCCAAAGGCGCTGATCCAGCTTCCCAGGTAGTTGAATTTTTGAACGACTTCTAGCTGATCCCCACCAAGGGTCAGCGCAGGAGGCGATTCCTGCCAATTTTAGAGGAAAGCTTTGCACTTCGATGGTGCAAAGCGAAGCCCGAAGCGGCTGACAGCCAGCGCTAATCTGTCCAGTGCAGCTGGGCACGTCTGGGAACTGTCACAGACGACGGCATATCATTCACATATCATCCACATTAAGAAGTCGTTCTCCTGCGAGTAGCTCCACACTTCAGTCATGTCCTGTAAATGCAATCTCTGTGACTTCGTCAGTAGCGAAGTTGAAGTGGAGAGTTGACAACGGGCATCCTTGTCTCACACCACTGGAGATATTAAACGGCGAACACAGCTTGCCGTAAGCCCTCACTCTGCCTGAGCTACGCGCGTATAATGCTCGGATAATATTTACATATTTCTCGGGCACAACTTTCCTGAGTAGACAGTCACAAAGGGTACATCATTCATCCGAATCGTGGGCACCTTTGATATCGAGGAACACGACAATGGCGGTAGGCAAATGTTTGTGATGGTGCTCCAACAACTGACGCAAAGTGAACTTGTGGTCAATGCAGCCATGACTCCGACGAACCGCGGCTTGCTCCTCAAGAATCTGACTTTCACGGTCGCCAGTCAATCTGTGAAGGAGTACAGAGGCAAGTAATTTGGAGGCGATGTGGATCAGACTGATTCTTCTATGGTTGCCGCATTCCGAGCGCGAGCCTCCTTTGAAGGCGGGAACAATAACGGAGCGGCTCCAGTTGGCTAGGACAGTTTCCTGCTCCCACAGTTTCACTAGTAATTCCTGTAACTCATCCACAATCGCAACTCCCCCAACTGTGAAGTGGGCTGGAGGAAGATCATCTGGTCCCACGGCTTTATTTAACTTCAACAGTCCGATCTCACGTTTGACTTCAGAGCAAGGGGGCGGATGCAAAGGTACAGCCCACGGAGCGGGGCGATCACTAGCCGGTGAGGAATCGAATAATTCCGGCCGATTAAATTGCTTTTCAAAATGCTCAGTCCAACGCTCCAAACCTTTTGACAAATTGTGGATAGGCTGTCCACTATCGTCACAAATTGTTTCACGAACACCAGGTCTCCTGCTGCCCGTTTCCCATATCAGAGGGAATAGCTTTCGATGGTTACCAAAGGCGGTGGCTACTTCCACCTCGGACGCACGAAGAGACCACCAAGGTTCGCGATCTCTCTTCAGACTAGCACGGAGTCTTGCCCGGAGGTCTTTGCGAGTTTCATTGCGTTCGCTTCCAATCGGAATATGCCGGCGAGCATCGATAAGTTCCATCAATCGCGAAGAGATCCAATGTCCATGTTGGCCGTTCGACTTACTACATGTGGATTTGCCTCCTGCTAATGAGGTCCGGTGAACTTTCGATCAGTGACCTTCAACTGTCTCCAGTGAACCCTTACTCAACTCGCATGTCAGCGTACTTTGATACACATTCAGAACAGTTGGCTTCGTCAGTTGGCTGGTGTCAATGTGCTCACAACGTTGTCGTGGGTGTCCGCCAAAACGCATCCGCAGGTCAGCACACACAAGTGCATGGTCGGTGTCCACACCTGTGCTCCAAATCGAGCGACAGTTCTGGATGCAGCCTCTCCAGCGGTAACTGCAATGTGATCGATTTGCGTCCATAGCTGGTTCGAGGCTGGTGGTCGTCAAGTCACCCTCCGGCGGGTGGTGTGTCTGAAATTAGTGCTCGCAAGAAATAAGCGAGCATCCTCACATAAATGAAGTAACCGCTCACCGTTATCATTACGGGAGCCTATACCATGTTGGCCGCCCAGATGCAGCGCATCTGTGGATAATTTTCCAACTTGAGCGTTCAGATCCCCAGCCAGCACTACAGTGTCCGAGCTTCTTTTGTGGCTAAGGAGCTCGTTCAGTTGACGATAGAAGTCGTCTTTTACCGAGTCATCGCTACAGTTTGTCGGTGCATAGGCAGCGATAACGAATAGACACCTGTTAGTCCCACGCGACTTCGAAGTTTTGAACGAGCCAGCCAATCGGACCGCGCACATCCGGCTACTGATTGGAATCCTATCAACCAGAGTAGCTTCAGCCCGGGGACTCAGGGCAATACCAATACCGGCTTGGCCGGTGCCCGAAGCTGCATCGTCACCGGATAGGCGCAATGAGAAAGTGCTGCTAGTGTCACCTGAAGGGGATCGCAGAGTGAGCACAGAGCTCGAGTCTTGCAGGCGGGTCTCCGATAAGCAACAGATATCGATCGAGAGGGTCTCTAATGTTCGGGAAGTGCTGCCTGTTGACCGATCTAAAGGAATGTGTGAACATTGAGGCATGCCATTCTGAAGGAGGATCGAGGGCTCCAAATGGAAGCCGATGAACTGGAATGGGTCGCTTGCTTGGACATGGGCCTGTTGACAGTGTAGGAATGACGCTCCGCGTTCATCTGTGAGTTGAAACTAAAAGACAGGCGACTATTGAAGCAAGGTGGGGGAAGGCCGAGAATTGGGGAGTTGAAAACAGGGGGGATATAAGTAAAGTTGGAACGGGACGATAAGGGTGAAAAAGCCCGAGAAGGGGAATAAGAAGACGGGAAGGCTTAAGCAGTAGCATCCAAACCCCTATCCACCCTGCCCGATGCAGCAGATAGGGCACCGCTGATTATCCTCTGCGGTGGCCAGAGCATCAAGAAATTGTTTGAGAAAAGATTCATTGTATTGCGTGGGCAGGATACTGTCAGGTTGCTCAGGCCTAGACAGGAGAACGATTAGGGTTCTCAACCAAAGCCTTTGGTTCAAAAACCTGACCTATAGGCAGTGGGTTTGGCGTTGGGCTACAAGGAGTCCGTTTTAAGGAATAAGGAGCCACCCGCATTCCAACCTGGAGGACCAGGAGGCTGAGTTTGTCTGGCCTGTAACCATTGACCAATCTGGTATGAGTGGCTCTGAAGGTGCATCACCCAGCATAGCTCAATGGATCACAGAGGCACACAAACCATCGCACCACGGTAAGGTCCAGCCTCATTGTTCATTTGGATTTCATGGTGACTCAGATATAAGCTGGCAAGTGTCTAGGTATTCACGTACCTGCTCTTTCAATTGTTCAGGATGACCTTTTCGTGAGTTTTGCATAGCTGTACTACAAAGCTCGGCAATGGGGCCAAATAAACGTAGACGATCATTAGAAAGGGCTTGGGTTATTAAGCTGATTTTGACTGGGTGATTCACGGATTGATAAGGCTCTGATACTGGCAAATGAGTGGATGTTATTTACTATTTCAGGCTTAGGACAGTCTAGGTTGACGAAATAGAAGATGGTTGTTTGATTCATCACTGCACAGCTGATTCCACAGGCACATAGTGGGTTTTGAAGCCAGGGAGAAATAAAAATTGTTGTTGATCAAGGTTAGGAAAAGTGGCAGTCAAACATTTCTGCACACTCAACTTGCTAAAATAACGGGCTCTGTTGACGCGTGGCGAACTGGGGAGACAGTTTAGTTCCTAGGTGCCAACCAGAAATGTTGTGTACAAATAACTTAGTGGGAAGATTGCTTGAGGACTTGCTAGTTACATGAAGCCTTTTATCCTGTTATGGGAGCTGATTGATTTTCGCAGGCCACCATACTACCGAAATTGCTGTAGCTGGCGCGATTTTAACTATTCTTCCATTAATGCTCTTCCTCAAACGACTACTAACCCTAACGAGTCGGCTGAGAAGCGCGCTCTTCTGGGATGCATTGTGCTTTAGTGATGAAACCAATTTCGAAACTTGAGAAACTTGAAAGTTGTGGTTTGGTCTACTCTGCGTAAGACAGAGCGGACACAAATAGTAACAAATTTTACACAAATCACCATACCAGGTTACGCAGAGTAGCCTATGTGACCTTCCTTATTATAATGACTAACGTTGGCTGTCTGAGTTCTCTTCTCCACGTTGGCCTGACACCAACAGAGTAGTCTTCTTGCTAAAAGTTTTTATTAATCCACCTCAAATAACCATCTTTGTGAGTATCCACTGTGTCGTATCGGGGTGTTAACGAAGCTACATCCTTGTGCACATTAACTGAAACAAACTACGATTGTGTCTCTTTTTCTATGAATATCATGTTTTTATACATGAAAGCTGCCCTTTTAGCATTTATTTTTTTATTTTATTTTGGGAATAAATATTTCATCATTGTTTGTGAATCAGACGATGTAATAACTGCGCATGTCTAGTCGTAACATCACACAAGATTGCGTCATACTTTTTATGGTTAGTAAGGTTTTTGTTTCAACTTCTTGTTTTTTGTGATTCAGTCATTGTTTGAGATGGACGTGACTCCCAGAAGGCGCATGAAGATCGTGACCTTGCACGAACACACAGACAAGACCTACAGGGACATAGCAAGAATAGTAGGCGTCAGTCCGACAACCGTCAGCTGTGTGGTCAAAAAGAAAAAGGAAACGGGATGCATTTCGCCAAAACGCAAAGGGAAATGTGGTCCTAAGAGGAAAACCACTGCCAGGGATGACGCTTACCTAATACGGGAAAGTGTTAAAGATCCTCGAAAGACTAGTGACGCATTAAAACGTGATTTGGGGGAGAAAGGAATAGAAATCAGTTCTTCAACGGGATCTGGCCCCGTGCCACACATCAAAAATGGTCAAGACTTTTTTCAATACTTATCAAATAACCATCTTGGACTGGCCTGGAAATTCACAAGATTTAAACCCCATTGAAAATATGTGGTCTATTTGCAAGCAACGCCTTCGTGGCATGAACTGTACGACAAAGGAGAAACTTATTCAAGCTTAAATTCAAGTTTGGTACAGGGACCCAAGATGTTGAAATACGCCAGATCCGTCAGGAAATGTCTTTTTTAGTTCTGGAACAGCTCTTCTTTGGAGAACTTCTATATATTGTGGAGAGTGCATCATGCCCTGGACTGGATGCAAGGCGCCGACGCCGTAATAACTAAAGCACCCCCAAAACATCTGCTTTTGTGGGTGTTTCACAAAGTGGTCAATGTGGGAATCACGAACCTTTTCTCCCTCTGACCTCCAAACATACTGACTTCTCTGACCATGAACATAGAAATGGCTTTCATCGCTGAGTAGGACGTTTCTCCAATCTTTTTTTGTCCAGTTTTTGTATTTTAGTCCCCATTTGTAACGCTTAACTTTCATTACTTTTGTCAGAAGTTGTTTTTTCACAGGCCGTCTGGCTTTCCGACCAACTTCCAGGAGTCGCTTGCGAACCGTTGAAGAACTGATTTCTATTCCTTTCTCCCCCAAATCACGTTTTAATGCGTCACTAGTCTTTCGAGGATCTTTAACACTTTCCCGTATTAGGTAAGCGTCATCCCTGGCAGTGGTTTTCCTCTTAGGACCACATTTCCCTTTGCGTTTTGGCGAAATGCATCCCGTTTCCTTTTTCTTTTTGACCACACAGCTGACGGTTGTCGGACTGACGCCTACTATTCTTGCTATGTCCCTGTAGGTCTTGTCTGTGTGTTCGTGCAAGGTCACGATCTTCATGCGCCTTCTGGGAGTCACGTCCATCTCAAACAATGACTGAATCACAAAAAACAAGAAGTTGAAACAAAAACCTTACTAACCATAAAAAGTATGACGCAATCTTGTGTGATGTTACGACTAGACATGCGCAGTTATTACATCGTCTGATTCACAAACAATGATGAAATATTTATTCCCAAAATAAAATAAAAAAATAAATGCTAAAAGGGCAGCTTTCATGTATAAAAACATGATATTCATAGAAAAAGAGACACAATCGTAGTTTGTTTCAGTTAATGTGCACAAGGATGTACGTACGGTTACCGCACAGTTGTACACTCCGTTTTATTTACTGGCTTTAGACACCACCTTTCCAGCTATGCTCAGTCATACTGCCATTACTTTTCACTCATTAGTCACCATTCATACGGTGATTCACTGCTTGGTTTCGATTTGTGTGCTGAATCAAAAGCAATGTGTTCACGTGACTAGCTTCTCATCCTTTCGCCTTATGCTTACAGCGATTACTAGGTACTGGCCATCTTGAGTCCATCGCACCGATGTCACTACACCTTAACGCACCTGACAGTATATTTGCCTCCATGGTTTCTTGAGCGACTCATTCTACGCTGGCTACTGATAGCGAGCGAGCAAGTTTAGCCTCGACGATCACTTCACTGAAGCTAATCGAATGTTCCATGACCCCCTACTCTCAAAATAGCAATTACTAGTTCAGCTGTATCGATCTAGTGCTCTGGCGTCACGGGTTGTCTCCGACAGGATAACATTGTTGGTTAGTCATTTACTACGGTCCCATCCCAGACGAGACACACCCCCGGTTTCTGTGGCCGCAATTCTCAAGACCATTATGCAGTTGATCGTGGTAGTAGAATTGTGACAGACACGTGCGGACCATACGCACATTTTTTCAACTTTATAAACGCATTTCCCCTCTATCCTCACAATCATCAGCAACTGAGCCTATTCAGCCCTTGTTGGTTGAGTTATGGAGTCAACCATGACTACTGCATGCAATTTTTCTTCCCAAAATGTGTTGCCATAGAGTACCATCATATTATAGGACTCCGGCCCATGTTTTTCTATTTTTCATTACTTACCAGATCAGCGTGACTATCTTCCGAACCCATATCTTCATTTCATGTTGCACCAATCAGGGTCCGAAAACCACACCAGAGAGATAACCAGAGGACCCTCGACCTAACCTTTCTCCACCTCAAAGTTGCTGTATATTCTGTATCTTGGGCGCGGACCCAGCATACCAACCATTTACTGCATCTGTGGCTGTCTGTTTCGAGGTTCAGTGCTGCAACTTGCGCACCGAGTCTAGATTGATGCTAAATACATGACCCTCTATGTTCGCGGTGTCGAAATCGCTCATGTATATGCAGAAATCGGTGTCCTCGGACGAACCCGAGTGATTGGTCCTCCAATCATGGTAATGGGTAGCGACCGTAGATAAGGTGTCTGTTCGGTGGAATGGCTCCTCAGAAGACAGAGTTGTTTTTCGACTCCCATGAATGCGCCTATCATTTGTTTTACGCTGAGTGCCTTGTGATTTGGCAACGTTTCTCCTTCAAAACTTATGCTATTCTTAAGGGATTAGATACGTACCTCTGCATTTCTTGATTTCATTGAACAACCAATCGGAAGAGTCTACCGGTTATCAAATATAGGTGTCCGGATTGCCCGTAAGGATAATGGCGCCCAAGATTTCGTGGTGCGCATTCGCGATGCTCTCACTCTTCCAAGTGGCCAATGGAGCCTTGCTTTATCGGTCGGAGTTGGGGTGTACAGCGCTGTGGTACAGTCACCGTTCCAGTGTAGAGCAGAAACGGATACTCCCTTCTGAACCCGTTTATTTGGTAGACTTGACTTTGCGCATATCCAATGGTGGCACTGAATGAATTATGTTGCGATTATGTACTTGTTGTCTGGTAGAAGATCCTTGTGTGCCTCTGTGATACACTTGTTTTGTCTAAATTGAATATGTCGCACATGGACGTTTGATCTATTGTACTAGATTGGTAGATTTGCAACCGCGAATGCGAAAACAGCAGCACTCAGATCAAATAAAGCGATCGCAAGTTTACTTCACTGGGGCGCTACAGTCCCAGAGCGAAATATGTTCAGTAACGGCAATTCTTGAAAATGTTCGCACCTCGAAATATAGATGGGGATGTTTAGTTGTTCTTCGTGCTGAATGGTTTTTCTATCAATGAGGAACTCGGGAGCCAAAGTGTGACCTCTAACCTAGAATAAAAATGATTTAGGACCAATGGTGGAGCACGTCCTTCGAAGTTGCGCTAGTGACGTTCCGCAGTATAGTAATGAAATGTCCTCAAACAAAGTGTTCTGACCAGGAACTGCTTAATTTCTTCGCCGAATCACAAATGGCAGCTGTTAATCACGATGTAAATCAATTGTGATTTCCAGCATATATCGTAACGACATTTGAAACAAGTATTCGCCACTGTTCCCCACCCGTGGCCTATAGATCACGAGCTTGATTTGGAATCCGAAGGTGCGGGTTCGGGCTTGTGTAGGGGACCGGGTTACCCTCGCACTATCCTTATCCCACGCACAACTGTCGATGATTGCACGACAGTGAAGCGTCGGTTCTACGTACCGGCATACTGCTGGTGCCTCTTTTGCCTGTTTCCAGAGCGGTCGGAGAGAATTGAGGAAGAATTAAGGGTGAACTAGTATGTAGACTAAATTCCGCGAACGATACTTTAAGAAACTCGCATCTCAGGTCTACGGAAGTGTGACTTGGTTAAGCCAGCGAATTGTCTCATCGAGTTGACGTTTTCCATAACCTGAGCTCAAATTCGGAAGTCATTGCCGCAAATCCAATCAACAGAGCGATTGGTTCGATCATAGCGTCCATAACCAGCGTTGGACGAATAAGAGTGAGCACTTGTGTACTAATCAGCGCGTTTATTGAACCTCCCTCTGATACTAAATGTGCTATTTACCTAGCCCTGTCGGCTAACATCGCAACCAGATACAGTCGTCCAGCAAGATTACAACCCCTATAGCCGTGTCGGTGCATTCGTCTTAGGCGCTACAAATGTGCCACTGTCGTTGGTCAAACAATTATTCACCTATGGTCTCGTGTTTTCGAATTCTAAATGGGAATTTTTAAGTTGATTACACTATCCGAGCCTCTCTCAGCGGTGTTGAAGCTCAATCAGTTCCTGTGGTTCTCCACAAACCTTGCTGAAACCGAAACCTGTGTTCAATTTTTCGATGAGTGCGTTGAGCGTTATGAGTATCCTGCTAGATTTTGGAAGCACCTACGTCGTAATCAGATTTACCTTAATAGCAAGGCACTTAAACGGCATGCACCTAACCAACGTAATACGGGGCAGTCCAAGACAGCCGAATACGAAAGGAATTTAGCACAATGCTACGCAACAACAGAGGATTTAGCTGCAGAGTAATTCTTGGATTATGTCCAGTCTATTACCAGTAATCATGTACAGCGTAGGCGTTCAACTTTAAAAAACCATAAGCCAGTTAAAACCGCAAGCTATGTTTCCGAACAGACCCGAAAGGTACGTGCACAACTTTTCTAGCGTGGACCTGGAAACAACTTTAATGGAAGTTTATCGATCAGTTTAAAATTTTGTGCACCTAGACATAGAGAAAACCAACTTCATTACGAATTGCAATTGAAAAAGCTATATGACCAAACGAAAGGGTTAACCGCTAAGTCTACTATGGATCTCGAACGATTTAAGTGCTTTTTAGTACATTGTTGTTACCAATGTCTTAAACATCATGTCCATAATCGTGGTCCATTAACAGGAAAGCAACTAGACGTGCTGGATGGGTTTAAGCGCAACGAGGTGGTCATTATGTGCAAATCGGACCAGAGTGACGGGGTTATGTTACTAGACAGAAAATACTATATTGATAAACGCAGGAATTATGAACGAAGAGACGAACTTTTCTTGAGGCACGAGGGAAGTTGACCAAACGGAACAGATTGAAAGGCAGATCATTAAAAGTCCCTAACAACTTCGGGCCAAGGGGTACATTACCGATGCCTTGTATGACAGTCTTAAACCTTGCGGCACCGACGTTCCGAGGCTTTACGGCTTGCCAAAAATCCATAAGGCCTACATCCCGCTTCGTCCTATTCTGGTTACTTCCTCCTAATACTCAGTTGCCCAGTGGCTTGTAGATATTCTTGAGCCGGTGAGACAACAGCTTGTGACTTACAGCCTACGTGACAGTTTTCAGTTCGTCGAGAGCATCAAGGAGACCAAAATTAATGAGAAAGTGATGTTCCCCTTTGATGTGCTCTTGCTTTTGACTAACGTCCAGCTGATCGAAACCATCGTTTACATTTGCGAGCACATAACGAAGTCGGAAATTAAAATTTGTATACCTGTACTTGAGCTGAAAAGCTTATTGCTGCGGTGCACATGGAATGTGCAATTCCTATTTACTGGTACATTTCACCGACAAAAGGACAGTGTAGCCATGGGATCCCCCATCGGTCCGTTGTTCGCAGATATATTCATGGCCAAGTTGAAGCAAACAAAATAGCAAGCGGAAATAAAATCTTTTGACTGCTACCACCGTTATATGGATGGCATATTTGTAGTGGTGGATAAATGCATCAATGTGGATGAGGTTCTCGTGCGCTTTAACCGTTCCCACGCAGCACTACAATTTACCTACGAGGCGAAAACTTGCAACCGGCTTCCGTATCTAGATGTCTTGTGAACTAGGAGGTCAGACGGCTCTATCCAGCGGAAAGTCTACAGAAAGGATACATGGATTGGACGGTACACGAGTTTTCACAGTTTCGTCCCCTTGAGAGATAAGCGAAACTTAATCCACTGCCTTACCACAAGAACACGTATAATTTGCTCACAGGACATCCTGGATAAGGAACTAGCCTTTTTGAAGAATACGCTGCGGGAAAACAACTACCGTGATAGATTTATTGCAAAGAATTTTAAAGAAAAACCCACGCCGGTACCAGTTTTAACCGCGGCGAAGGAGTTATTTATAGAATTACCTTTCAAAGCGGATGCCGCTTCCCAGCGCCTAACCAAAAGTCTTTCAGTCTCAGTCAAGCCGACATGCCCAGCAGCCAGGCTAAAGTGCACATTTTCTACGGAATCACTTGTTTGTTCACGCAGTAAGGATATGCTGTCAATGCTGACTTCGGTTCAAGTGCGTCTGTGACGCTACTTATATCGGTCGAACGGCACGGCACTTGTCCAAACGCGGGAAGGAGTACTGCCCACCCTGGTTGCGTCAAGAAGGTACTGGTGCCATTAGCAGCGCCGTTTTGACCCATATTGTTGATACTGGGCACCAGGTTGATCTAAAGCATACCTTCAGGATAATTTACAGGGTCCCCCAGCATCAATCCAGAGGTCTACACCTCCGTGCACTCGTGACAGCTTCGTCGATTTGCATCCGGTTGTGTCAACCTTTATGCTCGCAAGAGAAGTTAATCAATGCCTTACATCTTCCATGGCCAGAAAGAACGAACCATGCTGAGGTTGACTGCGGCAGCTCAAGCTCGGAACTATACAGTCGACTTGTTATGTCAAAGATCAACTTGTATCCTCCTACACTGAACCGCAATTGAACTGTACTTTGAGCCAATGGGTCGATTTATTTTTCTTTTACCCTTAAATATGATTGTACTGGTCTAAAGATGAGTCATCAAAAACAATAGTTCATCTATGGTCTCGTGTTTTCGAATTCTAAGTGGGAATTCTCAACGTGCTCAAACAACATCTGGTTGACTGTAACGTAATTCACGCGGGATCCCATCGGACGAGTAATATTGATCAGACACCAAGTTTTAACAGAGCAAAAACAACGAACATTGCGGGTGTAACGATGAACAGTCCGCTTGACCCCAGTTTGGCTAACATCTTCCTAGCTCATGTAGAGAACACCAAATTGTGTCACTCTATACAGGAAGCTCATTTATACGCTCGATACCCTGATGACACCCTTGTGAGGGTTGACGAAGCTCAGCAAGCGGAATGAATGCCATCCAGAGACCTAGTTTACCGTGGAAAGCGAAACAACACGCAAGTTCCACTTCTGGGATGTAGCTTCAGAAAGATGATCAGATGGGTCGCTCCTGAGATCAATTTATCAAAACTGAGCTTGTCGGGGCCGTCGCAATGAGACCGGATCTTACCGTGGTGCAACCGTTTTCCTACCTCCTTGACCCATTGAGCGTTACTGGGTGGTGCCTCCGGGCCCCTTGAGACCTACTCCTACTCGGTTGGTCAGTGATGAGAGGTCAAACAAAATAAGTTTCCTGGTCCTCCAAGTTGGGTGTTAATGGGATGGCGTCCGTTAATGTAAAAATAAATCATTGCCACCTCCCAGCTGCTTTGCAGAGACTTAAGCGAAAGGCTTTGGTTGAAGACGCTAATTGTTCTCTTGTCTAAGTCTGGGCGCCCTGGCAGTATCTCAGCCCACATACAACCATGACTTTGTCTTTAAACATAAACTTCATCCTGCATCGGTCTTCACGCGGATTATCAAGGGTCGCCTTATCTGCTACATACAGCAGGCGGATAAGCAAAAACATGCTACTGTTGGCGCCTCCCCTCTTTCTTTTCCACTTTTTTCTCTTACTCCCATCCCGACCCCCATTACTAACCTTCCTTCTATAATTCCCAGCTTAATTGACAGCAACCGAAGTGCCACTACAAAAACATCTGCAGTCACCTTCTCGCGACACGCACCGGACGCCTATCGGCAACAGTCCCTTGTAAGGCTACGCTGTCCCGTTTCCATGATATGAACGTACAATTAGGGTGTCTGAGCTCTTCAGAAGCTCACCTGCGTGGTAATTATGGGCTTAACTCCGAACGAACTGAGCGTCTGCTGCAACTGTGTGCGGAGCACCAGTTGTTTCTTAGTAGCACTGCTTTTAGACACAGCGCGCGCCGAACTGTCGCTTAGCGTCCTCCTGTAGCTGGCCAGCGATGGACCCAAATTGACCATATAGCCATAAATTACAGGTGGTGTGGTTCCATCCTGGATTGCCGCTCATACTGGAATACCTGCGTCGACTCTGATCATGCCTTGGTACGCTGTCGTTTCTCCATGAACTTCACCGGGAGGCGCACCAAGTGTCTCCTCCGATTGGCAACTGAGAAATTTAAAACAGTTAGTTCCTTTTCGTAACTTGAAAAGCACAAGTAGAAGACGAAGTTCGGCAGATGCATGCATTTCGTATCGTCTCATCAGTGCCGATAACGATAACCGGTACTTTTATATAACAGTTTGTGGGTACAGACATCCATATAAACAAACTCGAGAACAAGGATGTCTTTCGCCTACAACCAGGGCAGCCTGAGGCTGATCGATAATTGTTTTTGAATACAAAGCACTGGCCTAATCCGACTAGTGGCAATCGCCTCGGCAAACCGGAGGAGCCGGGAATTAGTATGGCGAAGCAGGATTCTGAACGCCTTGTTGACCTCAATTCGGTGACCTGTTGTCAATAAGTGCCTGCCGATCGAAGATGCTGGCGGCCTGCGTGCACACGTAGTCTGATTTGGGCTTGCTTGCTGACTAAGCCCGCATTGAATCCATTTTGGTACGTGCTCCTTTATTCGGGAACTCAGTGTTCTATTGGTTCTGCCTATGTAACTATCCCCGCAGTTACATACGAATTGATATACTCAATGGGAGTTGGCGCCAATAGGCTGAGTTTCCTTTAGTATAGCACGTACCAAAATGGGTTCAATGCGGGCTTAGTCAGCAAGCAAGCCCAAATTAGACTACGTGTGCACGCAGACCGCCAGCATCTTCGATCGGCAGGCACTTATTGACAACAGGTCACCGAATTGAGGTCAACAAGGCGTTCAGAACCGTGCTTCGCCATACTAATTCCCGGCTCCTCCGGCTTGCCGAGGCGATTGCCATTAGTCGGATTAGGCCAGTGCTTTGTATTCAAAAACAATTATCGATCAGCCTCAGGCTGCCCTGGTTGTAGACGAAAGACATCCTTGTTCTCGAGTTTGTTTATATGGATGTCTGTACCTACAAACTGTTATATAAAATTACCGGTTATCGTTATCGGCACTGATGAGACGATACGAAATGCATGTGTCTTCCGAACTGAGAAATTGTCTCAGTCCTCGGTTAGGAAAGCCTATCAAGACGCACTGCGTACCGAACTTTCGCTATCTTGTTCTAATGACACTGAGGGTCTGTGGCATAGGATCTCGACCGCCAGGCATGACGCAGGAACATCTGCTTGTGGCACCGTCAATAGTCACCGCACCAGCCACTGGATATTCGAGAGGTCGGTGAACCTGTCGGAATGTAGAACAAACCTTCCGGCTGGCTCTGATTACAATGTGACCAGACGGGCTATTAGGCGCGAACTAAAGCGGAGCCTACATACTAACAAGGAAGCCTGGTGGATCAGTACGGCTCAAGAAATGGAGGAGGCAGGAGCATTAGGCAATTACCGCAAGCTCTTCCAGCTGATCCGCACCACTGGTCTCAGGAAACCAGGCGTCGGTGAGACAATCATATAGCGCGGTTGCACTGATTCCCATTAAGGAGCACCGTATGACTCATTGGGCGGAACACTTTCAGGATCAGTTCAGCTGGCACCTTGCTCCCGTACTTCTTCCTACTCAGGTGATGCAGGACGAGCCATGAACGGTTAGGCTAGAGCCTCCGTCGGAGGCCGAGGTCCGAAACGCGATCACAACTCTTAATCGTTTTCATGCCGCTGGCCCGGATTCCCTCCCAATTGCACTATTTAAGGATGGAGGTGAGGTCCTCTGCAAAGCACTGACCTCCCTATTCGAACGTATCTGGAGTGTCGCGGCTAACTGGAGCGGATCGATTCTAGGGCAATATTCAAGAAGGGCAGTCGCACAGACTTCTAACTACAGGGGTATTAGCCTAATGCAGTTGTGACAAAAGCTGGCCTGGATTCTCGTTCGTCGTCTCACTGTGGAACGGGAATCTCGGATTAGGGAAGAGCAGCCAGGTTTCCGCCCAGGACGTGGCTGTATACACCAAATATTAACTCTGCGTCAAGTGCTAGAGCAGCGCCACGACAATAGTTGTGTCCCTCGACTTCAAGTGTGCGTGCGATTCAGTCGATCAATCGATTCTGTTCGAAATACTTTCGCGGAATGGTGTTCCCACGAAGTATGTGAACATCCTTCCTGCGCTATACTCGAACACTACAGGCCGCATCAGGGTCTACAGTGGCCTATCGGATAGCTTTCCTATCACAAGTGGCCTTCCTCAGGATTGTCCGATTTCCCCATTTTTGTTCAATTTCATCTTGGATTCTATCATGGAGTGTTCCCTTGCGGAATCTCACGATGTAGGCGTTGAAGTGCCTTCTGGTAATGCGGACGATATCTTCTTGCTTTTCGACGATGTTGCGGCGTCACAATCAACCCTGAATAATAGCCTGTCTAGTGTGGTCCCATTATTTGGTATGCGCTTCGCACCTTCAAAGTACAGTGTTACTGCAGCACCACCAGCCACTTTATGACCACTTGACCCTTGCTAACGAGAAACTCGAGGTGGTTGATCAATTCACTTATCTTGACAGCTGCATCAGCAATGATGGGCGCATAGAAACTGACGTCAGTTCACGCATTGCAAAGGCTAGAGCTGTCTTCTTGAACCTGCGGCATCTTTGGTGACAGAAGGGAGTTTCCGTTCGTCTGAAAGGCCGTGCAGATAAGGCCACAGTGAGGGCCGTTCTGCTCTATGGTAGTAAGACTTGCCCACTTCGATCTGAAGATCTGAGGTGCCTTCAAGTCTTTGATCATCGTTGTCTGCGAAGCATTGCTGGTGTCGGATGACACCAGCGTGTCCGCAACGATAATGTGCGTAAGCGAGTGCTTGGTAGTGATGACCATGCTCACTCGTTAGCACAACAGATAGCACTGAATAAGTTGCGTTGGCTTGGGCACGTGCTATGTATGCCTGGTCACCGCTTCCTAGGAGGGCCTTGTTCAGTCTACCAGGTGTAGGATGGCACAAGGCTCGAGGTGGACAGAATTTGTGTTGTGTGTTGACTTGTGTTGTGTGTTGACTTGACAACGGGAAATGAAGTCACTGACGACCAAACTGGGTGCCGTTGGTCCGTCTCGCCTTCCGGGCTGGAGTCCACGTGACTCGCCTTGTGCTTGGCTCGAGACTTTACAGGAACTGGCTCGCAGTCGACACTAGTGACGCGTGTGCTGCCGTCCCCTAATCGGATTGACTGTTTAAAGTGTGTTTGGTGCTGAGTTATCTGCGGGCTAATGGCTGATTCTGATGGTGAAATCCGCAAGGTAGCTATCTCGCTGATGCCGCTTTATCTTTGCACTATAGTCCGCTGTTTGTGACGGTATCTTGTCTACTTCAGGTGTAGGCGCATTGACCCCGAATGTTTGCTTATGGCGTTAAGGTTTTCAGATAAGTTCCCCTTCTGTCCCTCTTATTATTCTTTATTTCGCAGGTCATCACAGTTGTGTAGCAGCGAAGCTGTGGCTGCTGTACTGTTGTTGTTGTCGCCGTCGTCGTCTCTGCCGTTGTTGGGCTTGACGGAGCAACACCTAAACTTCGACAGCTACTGCCCCATGAGCTACAAGCGCTGTCTATTTCGTTCATCTTTTGTGAGAGCCCGCCGTATCTGTTTAGAGGAAACGATTGCGGAAGAACTACAGGGCATCTTATCTACTCTACATGAAAACGGGTACCCTGACAAGTTCATTTGCAAGGTATGGGGAGAAAACCAGGCCGCCCGAAGACTTAACTGATGCTTCAACGAATAATAGTAAAGAATAATGTCAGCTGTACGCCGTAACGGCGCTTCGCTGCCATGCGACCACCACCAGTCGCACGCGGGCTGAGTATACCGCGATGACGCCCACCCTTACGCGTATTTGAACCTGCGTTGCAAGGTTAAACGACAAGCTCGTTACCACTAGGCTACGGGCCGATATTTATGCACTTCCTTACAAAGTGGAAGAAAATGACAGATGTTTTTGCTATCGATTACGTCATGAGATTGTGGTGCTCCACAGAACCAAAAAGCTACTACATGAATCAAATTTGGGCAGACCTCACTCTGCTGTCACCGCCTCATGTGTTTATCTGCTTAACTGTATTTGCAGTAGCATATACATTGGCCGGACAGAGAGTAGGTTGTCCACTCGGATTTCAGAACACGTGCCGCGGCACCTTGCTCTTCGTGGTGCAACATCACCTGCCAGCTCGGTTGCCAGGCACTTATTCGACTGCTCGATGTGTCAGAATCCCCGCGAAGCATTCAAGGTCATCAACAACCAGAGCAACCCCAAGTTGTTGCGTTTTGCTGACGCCTCCGCCATCCGGCGTTTGAAGCCTAACTGTAAACAACTTGAGTTTGGGACCAATCTTGCTTTGCCTTGGTGAGTCATGACGGGTTACCCAACGCAACTAACCATCGATTTCTGGTATTGACCTATTACCCCCAACCGTTTGAACTTTTCACCCATTATATGTAAACGGCTGAAGAGAATGCACGAAATATACTGAATTCAGGTTTCTCCGCAGAAATATTCGTTGTTCTTGCTCTGTTAAGATATCAAGTTACTGTGTGGCAGCCCCGTAACGTTTACCGCACTATAGTTTTGTAACTACTATTTGCCTAGAGTTTGTCTCTGCACCTATGCCCTATGCGACCTCGACACTATTAGCGCAGTCAGCCATACATTCAGTACTATCACGTTTTTGTCATGCCCATAGGCTTTCTAACCCTAGGTACTCCTACCTCCGTACTTTCGACTACTTCTGAGCATTACAGTCTTAAGAGATTGTCTCGGTGGCACGATACGCATCAGTCAGCGCAAGTGCTGCCGGTTGTTCGGTTTGTCATAGAGTGCGGCCGCGAAGCACTATCTTAAGTCTGAAAAAATGTCAAATGTTCTTCGATTGACTGACCAAATCAAAGGTAAACTTGAAGAGCGAAATCTTCTATAGCCCATGAAGCAGAGGAACACATGGCACTGACAGCGCCATTTTGTGTACAGAAGTCTCTCTGGGTTCGCAAGTGTACGTACGCGTTGTGTATTTTACTAAGATGAACAACTCATATCGCCTCTTGTTGCCCACTCAAATCATTCTGAGCAAGTCCAGGATTTTCTATACCACTTGCTTGACTCTTTCTGGATGCTCGTACCAAGCATTACTGTTGCTTTTCAGGCAACATAAGGGTTCAACATGGCCCCAACTATAAGGTATTTTTCAGCAATCTAACTCACTCCTCACGCGTCATCTGCCGATTGGTGCCCAAAAAATAGCCAACTCAACGATTATCACTTTCTGCTCACATGTCTTGACGATTATCGCTTCAGCATTTCCTATCTTTTCACGTTTCTATTCTCATTCCCCATTTATTATCACCAGTCACAATTAGTTACAAGGCGACTGACTGCCGTGCCGCTTAGTCGGTATTTCCTCATTCTTCCTTACGCAGCCATTTCTTGTTTGGTCTCAGCTTTTGAGCGTCAAAACGGTTTTACCTTCCATGTTTTAGTTGTTTATTGCACGGAGCCTTTCCGTATCCCATTTGCTGGCAAGGTGGATATTTGTGCATTCGACAAAACTGGAACCCTCACCGAGGACAGTGTTGTTGTCGAAGGAGTCACCGGGATGAATGATCAACCTGCCAACAAGCTCATCCCGGTGAATCGATGCCCTCTACCGACCGTTCAGGTTCTGGCCAGTTGTCATTCGTTGATGCACACACCTTCCGGTGTCCTCGGTGATCCACTGGAGAAAGCCATGCTATCATCTACGGGATGGTTTTTGAATAACGATAACACCGTATCCGGACGGACGATCCCTCGGAGTCCACCGCTTAGAATCTGCCAACGGTAAGCCCGAATGCGGCTTGCTCAGAGCACTTTTACCTACATTTTCTGATTAGAATGATTTGTGCTACTTGTCTCTCGAAAGTAGCTGAAATTACAAAGAATTTACTGTCACTACCCTAAATACTCCAGGTTCCGATTCAGCAGCACTCTGAGACGAATGTCGGTTATCGTCAGCCATCAGCTGCCGTCGGGTGCAGAGCAGACCTACCTAGCATGTGTTAAAGGCTCTCCGGAGGCAATCCTGCCCATGCTGGTTGATGCTCCCCTCGACTACAATGAAGCCTACCTTACCATGGCTAGACGTGGAGCTCGGGTGCTTGCACTGGCCCAAAAACCGCTTGGACAGCTCACCCATCAGCAAGTAAGTCTTAGATATTCGTCTTCTGGTGCTACTATTGCTTTCATCGCCAATTTCATCACTTTCCTGAACATTATACCCTAACTCTAGGGCTTCCCTTCTATTCAGATGACCCACTGGCTCCTTTTCTTTAGAGATATGAACTGATGCCCCAAATCAAGGATTGATGGACAGCGTCACTGTGTCTTTGAAGTTCATCGTACCTGTGTGACACCTTAGTTTCGCTAATTTACATTGAAAGTTCATTTCATCTTAGTGTTAGCTATGTCTAACTCTATACTTTGTGATCGTCTTCTATCTTTAGATTCGTGACTTGACGCGGGAGGAAGTTGAGTGTACACTGAATTTTTGTGGTTTTGTATTGATATCGTGTCCGCTCAAACCAGACTCGAAGGATGTCCTGAAGCAACTGCGCGAATCGAGCCACCATGTCACCATGATTACTGGAGACAATCCTCTCACTGCCTGCCACGTGAGCACCGTACTGGAGCTAGTTCGAACTGACACGCCCGTCTTGGTATTGACTCCTCCAAACACACTTTGTAGGTTCACACTTAAAATAAACAATTGCCAACTGTAGAGTGTGTCTACGATTACATTGTCGTATTTTCTTATTCGCTGTAATTGTGCATTTCATGTCTTACTTTTGATTCCGTGTGTGTTTTTCAGCCAGTCTAAACTTTCGAGTTCTTTTCAAACCACCGCCATCCCTACGATTACTATTCTGGCTTAATTAAATAACTGCTACATTGTCCTTGCATGTTCTTCGCGTCCTGAGCAGGAAAGCGGACACATGTGGCTAGTTGAACTTTCTTCATGACCTTGATACTTGCTGTAATTCAAAGCAGACACGTATAAGGTCGCTCTTATGGTTTGTACACACTACCCTATGCCGGTACTCTCATCTAACGCGCTTTTTATTTATGTACCTTCAGTCTTAGTTACTCCTGAAGTGTAAACCGACAGGTAGTTGAAATATTTTGACGGGCTCATAATAGCCCATACCCCATTTACTCGATTCCCAGTTTTATTGTCGTACCGTCATTTCATCGCTTGTAGCTCAGCTGGCATGCAACTGTCATATTTATTTTTTATGTATGTATGTATGTATTTCGTTTATGTATTGCGGTACAATAGCGGAGGTGTTTTACCACCTCTAAGTGACATGTATAATGATGATGATGATGATGATGGTCTATCGGTCAACGCGTTTACTTCTCCGGTAAGCACCACGATCTCCATGCTGCCGTGTTTGCAGAGAACGTCAGCGAGCATGCGCAGCTGCAGCGAATAAACAACATCTACAGCCCCCGTGACTGAACAGTCGCAGTGCCTAGGAGCCAACCATCGACTGGTGTCCGTTGGAGTACTGCTGTCACTGTCTTAGCGTTCAGCACAACCTCTGCGCCCGCATAACTTTTTGTTTTAGCATGATACAAATGTGTCAGCAGAAGTTGCAGACAGTAAAAAATTGGCATAGCCTCACGCTGAATTTCTTTACTCCGCGCTCATTGACTTATGGCATATCAAATGATGAGGGTTTCCATAGTGCGAAAATAACGGTCTGGGATCCGGTCTGCATGAGCATTCGAGCATTGAAAATTAGCAGCTTCGCTTTGTAGCCTCTGGCTTAAGAAAGCTTGCAATCAGTTTGCTGACACCATCTCCCAACTGATCCATGCGTCGAGATCTTCCACCCAAGTCGGCACGTTGTTGAGGTTATTGAAACGGTGTTTGTTTATCATGGATAGGAGTTTGAGGAAACTTGTAATAACGTAATTAATTTGTTGGAAACAGTTCGCAGTTTAGCAATTCCGGTCGCTAGCTTGCCGACCGAGTATGACACTTCAAAAAATTAGGGACAATGAGCGGTTACTCTAAACATTTATTCGTGAACTGCTTGCGTTACCTAGGCTGAAGTTTTCCTACGGAACTCTTCTTTTTCTTTACTATAGCAAATCAGTGGCATTGGCAATCGGTGGATGATTCAGTGGTTTTACCTGCTTTCCCATCTGCGACACAATCTATTCACTCGGCCGTCAAGGTTCTAACCAAGACCTACGATCTCTGCTTGACCGGAGATGGGATCGAGGCCCTATCGTCTTCGTCCCCCGACCTGTTAGTTCACTTGATCTCCAAGGCCAAAATTCACGCCCGCGTGATACCGAAGCAAAAAGAAAACATACTAATTCAACTGAAACAATTGGGTTACGTGACCTTGATGTGCGGCGACGGCACGAATGATGTCGGGGCCTTGAAACATGCTCATGTGGGTACGTACACTTTGACCTATCACTCCTCCATAAGCTATGTCAGGTCGCTTAATTCTCTACCCGAACTCCGTATTATATTATTTGCATCGCGTTGCGCCATATCTTTGCTTTTCTACCCAAACATACTATTGTTCCCTCATTTCTCCTCTCTTTCCTTTCTGGCCTGGGTGAATCACTTGCTCTTAGTTATCTGACCGTCAGTGGCCTCCCATCCTTGTTCTCACGTCACTGTGTTAGCTTATCCACTGCAGTCCATCACCTACTGAGCCATACAAATTCATAGCGTTCTCACTTCACTAGCATCCGAGCTGGTCTCCTGCTATCACGCCCGGACAAACCCCTTGATCCTGGCTGTGATCGCATCATTTGCTTTGTCAAAATCATGTCCGTCGCCTAGTCTTCTCTTTTTCTGCCATAGTTCTGATGACACATTGTCTGTAAACAACCTGTTATTAGTTAGCATAATGTGCGTAGCACACAAAGGTCGATCAACATAAGCTGCACATAATATATATATATATATATATATATATATATATATATTCCACAGAAGACACTGGCCGGCAAGGTTGTTATCCACTCTCCGTTTGCTACTAACCTCTAGTTGCAAACGTGAATAATCAGTGACCTTGCCGGCCATATTGGCTTTGCCATATGCCGTACGAGCGCTTGCAGTATTCGATGGTGAACCAAGTGACCAGCCCAGAATTCCTTACGATCTGAGACGCTGCTCTTAATTGTCCGCGACTGCTTATCCATCTCGCCTGCAAAGCAAACTGGGCTTATTCGCAGTTACCCCCCCCCAGAGAAGGGATTCCTTTATCCCCAACCTGGGGACGCGTCCTATTGCGTACGCCTCCGTCATGAACTGCCATTTAGTGCAACATCATGTTGTCGGAACGGATTGCAATTTTACTGTTTTATCCATAACGAGTCTCTCTATACTCTCTTCTTACTGGCACTTTTGCCTGACGTTACTCTATTTGCTTAGGTGTCGCACTCCTCAATGGTGCCGATCGCCAATCGTTAGCCTTATCAAGTGCTTCTCAACCGGCTTCCGTTAACAATTCTTCTGCCACCGCGCGCAACCGTTTTAATGAATCTAACAACGCATCCCACCGCGCTGACGGAAAACCGATCATGAACTCCCGTTTGACATCCTCCACCATTGCTGCTGCAGCGGATCAAGATGCCACTGTAGTCCGCTTGGGCGATGCAAGTATTGCGGCTCCATTTACCATCAAGATGTCTTCTCCTTTGGGAGGTCAGTCATCGTTTGTGATACTTATCTGTGCCCACTGACATGCTCGCTTTCATTCCTGTTACCAATTCTGACGTAAATCCCATTGGTTCGTTGTTTAAGTCTGATATCTGAAATTCCTTCTTTGCCACTCCTTTTTCACTTTTCAGTCTGTCAAATCATCAAACAGGGGCGCTGCACGCTCGTCACAACTCTCCAAATGTACAAAATTCTCGCAATCAATGCTCTAGTATCAGCGTACAGTTTTTCTGTTCTCTTCCTCAAAGGTTTCAAAACCTCAGACGCACAAGCCTCCATTCAGGCCATCTTGCTCTCCGCTTCATTCCTTTTCATTTCCAGATCAAAGGTGAGAACGAAGTGTGCAAATGCACTTGCGGGGACGATGGTAACGGTGGCCACTTCACTGTGTACCACCTGCTTTCTACACTTCCTTTCACTTGTTACCATTCATTTCGCTAATGTGAGACTATAAGTCACTTGTTCGTATACGGAGTAGAGAATATGAAGTCTCTCTTTATCGATACCATTTGTCTTTGTTTTTCAACTATTTGCCACAAATGAAACGCATCACTCATGACCTTTTTGATTCTATGTCAAGTGCTATGCGTTTGGCACTCGGACTGAATTGGGGTTTTGTTCGATCCGTTCATCGCTATCTTTCCTATCCATGGACATCGAGTTTGTTTTTCCAATATATTTGAGAGGTTGAGGATTGCTGATTACCGGTTGTTTCCTCTTTTACTTCCAGCCATTGAAAGTCCTTTCACGTGAACGTCCCATGCCAAATATTTTCAATGTGTACACTCTCCTTACTGTCACACTACAGTTTCTTGTGCATTTCTCCGTCCTGTACACCCTGACACAAGAAGCTGAGGTTCGCATGCCTGTCAAGTAAGTATCCTCTATCTTCTGTGTCTTATGTTCCTCGTTCATAGCACCGATCACATCAATGGGATTGCACCTAGACATTACAGTATAGCATGGGTCCCTGCCTGATCTGATCCATCAAGCTACGCTGAGTGACGCTTTTTAAATTCTTTCAACTCCATGCATATCACTGGTTGGGAGTCAGTTTCACCGTCTACCTCACATCAGGAAGATGAACGGGGGTTCGATTATCCTACTGTGAGCTCCACGAATCATCTCTCTTGAGGGGACACGATCAATGTTTCTTGTTTTGTTGTCATTCGTCTGAAACTAGATGACCTCGGACACTAAGATCCATGCCATATAATCTACGGCTAGCCATTGTCGCAGCTATCCCATCTTCTACGGTCGATAGACTTACGCAGGTTTCTTTAAACTCCCAATAGCTGTGCTTCACTGACATCGTTGAACTGTGCACTCGCACTCCCATCTCGTACTGCTTTTTATGCGGAGCACACCTTTAAATCAACTTTCTCGCGCATTGATCAACCTGTAAGTATGTTCTACCCATCTAATGCGATCAATAGTATTCTCGTACTCGCATCCATTTCTCCTCCGTTCCTAATCTTTCTTCTAGATTCAACCAGTAAGGTGCCAGCTCTGATCCTAACTACACCAGTGATCTCGCTCGGCATCAGATCTTTTATTGTCCTTAATCTAAGTCAGAACGGCCAATAGTTGGCACTCACTCATCACTAGCTAGGTCTCATCTGTGTAATATGTACCAGAATGGTCCTCAAACGACAGTAACATCGCTCGGAATCTTCACCCTCATCACTCAGTTTCTTTTCGGGATAACTGTGTCCTACAGGTATCTGAGTGAAATGACTTGATGGCTAGTGCTGCTTACGATACTTGAGTGTTGTGGCTACTACACACAGATGAATTCTGGTGAATTACCGTACTTATTCGTTCGATTTTTGTACCAATTTCAATGCTAAATGAGGGCTTCCGAAGACTCAGGGCGTTTATATTGCTGTGTACGCCCCTCAATGACTGGATTCCGTGAAGGCCACTTCACATTGTCATCTCTTAGACTTCGACCTTAGTAACACAAATACTGATACATTGTTTGTTGTGAGTGATTTTAGTGCTCAAGTGCTTGCTTAACTGAGACATTGTTGTTTACTGGGCCATTTTGATTCGGTGCTTGTCGTAGTGTCAGCCACAACCGGTTTACTCGTCAAGTTACCCACCGAAACCCTTATACTAGTAACACAAGTGCCCTTACCGCCACCACCACCACCTGAGACCAAGGAACAGCAAGCCACTTTCCGGGCTCAGGCTAACTACATCACCACCAATTACGGATGCGTATTGTTGCATGCAGCTATCAAGTTATCATTTGTGCACAACCCCAACTTCACAGCACCTAAGCAGTTGCCATGTGGATGCAATACATAGCCACTGCTTCAAGAAATTTATCACTTTTGACCACGCTAGCTCGCGATCTATTGGTCGTAGATAGTACGGAATTTAAGTGGACATTGCTGATGTCGATTTTCGCAACAAGCCATACGATACCACACGGGAAATTACATTAAATTTTCACCACCCAAGCTGGCCGGGTCTTGTCCTTCGCACTTCCACTGGTCAGTCACTTTCATCTGTACCCTATAACAATGCTGAATGTAGTTTGCTGAAGCCCCAGAGTGGTCGTTCGATGGTATGCCCAAGGCGTGAGTTGATCACGCTGAAGGCATGAGTTGAGTTGCCGAACGCGTTGAGTTGAGTTGTGATCAACTCTTGGATTGACTGAATCGTCTCTAAAAATACAACCAAGTGACCAATCGTATTTTTCCAAACCTATCTCTCCTAGCTCCTTCATTTAGCCTTCTCACCAGTTTGCTTACCCCGAGTTACTATGGTCCCAAAAGCCTAGCTTCAGTGGACAGACAAAGAACAGTGTTTCGTACATCACTCGAACAAGCTTAATAAAAGTGAGACCCAAAAAGGACTACATACCTTCTCTGCTATAAATGCTGGTCTTTCCGAACTCGCTGATGAGTTCAACCCCTGGAAACCAAACTTCCAGGGAGGACCACCATTAGCCCACTCAAAAATGGCTTGGATTCGTTGGATTGCTTTAGTAACCCATCATAAAAACACCATTTACTTTGATTGTGAATAGTAAGACAGTTTATCTCCCTCGTCGCATCTGAAGTGCACGGACGAATGGTTAGATTGAAAATACGATTGTTTTTAATAGTTCAGACATAGTATGAGAACAGTAAGAACTGAAGTACCTAGGACCCGAAACATGTCCTAAATCGCTTGCAGATGACTGCGCTTGAAAAAGAATACACCGGAGCACTGTTGCCTGATCGCTTTCCAATTTTCATGTGAAGAATCCGCGTGCTGATACCTGCATCGTCAAAACACTGAGTTCAATGACCTACCATATAATCATATTTATTCTTAAGTCTGAAAACAGGCGACTGTGAGTATGTCGAGCACCAGCTAGCGCGGACTAGAGAACGTTTGGCTGTTATGTCCCTTAAGATTCACACCATCTCAACCAGCATGGAACTTTTTAAAGTCAACACTCTTCCAATCTGCAGTATTGCAGCATAATTTGTGACGGCCTGATGGAAAAGGATAGTTCAGCTCTATATAGTCTAAGGAGGTCGCTTATCAATCTTCTATTAGGCGAAATTCCATCAAAAACTATTAAAGGCGGTTCCAGCAAACCCGGATCACACACACACATATACACACTAAACACGTTAGCTAGAGGTGGGAAACACCTCAGCTACTGTGCCGCAATACCTAAAAGAAAAGCAATAAAATGCAACAGGTGTAAGCCAGCTGAGCTACCGGTAACGGGTGGGCATCGTTCCGGTAAGCTATCTGCCGGCTACTATGCAGCAGAAAAAAATAATTTGATATGCGAGATTATAAATTGCTAAATAATGAGTTCGTGATTGGAGGGGGAGGCTAAGAGGGATGGGTTGGGACAAAGAAACTCACAGCACGAACGCCATTGAGGTCGGCTCCTAGCCATATCAACAAGTGTATCCAGCGAAACGTGTTTATCGTCCTTCGGATTCCAACCAGGGAGCCGAGACTCTCCAACTGAGGCCAGCTTCGAAGTGAGGGATTTCATTCCTCTCGACTAGGTCATCGCTTGGCCATCCCTCCTCCCCTTCCATCCACACGCCCGGCGCGCAAACAACGCACGTTGCGGGAGTCGGTGGGCTGGCACGCATAACACGTGCCCAAGCCATCAGAGCGTGGTGTGGATCGTTACGCTTTGACTGCGCAGATTGAAGCATAGTTTAATTATGCTTTAGAATCTGACTCACCAAAACCTCTTGTAATTTGTCTACCTTGGAATTGTAGCACAGTTCAATGTGGGGACATCGTACCAAGGTGCGGGACAAATATGAGGTTCAATTTCTTTCTTATTAGATATATTTCTTTGTGGAATAAGTTCCTGGTCACAATCAGGTCCTTTGAGAGCGCAACAGCATTTCTTAATAACCTCGGAGCTACCTCGACCTGAACATGATTATGACGTTGTTCTCGTAGGAGAGATCACCTGGCGATCTGTTCCAAAGTCGCTCAGAAAACATTAATGCCTGAACTAACAGAAATTTGCCTAACGTTAGCAACCCTTAGTGGTTGCAAGTTCATCGAAGGCCACCAGTACTGTCTATTTCACGGTAAAATGTAAGCCAGTGAGCCTTATAGTTGGCGGCATCCGGTTCCAAGTTAACATTTCACTGCGGACTCCATGGGAACAGCCACAGGACGGCTGCGCCTACAGAAGGACCATAAGTGGCTAGCGCCTCATTACCCACACATCCCACACACAGCATAAACTCGAAGGAATAAGAGGAGGCATGTGGATAAAAGTTACGTTTCACCAACGGAACCAACCAAAATTTTTCAGCATACGCAACGGCAGCATTCCTGTCTATGTGGGAAGGCATGCGTACCAGACGTGATTGAGCCGTAGTCCGCTCCACACTGGATGGAACAACTCGTTTAGCCTACCACCGTCACGAGGATCTTGCACTCCGTCTCCCCAAGTAACGACAAACCGTCACCTCGAGCCAGTACAATCGAGGTAGCAGATTTTCGATAGCTAAGTGTAAGTTCATTTGGCCGAACTGCGTTGAAGACGCAGGATGTATGCAACATCAACCCACCCACTTGAAATACGAAAGAATATGAAAGCAAATAGACACGCAGGCTGGACAGTAAATGGTCGGCAGAATGACAGAACTAAGCAAATCAAAAAGGCAATGTTTCTGATATATATCATTTTCATATTAAATCAATCTTGATTGCACATGTTTCAATCATGATTGGACGTATTGCATTCTAAACAGTAAATTAGCCATTTGTTAACAAGAAAAAAGGAGATAGGCGACTGGACGATGTTCAGACTACATTGTAATCATGCTAATGCAACCGAATTGTGTACGCAGTGGGTGCCACTGCAAACGCTTCTTTCGATCGTGAGCTTCGATCACTTCGACCAAAGGTGGTAAGTAAGTTTCCCCCCCTCTCTCTCCCCATCGGCTTTCGCGTAGTTTGTGTGCCTGTGCCGATATGCATGAACCTGTGTAGCTGTACGAGTCCCGAATCGCGTAGTATGTTATGAAAAACAAATGTTGCCTAGCTATGGAGGGTCATTTTGAAGCACTCGTTTTTTGAACGGATTGCGACGTGCAATCTCAATGTGGACCACGATACCCATTTGAGTTCGCAGATTGGTCTTTGCCTTTATAGACATTCGCGTACTTGATGTGGGTGTGTGAGCGAACCTATGCAGCCGCACGACTATTAGAACAGTTAAGACTATCATGTCTCCACCAAACCCGGTCTAGCTTCATTGGCCTACTGCTGCCATTTTTTAAATACCAAACAATGGGGATTAAGCGACTGGACGATATTCAGGTCTCATTGTGGTCACGCAAATACAACCAAACTGTGCAAACCCTTCTCTTGATCATGGGTCTCCTTCACCTCGATCAAAACCGGTGATCCAATTTTCTTCTGTCGCTCTATAGGCTTGTTTTGTATGGGTATGTGGACGAACCTATGCAACTACACGACTAACGGAACAGTGTAAACTATTGTGACTCCACCAGACCCAGCCTACCTTGATTGGCCTTGTGCTGCACGAGACGACTGAAATAAGCGACGAATGAGAGGGGAACGTATCTCCTAGTCCGCTTCACCAGCCAACAACCATCAGAAATGTGATATTAGCATTATGTTCCTTTCTCCATAGATTTTACTTCTGTATTGCTTAATGTCCTACCTATTTGTATTACGGCTGAGGTGTGTTTCTCACCCTCGGCTAACATGTATTGATTATGATGCTGATGACAGTGCAAGTGAACGTCATCGGCGCAGAAAAAGTCCCTCACCAAGCTTGTATTCGTCGACGAAAAAATCACCCACGAAGCTGCTGAAGTCACTGATATCAACGAGATTACGAAGAGGAACATCATCAATGCATACACAAGAGGACACCAATACTCACCGCAAATGTGGAGGAAACAACGGCGAGTAGCTGACTCCTGCTATTCTGCAACACGTTGTACTGTTGAAAGGTATTCAGAGGACACTTTAGTGCAGCTGCAGTAGCGGTCGGGAGATAACGGGTTCCACCTTTCAGTGTCTACGGTCTTCAACACCTTCAGAAGGTTAACAATTACGCTCCAGAAGCGCCGCTACGAGCTAGACCGCGTCAACGGTGCCATGACAATTGCAAATTGGCGGGCCCGCGCTCAACCTCTCCGTACACGCCCTAATCCTACATGCTAACCCCCGCATTTTAGTTTAAAAAGCGCCCACTTTAAAATGAAAATGGCATACTGACAAGAAACAAAGCAGTAATGTTAGAGACGATCCGTTGATGAAAGTCTATCCAGCTGCTGCGTTTGTTAGCTTCAGCATCATATTAAGTGTGCAGTCCTTCTGGATTATCATTCCAACGCTGTCTTGAATGTCTGCGCTTAACGACTGGTCAGGCGTCGGTTTGGTAAGAAAGCGTCTCGCCGACACAATTATCTTCCAAAACATGTGTTCTACTAGCGTTAGATCATTCGGCATGTGGATCCTGGCGTTGTTCAAGATCAACCATGCACCGTTCATCTCCATTTTGTAGCGTATACGCATCACGACTGTCTCGACATACATCGAGAACTTTGCACCGTTGCAGGTGCCATCGATAGTAATCATTGAGTGAAAGATGACTTGGTTATTCGTTGCCACAGTCAGCATGACCATGCGGTCTCTGACTGTGAGCATAAGGATGTTCATGCGCCTTCCTCTTCTTAAACGAGCCAGCGACAGGCAACCTCTATTGAGACCTCAGTTCACTTTGAGGTAAACCTCGGTCATTCCGATCGAGAGGACGGTATCCGAAATGGAAATATTTCGGTGTTGCTTCTCCCAACATTGGCATCTTACCACCGCTGTGTCGTCCTGGTTGGAACTTATCAGGTGGCGATAGCCTGAGCTGGGGTGGAACACAGGGCTTAGTAGTTCACGGCTGACGTCCTGAACACTACGCTACCGTATATATATATATATATATATATATATATATATTGCCCCATGCTGAGGCTGCTGTTGCATTCTTGATGCTTCTTCACCGCAGTTGTGCTAAACCAATTTACACTTAAACTAAGTCTTTTTAAGCTGGATTAATTTCATTCCACTTTATTTGATTTGTTCTGCCTACCTGAAGAATCTTCTATTAACTGGCCACTTTGCTCACGCTAATTGCGCTTATCTTCGATAACCTTGTTGCGTTTGTAGCATTTTTAAGTAACTGGTGGACATATTTTACTTATCGCGGATTTATCGCTAACCAACTTACATCGTGCTAATTTGGCGAAGACTTATGCCACCGTATATGTATACATTATTCGATTTACTTTGTTTCGTCTTGTGATTGGCTGTTGCGTGATATCCCCGGTGTGGCTGCGCTTGATGTGCACGTTGTCAAGGTGCCTACCTCGTCCATACTGACTCCAGGAGACAGTTGGTTGTTGCTGGAGGGGACAGGGTGCAAGGTCCTTGTGGCCGTGCTAGGCTCGAGGAGTGGTTCCATGCACAGTGGGGAGCGGACAACGGTCCAGCCACCGCCTTGTGTGCGGTTGATTCCCCAAATACAGCGTGCTTGTGTTTGCCTGTGAAGGAGTGTGATTCGGCTCCGTTGATGAAACGTGGCTCCCATCCACATGCGTCCCGGTCTTATTCCTTCGGGTTTACAATGGATATGGGTGTGTGGATGGAGCTGTGGGTGGTGCAGTGCAAGCCACCCATGGTCTCTCTGTAGGCGCAGGCGTCCTGTGGCAGGCCACAGTGACAGGCAAATCCCAGACCGGATGCCGCCAACCATATGTATATATATATTCACCTTTGACTTTTGGGTTATTGTTTGTTCATGTGTAATCTGTGCGTAATGTGTGCGTAATCAGCTTCTTCGCAACTGTTTGCAACCAGCCTGTTTCTCATCGTGTTTTCGGTGCTCTCTTGATTTGATTGTTTCAACTGCCGCCTCTCTGGCTGCACCTTTGATGCTCTCCGGGATCGCTGCCTCCTTAACGTTGCAATTCATTACACTTACTCGAAATCCTCTAGTTTCATTTACGTCGCACTACTGTTACTCTTAGCACACTTTTTGAAAGCTTTTCACCAACCACATGCGTAGGGTTCTGTTCTGTTTTTGCTCTGTATACTTCCTCGTTGCTTCACAGGGAAGACGCCTATATTGATGTTCATGCCGATTTCGAGCCTTCCATACTCAACACCGTTGTTTATTTAATATCAACGGGAATGCAAGTAAGTTTGTTTTTGTTGGGTCAAACTTCACGCTTTTCACTCTACATTTCCCATCTGTTAGACGTTGAACTGGGCTCACGTCAGTCCATCGGTTATCAATCAAAACTATTTTTTACTGTGAATCCGCGCTGGATCTTTTACTACTCAACAGCGTGACTAGCAGTATGCTTGCTTCGCACGCGCTCTAACAGAGTGACTAACGTAAAGAACCACCGCTTATCATCGTAACCTTGAGGGCTTCCACTTCCCCTCATCTTCTCTTTTCCTCTCACTGTGTAAACGTCATGCATCGTTGTGTCGCACTTCATTCATTTGTTCTGTTTGCGTGCATAATTGACTTGTTCAGGATTTTCTACACGCCATCATTATGCCTTCGTCGCCAGTTTTCCTTTTCACTTATAACCAGCTTTTCTGGGCGATCAGATAACGGCGGGTCATAGGTGGGAAAACATTGACCAGCGCTTGTGTAACAGTTCTCACAGCTCAATCAGTGGAATGTGTGTGATTGTACGGTATATTTGAACCCCCTATGGATGTTTATAGTGTAGAAGAACAACTACTCCTGGCATGCAATTCACAATTCAATGGTCCCGAACATAAAGTTCCAACCCAGTCGACCTCCAACTGTCTGTCCCATCATCATCTTTATCGTATTCCTCAGAGGATTGACACACATCATCAGTATAAATACACGTTCGTCGAGGGTGAGGAACGCATCTCGGCTAATGTGCTGCAATACCGGAATATAAAACCTTAAGCATTGTCGACTTGAAAGCTATAAAAAAGTAATCTAATGCTAATATCACCTTTTTGATGGGCTTTGGAAGGGTAGGCTGTAGGGAAGGGGAGGGACAAAGAGGCTCATAACACAAACACCATTGAACTCGGCTGTTTGCCATGTCGGCTAGGGTATCCAACCATACGGGTTCATCATTCTTCGGTCCCCAGCCAGGCGTTCAACAAACACCAACCGATGACAAGTTCAAAGTGAGGGACTTTATTCCTCCTGACCAAGTCATCGCTCTGCCTCTTCCCCTCTTCCTCCATCCAGAAGCCGGGCGCAAAAACCACGCAGGATACGGGAGTCGGCGGGCTGGCGTGCGCAACACGTGGTTTAACCATCGGAGCCTGGTGCGTGATGTAACATTGCTGAGCAGTTCACTCTGTCTTACAGCATGAAACACGAGGCGCCGAACACGCTATATCCGCACGCGGTGTCCCATGAGACATGAGTTAATCTTCGAATGCAACAATGGTCGAACGTGACTAGTCTCTTTATGTCGGCTGATCTAATGGGCCAGGTTTCGCAACCATACATGAGGGTTGAACGGACAGTTGCGTTGTAAACCCTGCCCTTCAGAGCGAGAGTGATGTCCCGTCTGCGCCACATGTGACGGAGCTTGGCAAAAGCACCCCGAGCTTTCGCTATACGGTTTGTGATCTCATCTTCAACCCCAAGGGCCCTAATATGTTTGCTCATATACTTGCATTTCTGAACGACTTCTAGCTGATCACCGCAAAGTATCAGTGCAGGTGTGGGTCCCTGTCAGTATTGGAGAACTTTGCATTTCTAGGGTGCAAAATATAGCCCGAACCGACTGATAGCCAAATTTATCTAATGTAGCTTGGCACCTACTGTAGTTGTCACAGATGGTCTATGTGTAGACGAATGTTGCACACATCGTTCCTCTTCGCTTCACTTGTGCTTATTCCAGTTCATCCGTTTCACTCGCTTTTCCGGTGCATCGCGCTCACAAGTCACTAACTACGCATGAGTCCGCCCACTTCATTCTTCTCACCGATTACTATTGCCGATCCCACGCTTCTCTGACTTCTCGTACGTCAGCCGGCCAACTGCTTTTGATTGCTAATATATTCTCTGTTCACAAACTTCAGGGATTCTGAAGGATCCAGTAGGTACATTCTATTATCTACGTCCGGGGCACAGGGATGTGACCATCTTGCTATGGGTTCCGTTGCTGGGGTTAATGAAGTGTGCGTTGTGTTTGTCACTTCAGTCGGGTTAAGCACTTGCAGGTTAACACACGCTTGACCCAAGTGTTAGCAGGTTACCTGCTAGCCCGTCTGATACCGCTAACTTGGTTAATGGCTTCGACAGACTTCTACACATTTCTACCATGGATTGAGTGGGCGGTTCACGTGAGAACACCCAGTTCACTGACTCCTCCTTTTACGACCCAGTCGCCGCACTGTGTACCACTTGAATGTGCGTTTATTCAGATCTTTCATTGGTGTTGTGCATGTAGCTGGCGTCTCGGTCGATTCCGATACAGTTGTGCTTCCCATCCACGTGCTTCCTGGCTCTATTCCTTCTTGTTCGCCCTGCTCACAGGGTGCAAAGAGGCTGAAGCGCAAGCCGCTCCTAACCAAGTTGGGCACAATCGTCCTGCTTTTGTTTTCAGTCATAGTGGCATGTGAAACTGCAAAGCATATCTCCCCCACCCGATGTGCTACATCGTTTTAAATATACTTGTTAGTTCAATGCCGCTAACTGCTCATCGGGTTCAGACAAACTGTGATTGTAGTTCACCAGTCGCGAACTATCCTTCGACAGCCCATGCGAACAGCAACATGAGATATCCTCTCGGTTTCTTTATCTGAATTGAAATCCAAATGAGATAAATGGGTTTGATGATGATTCCATTGAGATGTTAAAACTGAGAACGGTAGCAACTGCATGAGTTATTGTGATGGAAGACACAAAGTGACTTAATGGCATCCGAAAGCTGATAAGACTTGAGCAGCGTCCATTATAGGTGATGAGGCACTGTTAACTATCTCTTCTGGAAATTACTTGTATACTTGTGCGTCGCATTACTCAGAGTTGGGTTAGAGACTACTTGTAATTCTCGTCTTTATCCCCTTAAGTTAGTATGCGTCGGAGAGTCCGACACCCTGATCCACCGTCCCTGTGTTGTTGTCATTGCAACCGCAGCTTGATGGCTTAACCAGTTATATTGATTTAATCTCGTCATTATCAGGCAGGTATGAAGGTTAATTGAGGAGAGCAATCCGGTATGGGTTTCAAGCTTGGAATACGCAGACTGCTTACTTCCCTTCGGGTCGAATCCAACTGGCACACAAGCACTTCTGGGGAAAAGGTAGTCCGACGCAATAAGCACTGCTCTTACGTCCGGCGTGCGCACCATCCCAGTTTCTGCGAATCGCGAATGATATAGCCACTGACATGTTCAAAAAAACCCCATAACACTTTTAATATAGCGCCGGCCAACCGACGAAAGGGACGCTCGCTGCTAATACCACCTAAGTGATACACACCAACCTAACGTTCAGCGCCAAAACGCAGCAAATGGAGGTTTATTGTCTAGGAAAGCCTCTGCGTGTCATCAGTAGCCCCTTCGCGCTGCCGATTGACGCGGTATTTCAAAAATTCGGTTTCCGTTGTGCTATACTGACTTGATTGACGATACCAGTGCTTTTTTGAAGTCTTACGTACCCATTCCGGTGCACTTTCGGCATTTTGCCGGTTCTTCTCCTACGGTTTGTCTTGTTTGGTTACCCATCCCGTGGATCAGCATTATTACACGTTAGCTGAAGGAAGGCGAAACACTGAAACGAATATGCCCGCAAAACACAAAACATGAGGTATATGAAAGCAGCAAGCTGCAAAACATTACAGAATACAATATGAAAACCAAAAATGTAATTTGCAGCTCAGTATCATGTTACACACTAGGTGTGAGGTGATTGTTGGAGGCGAAGAGGGACAAAGAAACACAACACAAATGCCATTGAAGCCGACTCCTCGCAATGTCAGCAAGTCTATCCTACTAGACGTGTTCATCATCCTTCGGATCCAAGACCTGCAGTCGAGACACCAACCGACGCCATATTCGAAGTGAGGCTCTTCATATCTCTTTACAAAGTCACCGGTTAACCTCTCCTCCTCTTTTTCCATCCACACCCCGTTCGCGCAAGGAACGCAGGTCGCGGGAGTCGGTATGCTGGCATGCGCAACATGTGGCGCCCTTCTCATAGCATTGCATGAGTGATTGGCAGACGCTAAGCTCTTTTATGTCAAATGTTCACACACTTCGTGTGTTCTCTTGATGTACCTTGCTTTGATGCTCGCTGCAATCGGTGGCTACTGATACGTGGATCCACTTACACTTAAGCACTATGCGTGTCGGAGGGATGTGAACTGGCTCTACAACTGTCGTGGTCCCCACCAATGCGCCTTTCTTCTCCATCTCCTTGGCGTCAATTCCTAGATGGCTGTAGCTATTGTAATGCAGACTACCTATTGTCTCCCTATCTGTATTCGTATTAACGGTGTTTGGTTACTGCCCTGAGGGGTACACTCCCCACAGCTTGATCTTTATGTTTGTCAGACGGTAATATCGCACTTTGTACCTGCCATAGTTTCCTGTTCGGTCAAACTTCACTAGAGATCTTGCTACCATCATTAGTCAAGTTCATCAACTAGTTTCAGTTGCAGTTTTCACCGGATCTCATGCCGCCATATGCATTCCTCATCTTACTTGACTCACTGTGCCTCTTTCATAGTTGATTTTTCATGTCTTCCATACCAACCGTTACATTGCGAAATCATATCCAGTGTTCTTGTCGATTTCGGTTACCAAGCTGTCTTACCGGTTCTGACACCAAATCTTCGATCTCTTCGTGCGGATACAGTAGTTCCATAACAGTGGGTCACAATGTTGCTCAGCCCATAGTCTATATGACTCGTAGTTACCTTCTGGTTGGAACCATTAACCCGTGACATACGTTCTCGAGGTTGACCAGCAGGAAACCGTGTTTCGACTAGCTCTTCTCTGTTTAAAATGCATGGAGGCGGTGCGTTCAACATTTGTCCGTTACTCTTTCATGGGATATATCTCTTGGTCCTTTGCTTATCGCTGTCTGATTATCCAGTGCATCTGGCTACCTTACTTTTTCATCTGCATTCTATAGGTCTCTACAATCGCTGTGAATTACAAAGGCTACCCCTTCATGGAACCATTGATCCAAAACAGACCGATTGTTATATCACTTGGTGTCGCCATTGGTGGTGTGGTTTTGCTAGCCTTCGGTGCATTTGCTGAACCACTACGGCTGATTCCTCTCGATCCCCAGGTGAGACCTCGTAGACACAAGAGTTTCTGGTTCTGATCCACGGTCGTTTCGCCTTTCTATGGGTCGCGTGGAGGAACAAGTTACCCACCGACCTCTTGACTACTATAAGACAACTCCATATTAAGTTACTTTATTAGAAACTGAACTCCTCAGCATTCTGCTTATCTTAACTTGCAATCTATCTCACATTGTTACAGCTTCCGTGCTATTGTTCCACCAATTTTCTCTTTATACCGCATATTCTTCGCGTCCGTTTGTCACCCGACTGCAGCTGCTTACTGGTCATAAGACATGAATTTATCAACCTAAACATCTCTTTCATCGATTTTACTTCCTATCGCTTTATTGCACTTCTTGTTTCGCAGCTTCGTCTCGTGTTCTTCAAAGCATTGATATTTGACTTCACGGTCTCGTGGCTTGTGGATCGGATTCTGGTTTTCACTTTCGGCCGCGTTCGTCAAAAGGCTTTGTGATGGTTTTATTCCATTCAACAATGGACCTGTGTCATCTCGTGCTGTTCTTTGCTGTGGCCCTTCTTCCGACTGCATTTTGCCACTTGTCACCGCGGTGTGCGCACCATTTGTTCTTCCCGATGTTTTTGTATAACGCCACTCGTCTTTACTTCATTCATTCGACCAAGGCGTTCTCGGACTGAACATGTACGAATGATAACCAGAAATTACTAACCTTTCTGTTATTTCAGTGTCAGAAGAAATATACCTTCAGCGGTTTGTCTTGACAATGGATGCTTTCTCTTTCCATTTAGTATGTGGTCATATGGAACGAAGTGGAATAGGTTTGCTTCAAAATAAACCGTGGTCCCAGTCGAGATTGAATGTCGCAATCCAGACCCACGGCACGTACTCCAAAACTCAACAATGTTTGCTTTCTATTTCCCTCATTGTTGTTTCAATCACGTGGCCAATTTTTCCACATCTATCATCTTATGTTCTTCTTCGGTCTGTTGTTCATTCCTTTCACATTCTAGTCTCTTTTCGTTTTACCATAGTTTATATCACAACCGTGGCTGTGATATCATAGTGTACTAGCTAGCTATTCTGCTGGCCATATATTTTTCCCCCAGGTACTTCCACCACCCCCACCACCTTTTCCATCATAGTCAGGCAATCAGCTGCAATGTTTACTCTACCCTGTTGCTCCGTACTACCCCTCACTACCAGTTTCGTTCCTATTTGTACTATATACGTAGGGATAATGTGATCTGGACTCAAACCCACGACATCCTGATAGTTGCCATTAGACACTAGCGATTAGGCTACCCGGCCCCGCTGACAACTCTTACCACGGCAGTTGATAATTTTATTTCGGATTTTAGAATGCTCCATACGTGCTTGGGTTACGGCATACAACCCATAGCACTGCATGCCAAAAAGATGGATATCTCGCAAATGCCTTATTTCGGTGCTCCATCCCAGGTTGTCACAGTATAACCCGCTCATCTCTGCGTTGTTTTGCCAAGGAAGTTACATTCATGTCCACAGTTCAGTTCTCTACTCTTGATACCTCTGCGTTTACTGTCCTGCATGATACACTGTTCTGAGCAGCACAATGTTGTCGCATTTACATTTGCCTTCATGAGAAGTATGTGTTACTAATCTCAGGGACATAGGACACATTTGAAGACTAATGGGTCGTGCATCACCACTAAAAGGTGCCGATGATTCGCCATGGTTGTATGCTAGCTGAGTGACTTTAGGGGTGCTCGGGGACTCGAATCATGGGCATAGAAGCTTCATATGAAGCATAACGCTGAGCTTGAACTGCCACTTATTACGGCTGTACGGATAGGTGATGCTGGTTTTTTTACTAGCCGACTCGTGAAGAAATGCTTTCAACCGGTGTACGTCAACACTGTGTATTATACTCTTGAAACGGATGAGTATTCAGCTACAGCATGCATGATTTTAGCATCGATGATGTCGAAGGCTTATTGCCAGGGAATATTGGTGAAAAATACTAGTAATTTCTAACCAGAGATAACATCACTGGATAAATTTGTCAGTTAATCCTTTGGTGAAGAGCTTATGGTCTAAGAACACATGCGCGTTGTAGAGGCTGACCGACATAGGTGAGATTATTTTCCCCAGCAGTTGATATGCATAGACACTGGGGTGATTACAACTATGCGTATTGGGACGTCACCACACCTAGGTGCTTGTTTCAGTTTCTCAATGAGCGTTTCGTACGCTCGTTCAGTTGGCTCCGGAAAATCACATGGACGGAACCTTTTCGTTTGGCCACCTTTCACAATCCTTTTCTGTGGAGCTGTTCCGTCGCAACGAGACTGGACCTTTACATGGTGCGACGGTTTGCGTACCTTGACCCAATGAGCTATGCTGAGTGGTGCCTCCAGGCCCCTTGAGAGCTACTCCTACCAGGTCGGTCACTGGTTCGAGGTCAGACAAACTCAACCTCTTGGTCCTCCAGGTTGGGGGTTTGAAATGGGATGGCGTCCATTGCTGTAAAACTAAATCATTGCCACCTGCCCTCTGCCTTGCGGACAGGCTTTTGAGCCAAATGCTTTGGATGAGAACCCTAATCATCCTCCTGTTTAGGTCTATGCACCCTAGCAGTATCTGAGCCCACTTACAACCATGACAATATTCTCTAACTCGAACTACATCCTGCGTCGGTCGTCGTGCAGATTATCACGGGTCGCCTTATCTGCTGCATACAGCTGGGCGGATAAGCGAAAACATGCTACTGCTGGCGCCTCCCTTCTTTATTCTGCATCTGTTTCTCTTACTCCCCTCCCAACGTCTAGCACCAACCTTCTATAATTCCCAGCCTAATTGGCAGCAACTGTACTGCCACTGCAGTTTAGCCACCTGCAACTACCTTTCCGCACCACCCACTATACCATTTCCCGGCCAAGTTGTCCTCTTGGGCAACAGAAGTAATCTGAGGTGGCGTTCAACATGAGTCTACTCAATTAATTTGTTCCGTGCGTATGCCAGTCACTTGTGCAGGTGTGCGTGTATAGCCCGTCGCCTTCAGCCAATTGGACCTCAGACTCACTAAGTCATAGGGATGCAGGTGGGACGCCTCAGCTCTTACGCACGGAACAAATTAATTGAGTAGACTCATGTTAAATGCCCTGTCGGGTTATTTCTGTTGCCCAAGAGGACAACTTGGCCGGGAAATGGTGTAGAGGCCTATCGGCAACAGTCCCATGTAAGGCCACGCCGTCCCGTTTCCATGGCAACGTTCGCACTCTAAGACAAATTGGTCAACAGGCTGCACTCGCAGGCACCTTGCACACACTGGGTATTGATGTGTGTGTGTGTCCGAAACTAGGATCAATGACCCTAACGGGGTTGTTGAATTAACTGCACCTGACTTATCCCATCGTGATTGGTTGCACGCATCCGGAGACGCCGATGCAGCACTCACGGGTCAGACTCCAAGGCTGAGCCATCGTTGGTTGATTGGATTCCAGTGAACCGCCGTTTGTTTGCAACCCGTTTGATGACATCAGCTAAGTTGGATTCACGAAGTGGTGCATGGAGCTGTTTGTTTGTGATTTCCGCTTATGCTCACACCGACCACAGTTCTGATTTTGCCAAGGACAACTTCGTCACGAACTGAACGTGTTACTGCGCAGTGCTACTAGTTCAGATATTATAGTACTTGCAGGGTATATGAACGCACAAGTAGGGCATCTGAGCTCTTCAGAAGCTCAGCTGGGTGGTAATTATTGGCTTAACTCCGAACAAACTGATAACGTTGAGCGTCTGCTGCAACTGTGTGCGGAGCACCAGTTGTTTCTTGGTAGCACTGCTTTTAGACACAGTGGGCGCCGAAGTGCCACTTGGCGTCCACCTGTAGCTGGTCAGCGACGGACCCAAATTGACCACATAGCCATAAGTTACAGATGACGTGGTTCAATCTTGGATTGACCTTCGTACTGGAATACCTGCGTGGACTTTGGTCATGTCTTGGTACGCTGTGGTTTCTCCATGAACTTTGCCAGGAGGCGCACCAAGCGTCTCCTCCGATTGGCAACTGAGAAATTGTCTCAGCTCTCGGTCAGGCAAACCTATCAAAACTCACTGCGTACCGAACTTTCGCTCTCTTCTCATAATGACACAGCTTCAGCGGAATAGGATCTCAACCACCATACAGTAGCCTCTGCTTGTAGCACTATTAATCGTCACCGCACCAGTCACTGAAAGGTCGATGAACCGGTTGGAATCCAGATGAAACCTCCCGGCTGGCTCTGAGCACAATGTGACCAGACGGGCTATCAGGCGCGAACTAAAGCGGAGCCTACGTACTGACAAGGAAGCCTGGTGGACCCGAAAGGCTTAAGAAATGAAGGGAGTTAGAGCAGTAGGCAATTATCACAAGCTCTTCCAGTTGATTCGCACCACTGGTCCCAGGAAACCAGGCGTCAGTGAGACAATCAGACAGCGCAGGTGCGCTGATACACAATAAGCAGCGCCGTATTGCTCGTTGGGCTGAACACTTTGAAGATCAGTTTAGCTGGCTCCCTGCTCCCGGACCTTTTCCTACTCAGGTGATGCAGGACGAGCCGTGGACGTTTAGTTTAGAGCCTCCGTCGGAGGCTGAGGTCCGAAACGCGATCATAACTCTCAATCGTTTTCGTGCCGCTGGCTAGGATTCCCTCCCACTTGCACTATTTAAGGATGGAGGTAAGGTCCTCTGCAAAGCACTGACCTCCCTATTCGAACGTATCTGGAGTGTCGCGGCTAACTGGAGCGAATCGATTCTAGTGGCAATATACAAGAATGGCAGTCGCACAGACTGTTCTAACTACAGGGGTATTAGCCTAATACCAGTTTTGACTATAGTACTGGCCTCGATTCTCATTCGTTGCCTTACTGTGGAACAGGGATCTCGTATTAGAGAAGAGCAGGCAGGTTTCCTCCTTGCATGTGGCTGTATAGACCAAATATTCACTCTGCGGCTGGTGCTAGAGCAGCGCCATGCATACCGCGGACCGACAATAGCTGTGTTTCTCGTTTTGAAGAGTGCGTTCGATTCCGTTCGAAAGGTGTTCCCACGAAGTATGTGAACATCTTCCGTGCTCTATACTCGAACAATACAGGTCGCGTCAGGGTCTACGGTGGCCTATCGAATAGCTCCGACCCCAAGTGGCGTTCATTAGGGTTGTTCGCTTTCCCCATTTTTGTTCAATTTCGTCGTGGACTCTGTCTTGGAGTGCTCCCTTGCGGAATCTCACGATGCAGGCGTTGAAGTGCTTTTTGGTGAAAGATTAGTTGATCTTGATTATGCGGACGATATCTTCTTGCTTTTCGATGATGTTGCGGTGGCACAACCAACCCTGAATAACCTGTCTGGAGTGGTTCCATTATTTGGTATGCGCTTGTTACCTTCAAAATGCAGTGTTGCTGCAAGACCGCCAACCACTTGATGAGCCCTTGACCCTTGCTAACGAGGAACTCGAGGTGGTTGATCAATTCACTTATCTTGGCAGCTGCATCAGCAACGATGGGCGCATAGAAACTGACGTGAGCTCACGCATTGCAAAGGCCAGAGCTGCGTTCTTGAACCTGCGTCATCTTTGGCGACAGAAGGGAGTTTCCCTCCGTCTGAAAGGCCAGGAATACAAGGCCACAGTGAGGGCCGTTCTGTTCTATGGTAGTGAGACTTGGCTCCTTCGGTTTAATGATCTGAGACACCTGCAACTCTCTTATCATCTGCGGAGCATTACTGGTATCGAATGACACCAGCGTGTCCGCAGCGATGATGCACGTAGGCTATTATTAGGCAGTGATAACCAAGCTATTTCCTTCGAACAACAGAGCACTGAATAAGTTGCGTTGGCTTGGGCCAGCTCACCGCTTAGTTAGGAGGGCCTTGTTTAGTCTTCCGGGTTTTGGGTGCGCAAGGCTCGAGGTGGACAAAAGTTATCTTGGCCGCGTGAAATGAAGTCAATGACGACCGAGCTGGGTGCCGCTAGTCCGTCTCACCTTCCGGGCCAGAGTCCACTTGACCCTCCTTGTGCTTGGATCGAGACTTTACAGGTCATGGCTTGCATTCGACAACAATGGCACGTCTGCTGCTGTCTCCTATTTGGACTACCTGTTTCAAGCTTGTTTGGTGCTGAGTTATCTGCGTGTTAATGGCTGATTATGATGCGGGGCAGTGAAATCCGCAAGTTAGCTGTCTCGCTGATGCCACTTTATCTTTGCACTATAGCCAGTTTGTGACGGTATGTTGTCTACACAAGATGTAGGCGCCTTGACCATGAATGTTTGCTTAGAGCGTTAAGGTTTTCAGGTAAGTCTCCATTCTCTCCCTCTTATTATTCTTTATTTCAAAGGTCATGTTGTTTGTACGGCAGCGAAGCACCAGTTCAGTTGGCTGATGTACTGTTGTTGTTGATGATGTGGAACTATTAACAAACACGCATCTGCTTTTATCATAACGATCGTTTTTTCTCTGTTTGTTCATTTTTTTCCGTTGCTACCATGTTAACCTGTATGGAGGATGCTTTGTGGTCGCCATGCATTTTCGAGCCCGCTAGCTGTGCCTGGGTGGCAAATTGTGATTCAGAATAAAATCTGCTAAGCATATGTATGGTTGGCGGCATCCGGTTTCGGATTTGCCTGTCACTGTGGCCAGCCACAGGACGCCTGCGCCTACAGAGGGACCATGGGTGGCTTGCGCTGCACCACCCACAGCTCCAACCACACACCCCATATCCAGTGTAAACCCGAAGGAATAAGACCGGGAGGCATGTGGATGAGAGCCATGTTTCATCAAGGGAGCCGGCCCACACTTTTTCACAGGCAAACACACGCACACTGTATTTGGGAATCAAGCGCACACAAGGCGGTGGCTGGACCGTAGTCCGCTCCACACTCAGTGCATGGAACCACTCTTCGAGCCTAGCGCAGCCACAAGGACCGTGCACCCCGTCCCCTCCAGCAACGACCAACTGTCTCCTGGAGCCAGTATGGACGAGGTAGTGGGTAATAGACGGGTAGGCACCTTGTCAACATGCACATCAAGTGCAGCCACACCGGGGATATCACGCAACAGCCAATCACTTGAAACGACAAAATGAAATAAAATAAATCCAATAATGCATACAGATACGGTGGCATAACTCTTCGCTAAATTAGCATATGAAGTAAGTTGGTTAGCAATGAATCCGCGATAAGGAAAATATGTCCACAAATTACTTAAAAATGCTACAAACGCAACAAAGTTACCGAAGATAAACGCAATTAGCGTAAGTAACGTGGTCAGCTAATAGAAGACTATTCAGATAGGCGGAACTAACTAAATAAACTGGAATGAAATTTATGCAGCTTAAAGAGACCTAGTTTAAGTGTAAGTTGGTTTAGCCCAATTGCGGTGAAGAAGCATCAAGAATGCAACATCAGCCTCAGCATGGGGCACTAAGCATATGTATACCTCTCTTGAATCCAACATCCTTTCGCTTCTGGGGAAATTGTATGAAGTAACGAGTACCATTAACTGCCGTGAATTTTCGTATCCAAGTATCATTTCACTGCATGATACCTGGTTTTATGAGGATGTGAATGACGCACTAGTGTTGGTAGAAGGATTCAGTGGCTCTTGCGCTTACTGAAACCGTGGAGGCGGAGTAATCATTTACACAAACTCTTCATAGTACATATCAACGAAACCTGTTTTGCTTCTCTTCGCAACGTGTCAGCGGATAAGTCTTGAGGTGCAGTTCGAGATGTATGACTGGGTGCCGCTCATTCCTACCGTTTAATATCCATATCTCCCCCTACACATGACAAACACGAAGTGGAATCCTTTTACGATGGGTTTACATCGGCTGTCATAAAGCACTCAGTGTGCATTTTTGCTGGTGCATTTAACCTATTGAACACCACTTATCCTGACCATCATAAATTGCTCCACCCGATCCAACGCGACATGGATCTCGTATTTCTTAACAGCGTAAGGCTATTCTACATGTACAATAGGACGCCGCTTATCAACTACGTTCATCCAACAGTTAAATTATGTCCGACCAGGTTCCGAGGAATATACTCTGAAATGCTTGTGGACAGAATATCCGGACAATCCATCCTCATTCATCGAGCTGCTCAGGTGCAGATTTTGTCCCTGTGTGCGGCACCGTACAGTGCGCACGGGTGCCACGTGCTGGACGTCCTCTTGTGCGGGCGCAGAATAGATTAAAGTTCGTCTCATCTATCCATACCGCTCGCCGTCCTTCTGCCTCCAAGTTAATCAACTTTAATACGTGAGCATTCCTTAGCCTTTTGTTATCAATCGTTTTCATGGATTCTGGTATTGCATGTAATTTCTTCATTGTCATGAGGCAACCGTCTAGATAGCGATCGGTTGTACTGTCGCTCACATCCGCCTGGAACTCCACCTTCAGTCGTAACCGAAGAGTTTCCAAAGTAACCGTAGGGTCCGATTTCACCCATTGCAGCAAGAGATCCGCGTGACTAGCTGACAGACACTTCCGACGCGACACGCTACAATCTCTTGTCGGCTCACTTAATTCTAAGGTTCTAATCCAGCTTCTAAATGTCTTCGCATTCACCTGTAACAGAGATGCAATGCCCTTGCAGTTGTTGCCCTCTTCATATGCCTTCAAGATGAGAGCCTTTACATCGGGCGGATGACGGGCCTACGTTCCTCTTCTTCCCATCGCACGTAATATGATTTAAAGGTTAAAAACCATATAAATCAACTTAAAGCCAAAGTTGGTGGGTGAACTATGAGGAAGATTTTCTTTTCGCTTTTGCGCGCTGCGTGCGGTTCCCATGCAACCAAACTGGGGGAAAGCAGAAGTGACAACTACGCTGACCAGAGACGGACGATCGCAACCGTATGAACGTTTCCACCCATCAGACACGTGAAATCATCTTGACGCTTCGGAACTAAACTTATGCCCCCGTATGCCAGTTGCGTGTGATGTCCTCCGTGTGGTTATCACGTTGTCCCGCTCACGTCATTGAGCTTAATGAACGCGAAATTTTTGCTCTGCTCACACATTCCACACGTACGCATGCGTACGTAAAGTCTCTCATGCGAGGTCCACGACTGACCCCTCAGTATGATCTGGATTAAATGTAGATTGATATTTGATTAAATTTTCTGCATTGAGGACAAAAGCTGATGAGTACGAGTAAACAGATTGCGTTAAGTCTGAAATCAATCAAGAAATGTTATGGAAAGTGTACTATCCACCGACTTCGCTTCATTTTTTGACGCTAATGTAACTACGTATTTCTTTCAGGTGACAGACTGCCTGGAATTCTGTCTATTTACAGTCTTTGTTCTAGCGGATTAGTTCTCTTACCTGAAGCATATGCGTAGACGAAATGAGAAAGCCTTCAAAAAATTACGACGCATCAGTTAAGTTCCCCTCTGTTCTCTTTAGGGGAGTTCCGCCGTTTCACAACATGTCCGTTCGGGCTGCACTTGGGATGGTGACTGACGTGACTTAGTGAAAGTGTTGGAACAACTAAGCGGTTTGTTTGATATGGTAAAATATGACCTTGACTCCTGCAATTGCTACCGCAATCTGGTTTCTGATTCACTCCTTTGTAACAAACGGAGATGCGACTGGTTATCTTTGTGTTAAGCCATATGCATCACTTCTGACCATCGATAGTTCCACCAGTCTGCATGGCGCACACTGCTTCTGTATCCAACTTTAGTACACATATATCTGCGATTCTCAAGCGTTCTTTTGCTTGTGGAAAGTTTTTATGGTCGCTGTGAGCCCTGTACTGTCCGGTTTTATCTGGTATTGCTACACTACGGATTATTGGCACAATAGTATGTTAATTTTTGGATGTGTTTTGACCAATCAGACCTTACCCAACCCAAACTGTCTGCAGCCTCGCTGTCCTCTGTACAGCCCGTCCGGGAAATGTCTATCGATTTTCAATGACGCACCGTTAATTGCCGCACATTGCGCCCCTGAGAAAACCCCGAGGAATTCTAATGGCAGTCCGGATATCTAATCAGCTCTCACACGACGCACCGACGCACACAATCGCGGAGCTTGTCTACTACAAATTCCCCGGTGCTGCATGTTTCTTCTCGACGAGGCGCAGACTATCTACATGTGAATGATCGATACATCCTGGTCTGTGTTTGAGGTCAAATGTTTCGTAATCATAGGTTATTTAGAAAGCGAAATTCCAAATAAACTTGGCTCACTTACCAGGGAAGCAAAACACTAAAAGCGAGAAAACACTCCTCTACCAACTCGTTATTATTCCTAATGTCTAAGGCCTAGTTGAACGTGGTGCCATTTTTCCTTCAGTGGTTCTTTGGAAGTTTGCTTCCAGTCTACCGGTGTGCCCACCATTACCTTTGATACAAATACGGGCATGTCGAAAACTTATTGCTCAGGTATTCAGTAGTTGTGCATCACGTATACTTTCGTCCGATAACGCGATGTTCGTTGTTTACCACAGCGAAACCTGTAAGTAACGCTTACTCCAGTAATACGGCTAAACATCGGTTAGTACAGAGCCCACAGGCATCCAGTTTTCCACGAAACATTTGATCTCAAATACAGACTGGGATGTATCGATCGTTCACATGTGAATAGTCTGCGCCTCGTCGCGGAGAAACATGCAGCGCCGCGGAATTTGTGGTAGACAGACTCTGTGATTGTGTGCGTCGATGCATCGTGTGAGATCGGATTGGATATCCGGACTGCCGTTAGAATTCTTCGGTGTATTCTCAGGGCGCGTAATTTGCGGCGATTTATGGTGCGTCAACAAAAATCTGTAGATATTTCCCTGACGGGCTGTACAATAGATCGACCATGAGGAACGATCTCTAATCATACCAAATCCCCACTACCCATTAGTAATATAAAATCTGCCCGTATAGTTTCTAAATCCTTGCGTTGTACCTAGACGCTATGCGGAAATCCCAGCTCGTGCGGCTAGCTGCTGTCCTCGGTACAGTCCGTAATTGGCCTGCCAGTGGAAGATGAACCAGGCTATATCATAGTCAACTGTCAATCACGCAGTTCCGCGACTATCACCCACGGCGAAGTGGCACTAGCTGCTGACATCCGGAAGTCATGGGGCGGAACCCGGCAGGTGTCCGCTGGAAGCCGAACCACTGACGAGACTCAGAAGGTCGAAACAACTGTGTCTGGTGCTTTTATTGAATAGCCAAAGTCTGTTGACTGTGAGTCAACAGTCTAAAAATCGGTTTCCACCGAACGTGAAACTTAGCCAGACCGAATCAAGTGATTGACAGATAATCGGAAGTATTTACTCAAAAACAAGCAGGTTTTGTGAGTAGTAAATATTGCAACCTCAACCCCTACCTGTTTTTCGTTCGCTTCTGATCAGTTTATATCCGTCTATTGAAATCAGTTTGCTTACACATTTGTGCTGCACCAAGTTTAAGTGAACAAGACAATATCAGGTTAATTTAGATACATGAAGGAACGGAGCAAGTGAAACTTATTTAACAGTGGACGTATATTAAGTAACACCATTCGGCAAACTTTCGGACTCAGGTTCGGGCCACAATACTTATTACAATTTGAGCTTATATTAACTCCAGAGCTATTCGCAATAACTCCTTCACAGTGAGATTTATGGCATCTATTGATAGTAAAGGGGAAGACGGAATGGGTGCAACATTTCCAAAAAATGAGGCAGTTTGGCAGTGGTTAACATATGCGAGTGAGGTAATATTGTGCAGGTAATCAAAGGAAGTGGTACAGGTGAGGGCAAAAATAAGGGAGGGCAAGAACGAGTATTATTTATTGTCGTAGCGGCAGTTACAGGCCTAATAACCAATGAGTCCGCAAGCGTATTCTGAGTGGTTAGGGGTTTATGATTTACAGATAGCGTGGGATTGTTGTCAATTTTAGCCATGGTAGGATTTCTTTGGTTTCTTTCTAGGACTTATTTTGGGAATAAAAAGTTTTCTAGAATGACTACCATTATCACTACTGGATGGCATGTCTTTAGATATTTTGCTCCCTGCTATGGGTGTGCCTTTCGATGCATTAATCGCACTGACGTCTAGTCTCCGTGATGCAGTCGAGCATAGTTTTGTCACTGGTTTGTGACAATCAGTCGTTTTTAAATAGATGTCTAAATGCTTACTGGGTGGACGAGTTTCAGACCATAACTTTACAGACGGGGCTTTCTCCGTACCTGAACAGCAGACGACATCATGTGTACCGGTATTACCCTCACAAATGTCCTCCATAGCATTTAGAGAGTCCATACTGGCAGCAGAATGATCCAAATCCACGGTTCTGCTTAACGGACCAATGCAATCTGCATCGGATGCTATCTGTTCCATCGATTTCAGTGAGGAATAAGTGGAGTTGTTTTTGTGTTCTCTGGTGAGTTATTAATTGATCTAGCTTGATGAAATTCACGTTGGAGCGAGGTTCTGTCCTCAAAAACGATTACTTGTTTAATCTCGGAATAGACCTCGAAGTCTTTGGATTCGCAATTAACATGCTAGCAAACTGTTTTCTACTGAATCGGAAAAGCGTGGGGCATGGACGATATAGAGAATTTTCTCTTAGTCTATTGCAATTAATATCGTTTATCTGTATGTTGTAGGTCTTTGCGACCGCATTCCTGATAGTTATGAGCTTCATGTCCTCCATTATGTTGGGGGAAAAACGCTTTTGGGAAGCTTGCATCTTCCAATTATCTCGTACACTACAGAATTTAGGAAGCTCATTTCCCCATTCATGTCTGTGCTCTGTGTTATATGGTAGGTCAATTAAATAGAAAACAGATGTTAATCTGTCCGCGATAGAATCCAGCCGCAAAAGTTTTACATTTTGTTCATTTAACTGCTCCCCTTATAATGCAATTTTGTTTGTGTTATGGGGACTCAACGTCCCTATAATTATTACAGACTTAAATTACGGAAGGCTGAAAACCCGGTTCACACAAGTGCACATGTACTCAGATCAGACAAAACGCACACGTTCAATCAGCCTTCCAACTTGTGAAACATTCACATTGTTTAGCCTTTGCACCCAGAAACAGTCTTGTTTCCAACCAAACACGCATTGTTGTATCCAAGCAACATTTATTTTTCCGGACAACTCTCGCCAAACTTCCAACATTTCTGCTCAGTTTACGGACTTTGCACATTTACATAAAACCATGTTTCTTGTTTCCAGGATTTGCTTACGCAAACCCTTCCAAGGGAAACCCCCCCCCCCCTCATCACCGTTTCGTGATATAAAAATGAGGCTGTACAACGCTAGAATCGCCTTAGCTTTGGCCAGTAAAAGCGCCTGTGGCAAAAGGCCTGTCTTGTTCTTGATTCAGTCCTGGGTTGGGAAATCGTGCGTAGAAACTTTGCGTTCGGTCTAGGAACCCGTTCGACTCGCGTGAATTAAATCTTTCGCGGCTAAGTTCCGAGAACCCACAGACTTCGAGATTGTCAGTTACCGTGCTGTGCGAGAGAATTATTCTGAGTTTCGTTCGTTCATCCGACTAGGAGAGTTGGTATCACATTGTTAGAACCTGACGTATTCAAGAGGCAGTATTCAACAGTTTGTCAGTGAGGATACAAGGATACCAGTAGTACTTGCTGAATATTTACACGTGACATGTTTACGGACATTCGGACCTAAGGAGTTTAGGAGGCATAAATTTATAGTCGCTTTATGTTTTGGTAACCGACGCTCCATGACAGGTGCATTTGCAGAAAATTCAACATTTGTTTTCACTGTGCTAACAGATGGACTGTAGGCACAGAGGTTTGCTGGTGTTTCATTGGATTCCTATCTTTTCCTTGAATTAATGGTGGATCTTCTCGCTTTGACAGAGCTAACGAGCATTTTTCTTGATTTATCAGTTGCTTTTTTAGGGCTTGTAGAACCTAGCTAAAGTGCACTGTTATTATGGTTGGCAGCATCCGGTTTCGGATTTGCCTGTCACTGTGGCCAGCCACGGGACGCCTGCGCCTACAGAGGGACCATGGGTGGCTTGCGCTGCACCACCCACACACCCGATATCCAGTGTAAACCCGAAGGAATAAGACCGGGAAGCATGTGGATGGGAGCCACATTTCATCAACGGAGCCGGCCCACACTCCTTCACAGGCAAACACAAGCACGCTGTATTTGGGGAATCAAGCGCACACAAGGCGGTGGCTGGACCGTAGTCCGCTCCACTCTGAGTACATGGAACCACTCTTCGAGCCTAGCACGGCCACAAAGACCGTTCACCCCGTCCCCTCCAGCAACGACCAACTGTCTCCTGGAGCCATTATGGAAGAGGTAATGGATAATAGACAGGTAGGCAGCTTGTCAACAAGCACATCAAGCGCAGCCACACCTGGAATGTCAAAAAACAGCCAATCATTTGAAATTACATTATCGAATAATATATATCTGTTAAAGAATACCGCTATGCAGTGATAATACTTCCCTAAATTATCGGCCGGTGGCCAAGTGGTATGCGCGTCTGGTTTGCAACCATAAGTTCACCGGTTCGAATCCGCGTATGGGCGGACTGGTATTATACTGCGGTACTAATGGTCACTGTTCCAGGTAGAATGTTCGCTATGAAAAAATCGAGTTTTTAAGCGCGTTCAGTTATCCACTTTCGCCAGAGATTGTAGATTGTCCTTCAGTAGTCGATTGCTCTGCGCATAATTCAACTCTGAACTCAACCGTGTCGTACTGCGTCACGTTCCAGTAGGTGCAGACGTACAATTCGTGCGTTCGATAGAACGCAGTTGTCAATGTAAAGTGGACCCTCTTGGTCAGCGAAAACAGCGAAAGGTGTAATTGACTCTAGCTGCTTTATACAACTGGCGATAGGGTTGATTTATGGCTGTTTCTGTAGAGCTCGCCATATGCTTTACGAATGTATTAAGAGCCTTGAGATAGGTGGGAAAGCGATACGCTTTAAAAGCGCTTGATTGAGCCGAAACGCAGCAAAAATGGAAAACCGACGGTAGAAGTTGATCCGTTAGGAGTCAACTTAAGGTAGTTTATGCAGTGAACAATGATTTATGCAGGGTGAAAAGCAGTTGCTTGACAAGTGCTGCAGGTTGGTGGCGGTAAAACTACACTTATCAAAAAATAAGCGAGTTGTCTGTTTGAGCGTAAATCTAGCAGATACGCTGCTGAATACTAGCAGTGTATGTGGGAATTGAATGCGAATGACGAGGCAAAATGGGGACACTTATAGTTGTCGTACTCGTGCGAAAAGTAAAAATGAGAATACTCAATTCTGTACCGCCTCCTCCGATTTATGAAACATGTTACTCCGATTTGGAGGCATAATTAATATATTCCAAACTTGAACAGTTTAGGCAACGAAGTGATGGACGCCAAGAGCAAGATCCAATCGTTTTTTGAAAATGTCCAAGGTTGGAGAGGAAAAAACGAGGTTTGGGAGAGAGTTCCAGTGTTGGCAAATCCGAAGAGAAAAATACTTCCGCCGGTATTCCAGACGACTATACTGTGCACACAATTTCATAGGGTTACCTCTGAACTTGGTGCTATGGCTGAGTTTCAACAAACGACGCCATACATGAATAGGGTCACACAATATTTGGTAGACTAATATGAGATCTCCATGCAGCTTTCGGTAGCGGCCATTGAAAATTCACAGTGATTTCAGCCTTTGATGGCAGGACAGATTTCGTAGACCTTTAAGGTACTTTGTGGCCCTCCGCTGTGATTTCTCTAGCACTTCTAAATTGCGCTTCAACCAACGTTGTCAAGTTTGTATTACGCATTCAACGTGAGGGCGCACGTACGAGTTGTACATTATGGGGAAGATGGATGGGTTGAAACTTTCGAATGTCCTCCAAAGCAAGCCGACGTACTGGTTGGCTCTCTTCGCATCAGCCTCTGACTGCTTTGAACAGTTAAGTTCACTTCGAATGAGCACACTAACGTCGCCTTCCTGGGAAGTTGTTTGCAATACTTTTGACCCAGGCCTATAAACGTAGTCATGCCTATGGCGTAATTGAACAACGTGACATTTTTCCACATTGAATGGTAGGGTATTCAGAACGGACCAGTTTGAAATCGTGTTGAGTTCACACTGGAGCTTTTTGTGGTCGTTCGGTTCTTTGAACACTCGTCATAACTTGATATCATCCGCGACTAATAGGAACTCGGATGTATTTTTCCTCGCCAGATCGTTTATGAAAATCAAGACTAGATGTGGCCCGAGCACCAACCCTTGTGGTATGCCTCACTCCACCTCGATTAAGTCAGACAGAGAGTCTCGTACACTCACTTCCAATCGACGTTCGTGCGGGAAATTATTTATCCAGCACAGCAATGGGTCACCAACGCCGTAGAGCGGAAGATTATGGAGGAGAATTCGGTGGTCTAAGTGAGCAAACGCTTTTGAGATGTCTAAGCAAATGACATCAACACCTGCTCTATCATCAACTGCTTCAGCCCAGCTATTGAGTGTAATTAGCAGGTTCGTAGTGCATGATCGCTTTTGCCAGAGGCCATGATTCTCTGATTTTATGATTTTCCAGATACTACATGAGTGCATCAGCGATCATAGACTCCATAAACTTGGAAAGCACAGGGAGTAGAGCTGTTGGACGGAAATTGGTTGGGTCAGTGCGACTACCTCCCTTATGAACTGGAGTGATTACCCCACGTTTCCATATTGTTGGAATATGGTTCTCCTCCATACAGCGCTGATAGAATATAGCAAGAGGTTCCGCTGGATCACTGGCTGCGGTCTGTAAATCCCTCGGTCGAATGTTATCAAAACTAGGAGGGCTGTGGATACGCAAGAACAAGAGTTCCTTTGACACACTTTCTGCAGTAAAAGTAATATTGGCTAAGGCTGATGGTGGGACACTAGGAACAGGGATAACCGTCGGGCCCGTTGCCCTCTGAAACTTCGTGAGTAATGGGACTGTAAGAGATCGGCTGTTTCCGTTGCTGATTTCGTGCACGCGTCAGTCGTGCTCAGTGCTAGAATTCATCGTTGCACCTTACGAAGGATATTATCATGCCTATATAAGAGTTTGCGGTTCGTGCAGAATCTCTTCATTAACTCCTGCTGATGCGTCACCTTGTCCTGGCGGATCAAACTCACACAGAATTTACGCTGTGCCACATAGGCAGTTCAGGTTTCTGAATTCGGGCAATCCTTGTGAGCTCTCCACGCTAAGTTCCTCAAGGAAGTGGCATCATTCTCGTTTGACGATGAAAGGATTTCTGCTCAGACGTGTGCGTTACCAGTGTGGTAAATGTCCTTGTGAAAGTGTCCCAGGCGATATCTGGAGACATTTAGTTAAGAAGTTCCAAGATACCTCCTTAACAAGCGCGGAAAACACATTGTAGTGTTTGGCCGTATACACTTTATCCTCCTCGTCCCCTGGATATTCTACATAACATACATAGTTAAACAGTAGAGTCACATGATCAGAATGACCCAGTTGTGTGCTTGCAATTATTCCGTCTAACATGGGTTTTTCGTTGGTGAGCACAAGATAAGGTATCGACGGCTTGTTAGCAGTTCGAAATCTGATGGAAGAGGTCACGTGGTTGTACAGAAGGTAGCTAGAAATTACCTCTTGTAAACAAGCTTTGAACTGCATGCTATCGGTCGCCGTTATTTCCATCTCGTGCGGATTAAAGTCGCCTGCGATGAGCATGTGACTGTATGTTCTGCTCAAAACAACCTAAAGAATGTGGTTTAGTTTGGAGTCCATTTCACACTTAAAGTTTAATGCACGGTAAATCACGGCTATAAGACGTGTCTTTGTTCCGCAACCTTAGCCTGTACCAAAGCGAATCTGCGGCACAGATCTCTGGGTGGTCAACAAGTTCACATCAGAGGTTCGCCTTGTAATACAGAATTACGCCACCACCTCTTCCAGCTCTCTCATTCCGAAGCAGCGACATACCAAGTAAATTGACTTTAGAATCTGCTATCTCAAAGCTTACCCACGTTTCCGTAATCATAATGAGATCCCGCGGTTTTGCCGCCTGGCGTTCTATAAGTTCGGTCAACTTACTAAGAAGACCTTTGGCGTTAGTACACAAACATGATATTGTTTTTAATGTTAGAAGTATGTGGGCGGACAACAAATGCGTATTTACTTTTATGCCGACTGTTCATCCGTCGGCTGCTATTCATTTGTTGCGTGAGTCATTTATTCTTGAATTTCAGGCAGCCTGCGTGGTAGTACGGAGCATCCCAGATCGAGAGGTTCTCTCTTCTCTATTCCTGTCCTGTCTGGTTTAGCTAATTCCGTATTGTCTACAACTTCAGGATAGTGAAGGCAAATCATTTACCGAGGTTACATGTTCCAATGAAGTGCTGAAAACTAGTGACTATGCGCCTACTTTCTTTAGCCTTATCTCGGTAGACAAACTGAAGCGACACTTCAACCAGCTATCCATTAGTGCTTCTGTCAATCCATCGGAGTGTAGCACGAGTTTCATCATTTTTGCAACGCTGTTCTTGTAGTTTGAAGATGAAGGAATTCTCGTTAGTAATTTAGCGATCACGTGGTCTAGCGGGAGTGTTTCGCGAATGTAGTGACACTACTGTCGGTCATGTTTTTGCACTTTGTGCTCAGGAGAGCCCATTAGTTCGGGAACACCATGAATAAATACGACTTTCTCGCGTTCGTTCCTAGGGCGCCCGCAATGGTTTTCGTTTTCCTTTGATCGACATTTCCAAGGAATATTGGGCAACATGCGTACCCCGCTCAATGATTTGCGAAAATGAAAATCTGAGAATGGGACTATCTGTGACTCCTCAGTTGAATACATGGTTACTCGAAAATCTTGGGGTTCGCCGTAGTGCACTGAAGTTTGTTGACGCGCTACGCGTCGTAGTTTACTTTAGTCAACCCGAATACCAATCGCATCGCAGATGAATATCATTGGTTGTGATCAGCTACCAAATTGCCCTTTATTGTGCCAGCTCTAAACTCACCGACACCCATATGTAAGACCGTTAACCCACCGAGGTTCTGTTTGGCGAATGTCGGTCTGATTGTTGTGGCTGGTAACTTGGACTGCTTGGAGGACACGAAAGAACGTTGTGAAAACGGCGTCGCATCGCTCGTTCTTGGCCCGGAAATGGACATACTGGTATCACTTTAGGAGTTTTCATCGAAGTGATCGATG
>OX104064.1:73475743-73550566 GCA_944474145.2 Dicrocoelium dendriticum | reverse complement strand
TCTTCACTCATGTACGAAAGGCCCGCTATCTGATACATATTGCGGAGCATGGACTGACGGCTTGCGATCGCTTAGCTTAGTGCTATTAAATTAGATTGGCTCCAACAGCGTACGAGCGCTGGGGTGCGAAACTCATTAGAATCCATTTGCTTCCATTGCTTCGTAATTCTGGCTGTCCTTTTTTCGGATGGATGATTGCGATTACTTCTTCAATCAAAAACCCAGCTTTCCACCACCTGTTGCGGACGGCGTGTGGAGCGAAATTGGTTGTAAATGTAGCTTTGATCGACAGAGATCCCCTCCGTTCCTCCTAGCTCTATCTCAAAAATGGCAAACTACGACACTGGGGTTGTGTGCCATTAAATGCCGAATTGGGCAGCCAAAAATGTAACAAATTCCATGTGGTATCCGCCGGACCCGGGCTTTTAAACAAATCGGCTTCAGGACATGCTATACGACGAGCAATCCGAGTGATGTTTTTTAAAAACAAGTGGACGTAAATAATCCACTCAGGGATTAGGGAAAATCAATCGTGGAAAAACGAACTCACCGAAAACGAACACGACCTAAAAATGTGCAAATTTTTGCGGCATGCGAAATCGGCGCCACCATTGGTAAGGACTAGTCTATACTAGTTCCTGATAGTGTATTCTTGCTCTGGCTTCGTGTGGATACTGAGAAAACCAGCAGAACGGCCACAACGGATTGTAACTCCGTGAGCAGCCTACAATCGAAACATAACATCACGGAAGATTAGTGACCGGAGGAGCGTACGTCAAGTGTCGTGAACTCACCGTGGACCTAAGTGATGAGTCGGGAGGTATAGGTAAGAATGGCCGAAACGGTCGTCCATTACAAACAGAAACCGATAATGTGTACGATCGAGTAACAAAAGTGTACACATAGGACCAGAGATATATCTTTTGGGTTGCAATCACAACATTTAAGGGGCACCTGATCGTGCGATTTAACATCTCCCCCCGTTGAAAACCGCCGTTCCTCTCCGAACCTTCTCACATGAATGTAGTGCCAGGTCCCCTATAAATTTTGGAGAAGGTTTAGTTGTTCGCAGAATTCTCCGAGTGACTCCGTGGCATGGCTCCGCACACGTTTTTCCGTCGGCTCATTAAGCCCCACAGTTTTTGGTACTTCAAACGTGCCCAGCAATATATCGTAAGGCGACTCGAAATAGAAGTATTGTTTGTTCGATCCGTCCATTTGCGCAACTGAGTAACCTGCCGTATGAGAAATAACGGTCCGAAGACACCTCGTTACAGCACAGTGCCTTATCTTCTATTATCGTACTCGCTGCAGGGGTTGCCAAGGTTTGGTGGGGGATCAGCGTTGTACTCCAACGCGTACACCCGCTCCTCTGGTAGAAAACGTCCTTGCTCACAGCAATCAAGCCGACAATTCAGATATTTCGACCAGCTATCCCGAAAAGCACCAGACAGACCGTTTTCGCTCCTATTGCGGCTCATCAGTGGTGCGTATTCTTCGTTCCTCTGCTGAGGATCCTTACCATGACTGCTATGGATTGCCACCAACTAGTACGAATTTACGCAAATGCGCCCCGGAGTGCGGTATGGGACCAGCACGAATTGTTAGATAAATGCGATATATCTTGACGCAACCTAAACTGACATGCAGGAACCTGTCGTGAAGATGACAGCGGTTGGCCTACCGGCATCAGGATACCGTCTTCAATGGCGCAGTTGCATAAGCTGCGGGCTAGTTTGCAACAGTCGCTAGCAATCATGGGTTCGATCCTCCGCAGAAGACGGAAGGATGCACACAACCTATAATTATCAATAGGGAGAAACGTACGTCTCATCCTTTCCAGATAGTTGGTGGACATATCTGAACTGCCAGCTGACTGCAACGAACAAAAATACTCACCAAAATCCTTCCACTCATAAGTAATACCAATTCGCACTTACTGAGTGCACAAAAGGTTATGTCGATTCATAGCTGCCGTAACCTGGAATTCCTGACACCGGAAGAGAAACCGCGGTCATCTGCATGTCAGATGCCTGAAAGGCAGTGGAGGATGGGTCAGGCTTTATCGCATTTAGCTAACAATTCGTGATTGTAGGATACCGTCCTCCATGGCGCAGTTTCATAAGCTGCGGGCTAGTCGTCAGCAGTCACTGGAGGTCATGGGTTCGATCCACCGCCGTGGACGGAATTATGCGCAACATTGATGATCCCAATTAGGGCAAACGGCCGTCCGGTACTTTTCCGGAAAGCTGGTCGACATATCTGAATTGTCGGCTGATTGCGACGAACAAAAATACTCACCAAAATCCTTCCACGCATAAGTAACTTCTGCTCACGTTTGCCACGATTGGCGGTTGCGTATCCTTAGGGGCCTAAATGGCGTGAATTGGAAGATGTATCTCAGCGCCCGAACATGGCTTTCCGCTGGGGTTTCTGATCCGCCTGGTACAGCGCAGTTAGGCGTAGCCCGATAAGTTGATCAGGAACAGCTTGTAATGATTCTCCTCTGTCGTCCTCCTCCCGCAAGTTTCGAAGTGAAGGCTTGAAGGTATCCACGAATCATTCGCTGCTTGCCCGTTGGACTGGAATGCCCTGGAGGCGACCGGCAGTGCTTGATACCATTGGCGCTGACAGGAAACACAAAATCCAATCGGAGATAAATTGCGAACCGTTATGGAAACCGAAGTGTTTTGGTGAAACCGAACTGTGGCCAATAACTGTTGTAACTTTGCGTACCGTGGCCGATGTCGTAGTTGTGTTCGTCAGGTATACGTCCGGTCACTTTGGTATAACGCATCACACCACAATCAATAAACACTGGCCTTGCACGGGACCAGCGAAATCAACGTGATATTCTTCACCCAAGGCTTAGAGGCTTGGCACCCCGGGTGGATGAATCTCCGTGGAAGCTTCGCTTGCCGTCTGCACAATTGCTACAATATGGCGACCCTAATCAATGTATAGCTTTTGGCGATAAAAGGCCAGTAACATGTAACTTTTGTGGCTATCGCCTTTGGATCCGTGATATTCCCGGGGATGATGGAGGGTGCAAATATCTTTAATACCCTTGTTCTATATGAGTTGTCCGAACAAACCCAACGCGCCCACCAAAAAATTAACTCAAGGCATCAGAATCCGCCCCAGTGCTAAGGAGGTCCCGCGTTCGACCAATAAAAAACTGTTTTCAGGGTCAAATGTCAGTAATCCGGTAATTGGCCAATGTATTTAAAAAGACGAAGCTGGAGGACGCTTTGCAAAAGAGGATCCATGTTTGGTGGTGCTCCCTGAATGTTCACAGAAATAATCGGGAGAGCTCTTGATTGAATTATACAGAAGAAGCTGTTTTGCACGTCCGGTTTAAGTGCCAACTGACTGAAACCCGATCCCCCCTGGTCCTTTTGGCTATCCTTTGCTGTTTTGGCGGTAAGTGGAGACAGGCGTATCGGCGTAAGGTGGAAATCTGCCGTAGGCACATGAGGCTATTGTACAGTGGTATCCCGAGCAGCGTGTCTCGCTTAGCGTTGGAGGTGGTTCTCCGTGTGAATAACCTTCCTTTGAAACCGAAAATGGCTATTAATACTTTCTGGCTCCGTCTCCAATAGGTAGGCCTTCTCTAACCTGCCCGTGGCAACATTCGAGAAAAACTATGACAGACAAAGTTAAAGCCAGTGCCTCTTTCCTTCCTTCCCTCGCCCCAGCTGGCGCAGTTCCTGTCAGACTTTGTTAATGTCGCGTATTCGTGTAGGCAACCGAAACTCAATGATGTCAGAGTCCGAAAAGCCTGCCGGAGGGAACCTGCTTAACCAGCTTAACACCATAAGTGAGTAGGCATCCTTCTGCGAAGACAAATGGATATCTCTGCTTTTTTGCGTCATAAAATGTGTCAGCATTAAGCTCGGATACAAGAGCTTCCCTTAATGGAGCTCAATAGCTTCCTCACAGTCGGATGACGGGAATGCAAGGGGGTCGTTTTTATATATCCAGCCACGCATTCACTGGTCCGCGCAATCAATGCGTATGAGAAGATATGCACTGGTAATAAGTTATCCATATGGGCCCTGAACGATGGTATAGTTAGGTATACTCGTGTGGTGCAGGTTAAATTCTTCGACATGAACGCCCACCTTTTTTTGGCAACATCAGGTCTTCCGTCCGTCACGAAATCGGACAATAACACCCAGTTATTTTCAGGTTGAGGCATGGGATCAAAATAACATTTTATCATATATCCCCAGCTCTCGCAGAATCCAAACCCTATTCCCGTAGGCTCGTTCGAATACGCTGCAAGAGGGGGAGCAGCCATGATGGGTTCTGTCTGTTGGGTGCGGCGATAATTATCATCTCAAGTATGTCATAAGCCGATGGTATGTTCCTCTGGCATAGTATCCTCATCAGTAGATGAACGAGTCCCCGGAGCAGTGTTAACTCCAAACGTGTAGGCGATTGTACTGATAAAAGACCACGGATGTTACTGTTGTAAGAAAGCGACGTGCAGTATCATTGATTACCACTTGAAGATAGGCATCCACCAGCGCACTCTTAGGACGAAAATGTGATCTGCCCGTTGAGTTGACGGAAATGACCCTCCGGTAGTGGCACGCGGATACTGGTCGGAGGATTCAGTTGCGCTGCGCTTTCAGGGCCGATTAAATCATCCCCCAGAAAGGCGAATGGCCCCGTTTACCTTTTTTTCACACTATAAATGTAAACACGCTTACTCAGTCGGAGTTATATTCCACTTTAGTATTTCAACCCTGATTGCTACCAAAGCTATCCTCAAGTCATTGTATAACTAACTTCGGAGACGCATACGGGCACCGAGGATTTTGGGCTCGAACAACAGGCTTTGCGCGTCGTCTTTTAGATACAGAGATGCCGTGAATTTTGGCTGCAAACAGCCAGGTGTATGGTTTTACACTCTTCATGGGAATTGCTTTCTCCATATTGCCAACGATTGGTAGAGAATTCTGCGCTGCTTAGCACTGTGAGGACCATACCCGGACAGGATAGACTTCCTCGGGTTGATCGCACACACGAGGTAAGAAGGGGAAAACCCATAGATCGCAACGCGGCTATCCAATCAATACCAAGTACCTTTAATGTCGTGTTGGACAGAATCTTGATCAGACGCCGGTTCGCTTGTCGTTTCGTGTGAGCATGTGTCAACAGGAATGTGTACCGTGTAGCTGTTAGGATACTGTTTCGATACACTCCTTGCGGTATTTTCTCTGCATTTGCACCGTATCGGTCTACCGAGTAGCCGACCATGTCGGGCTGGGAGATGATAGCCGTAACGTTCAGATGCGGTGACCAGCTGTAGAATAGCAGGCACTGCGTGACCATTAATACTGACAGGTGAGTAAAGTAAGAATGAAAGAATTACTTCCGGTGCAGTTCTGCATAAACCCCAATTAGACTCCCATATTGATAGTCCACGTCATAGAAACTGGTTTTTTTATTAGGGATTGTTCCCACTATTGAGCCGTCGCTGTGTGTAAAGTCAGTCCAAAGGGAACTATGATGTATCCCCAACCTCTATTCTTGACTTACACTGTGTGTACATTACACACAGACAGTCATGGGCTCATGCATCCCGAAATTACGTTTGGCTCATATTTACATTGCGTAGTAACTCAGTGTGCCACAATCGTTACTATATTGTACATTTATATCCTTTCACTCTCGATCCTGACATAACTTGACGTTTCAAGCCATGCATCAGTATTCAGTTTCCCTTGACACGGCCCAAATATCCGGCACGCTACTTCAGCGGTATCTCTGAAATGGCAGCGAGGATTTTATTGCCTTTTGGAGTCAAAGTTGCACACCAGCCAACAGAAACAATTCGCAGTAAACTCTTCAAAGTAAAAGATAAACTTAGCAAAGAAGAAACTGGTGTGATTTATAAGATCTGCTGCCGAAACTGCGACAAATACTACGTGGGACAGACTGGGAGGAAGCTTGGCACAAGGCTACACGAACACAGCCTAGCCATACGTCGCCACGACCAGAACTCCCTGATGTCAGTGCATATGGATGCTGAAAACCATCAATTCGACCTAGAGCACGCCAGTATCCTCGGAAGGGCTAAAAGCCGGCAAGCACGTGAATTCATTGAAGCCTGGCATTCAAAAGAGAACTCGATCAATAAGCACTTGGACATTGAAGTCGCTTACGAGACACTTCGAACCAGGCCCCTGAAGCCGCACTGATGATGTTGCCTAGTCAGGCAACGAAACGTCTGCAAAATAATTATCCAGCTCGGAGAACTGCTCAAAATCCGCATCCACACCCCGAGCTACAGATATTCTCATTTATTTCAAAATGCCACTGTAATCAAATGAATCAAGGCCATTTGATTACAATGGGAATATTTGCTGTGTTGAAAAGCAGCATTGCCCGTGATTCCTTGAAAAATGCCACTCACCACAATTCCAACAAACACGTGGTGGTTTCTGTCTTGCGGTGTTATGGACATCTGTCGGTGTTCGGGTAGAAATTGAATCAACCATCGCGATCTCTGACATCAGTTGTCTCGACTGCAACATTTGTGAGTCACTTTTTAACTTGACCAGACGCTGACACTCTGCGGTGACTTCCTGAATGGTGAACTCTGGAGATGAGTCCGGTTTGGATAACAAATTTGTTCTGACTTCTGCGTCAGCTACAGCGGTCAAGCCAGATACAAAATGAGTGACTTGAACTGATCATCTATAGGTTGGTTAAACTTGCAACGTTCACATAAATGGTTCACTCTGCCCGCGTATGAAACATACTCATCGGATTGATTCTTAACTAGTTTTAAACACTGATAACGGATGTTGAAACTTGATGACCTTTCACCAAAAATGGAAATGCGAACATCTACAGTCTCCTGGAAATTGCACTCGCGGGAATGTTTCGGTAGAATGAAATTACAGTACTGATTGTGTTCATTTGCGCCCAGCTTCCGTAGCAGAAACTTTACTTTGGTTGTATCATCAAACGTGATCGCGTCTACCAGAAAGATTCTTCGTACCGCCTGTACCAGTTTGCAAATGTGATGTCGTTCTCTGCGTCCTATTAGAAATCTTGCATTCTGTTTGCTAACGTTCCAGCTGAAGTGGACTGGGTTTTCACTATGGTGGGTGTTAGATTTAGGGATGACAGTTTCTCAGTGAGTACTTGTACTAACAATGTCTGCCTTTGTTTTCTGTTGAAACATAGCCCGCTATTGCTGCTGAATGTAATCATGCTGCTGTTGTACCAATTGGGTTAGCTGCGAATGCGCAGCCATCTCCATCGCCAGTGTTATACTTGCGGTTAATGGGGCATCGAGCCGTCAGAACATATACTTTCACCGCACCGGACAGTGTATCGACCAGATCACAATTCATATGAAGCAGTCAAGAGCTGACAATATAGGTTAAATGTATGTCAGACAAGCGGTGGCCTGATGCATATGAACCACAGTAGACCATTGGGTGAGAGTGAAGTTCATGGTCAGGTGTGTGGGACGACACTATACTTTCGAGGCACCGGATCGCCTGATGTAACAGTTTCCTACCTCTAGCTAACGTGTTTAATCATGATGAAGGTCAAAACGTGTGTTTCCGGACCGATTATTTAGTGTTATTGCTTATGAGCACATTTTCTTCCATGCTTTCTACGACAGCATTACCAGTCAATTCAGGCAAAGGTGTTCTTTTCACTTGTTCGTGGAACACTCCAAGAGAGACCAGTCAGTGACATCGTAGTGAATGTGAAGAAGTTGACCAACAACCTTGGTCATATGTGTGCGACTGCTTCCCTACTACTGTAACTATTCGATTGGTCTCCATGGAAGGACTTACTGTATTTTCAGGCCTCTGTTACCATACTGACTGCATTGTCGGATATTGGAGTTCCCGCCGTCTTTGGATAGCGACACGCAATCTTCCATGTGGCTGCAGTGGACTTTGAAGTCAGCCTGTGCCGTTCCGGTTACTGGGACCAAATCCGAAGTGGAGGGTTTCGGTCTTCCTCTCTCCCAGGAGAGCAACACCGTAACTCTCACATACAGATTGCAGTTTTGACTTATTTCTCACACCGTTATTCAGTTTTTCTAGGCTTTGGCACCTATGCATCAGGGTAAATTGCTACGGTTCCCATCTTTCTTGGAATTGCTGCCTCATGTGTCTCCCTTTGGTCTCCGGACATGTATGTGCTTTCCGAATTCCAAAGAACTGCGATTGTTGAACAAATCATCACCAAACGTTTGGAATACGTTGTAGGTCCTTAGACTTGCTGCTGGAGCGATGCTCGTTAACATTGGGGCTAAAACCGGTTGCCTTCGACGCGAGAGCTACGAAGGAATTGCAACCCACCTCTCTGGTTTTCACTAGTTTTGTGGTGGCGGCAAACTGATGTCCATTCGTCATCAAATACTTGTTCTTTACCTAAGTTTTCTAGACCCTACTGCTGAATCACTAGGATTGCTCATCAGGAATCATGTTGATCCGATGTTATGATTAACCCCAGGGCAATGTTTACCTTATGTATTCCACTCTGAATATGCATTCTGAACCATGTATCTTGATCTCCGTCAAATCATCTGATGTTTCGCGTCTTTGGAGTATTACTGTACACGTGGTACCATTACATGGTTTAGCAGTTGCATTCCCTAGAGATAAGACTGTTCCAACACGAGTCTGCGCATAAGTCCACTTCTCTTGTAGACTCGACCAGATGTCATCTTTAGTTCGATTTCGCTTTTATACCTTTTACACTCTAGCCACAGCAGTCGTGTACCACCGCACGGCAACTATTGTCCCGTCGACTGTTTCCCTCTCTTTTGCTGATATTTGTCGGTGATCTCAGATCTCATAGTGCTCAGTCTTGAAGTTCTCATTCGGATCCTCTTCATTGACTTCATACCAGCTTTCTCGATAGTTGTCCATCGCTTTTTGGATAACGGGGACACTCCCGTTTCTCTTTTCACAGATCTTTGGAGCCAGTTACCAACACTCAATGTTCTCTTTTCTAGGGGTGTTCCAGTGTCCAACGTTTCCTCACTTCCATAGGATCCGATTCAATCAGAGAAGCTTGTCACTAACACGTGTTACTGTTAAGTGCGTCCTAATAGTGTCATTGTGAATGCTCTATCCTAGTCTGTGGGTTTGATTTTCCTTACTATACTACTTCCTGAATACTATTCGGTATTAGGCGATTAACCGGTTGTGGCAACCGTTCAGCCACATTTAAAGCGTACGCTTTTTTATTTCTCATTATGGTTAGTATCCCTGCGTTACGGAAACGGCGTGACCAGTACACCTTACTGAGACTTCGCTGACATGCAACCACCACCAGTCTTGCGTGGACTGAGGATACTACGTGAGTCGCCCGGTGCCCTACGCAGTCTCGAACTTGCGACCTTCAGATTGCAAAGCAGTCATATAACCCTTTCTGCCACGGACCGGCCGAAAGAGACAGAAAAAGCTAAGTAACTGTGCGTCCGGAGACATGAAACTTCATGTCGCTCTTTCGCCAACTAGTTTCCGTTGTTGCTGAGCCTCGCACCTGAATGCGCTTATACTATTGCCAAACCGTGCTCTCTTCAGTACCTGTATTTTGAGTCATTAGGTTGAAAGCTAATGGCGTACGGTATATCTTTCTTCATGAACTGGCCACTATTTCTGTTAAGTTATTTATTTGTCCAGCTGATGTATCAGGCTTTTTGGCCCATTCCGATACATGCACAGGAAAGACTGGATCGCGTTCTTTGCGACCTTGTTTTGTCCCGCTTTACAAAGAGCACTTTTGAAGGTATCCACAAACCATTCCGCCTGTCTGATTGCGCATGATAGGATGGTGAGAACATCTGCTGAATTCCTTTCTTCTTGCACCACTCGCGAAAGGAGGGTGAAGTGAATCGTGTACCGTTGTCTGTCACTATCATCTCTGACAGACCGAAATACTGGAACAGCTTATCCAGCTCTTTGGTCGAGTACTGGGCAGTCGTACTTTGCATCGGGATCACATCGGGCCATTTGGAGAAAGAGTCCACCATAGCGAGATAGGATTGACCGGTGATTGGTCCTACATAATCTAAGTGGATTCGTTGCCATTACTTCCTTGCTTTGGTCCAAGGTTACCAGGAGCACTTGGGATGGGCTTTCGCCGCCAGTTGGCAGGATTCACATTTTTGGCAGAATTCTTCGACTTCTGAATCCATTCCGGGCCAATAAACCAAACTGCGTGCCAAGGCTTTCATTCGGTTGGTACTTGGATGCCCGGTGTGAATCTTCTGTAAGACTTGCCTGTTCAATTTCTTTGGCACCACCACCCGGTCTGCAAACAACAAACAATTGTCCACAACGGACAGTGACCCACGTCGCTTGAAGAAAGCCGCAGGTCAGCAGGGATACCACCTTTTGGCCAACCTGTGCACGGAATGCATCACTTTCTCTAGGGTTCCGTCTCGGGAAGTCTCTGCGCGAATAGTTTCAGCTGTCACTGGTAAGCTGATATTATCGGTCAGGATTCGCCGTACTTCTGGTTCGAACCTGACGGATGCGATCACACAATCATCGTTCTCTTTTGGGCGCTAATTATGAGACGACACAGGGCATCCGCTTGGCCGATTTGTTGCGTAGGTCGTTACTGTATACTGAAATCGTACGCCAACCGTATACTCGCCCATCTTTGTAACCGATTCGCGGTAAAAACGGGAATTCCTTTCTCTGAGCCGTATGTCGACAGCAACCGTTTATGGTTAGTCAGGAGGGTGAAATGCCTACCATAGAGCATCTTGTGGAACCGCTTCATGTTGAAAACGATTGTGAGTGCTTCCTTTTCAACCCGACTATAGTACTTCTCAGCTGACCTTAGGGCCCGTGCCGTGTGTACAACAGCCTCCTCTCCTCCGTTCGGAAAAAACAGTAGAAAATAACAGCGCCGATACCGTAATTGGAAGCGTCCGAGGCAACGATGCTTTCCAAGTTCGGATTAAAAAGAGTCAATAGCAAATCAGAAGTGTGTGCTGTTTTAACTGCGTCAAAGGACTTCTGGCATTCACTCGTCCATTGCCAAACCTTATCTTTCGTCAGCAACTTGTTCAGCGAACCTCTGCTTTGATGCAAGTTTGGTAGGAAAACACTGTACTGATTCACGAGACCGAGGAATGAGCGAAGCTCTGCGACGTCTTTTGGAGGCTCCATCTGTTTGGTAGCTTCGATATTGGTGGGATCTGGGCGCCGACCATGTTGGTCTATGATAAACCCGAGGAATTTAATACTGTTTAACATGAATTCACATTTCTCAGCCTGTAAGCGAAATCCAGCTTCCTCCAAAAGTGAAAGCACTCTCTACAGTGTGTGCATCAAATCCTGCGGGTCTGCTCCTATGATCAGTGCATCATCCAGGTAGACCGCGTTATTGGGAATGTCGTTCAGCAGGGTATCCACAATTTGCTGGAAAGTGGTCTCTGCAGTTTTCCCCCCAAATGGCAGTCGGTTTTACTGGAAAAACCCTAAAGGGCGTATTAACCCTTCGTAATGTTCTGCACTCCTCGGCAACTGGAACTTGCAAGGTATCAGCTAGGTCAAGTTGTGCAAAACAATTGCCACTGTTGCGTTTAGAGCACAAGTCTTCTGGTACAGGCAATGGGTACTGATGCGTCTCCAGCGCAGAATTCAGTCCTTTTGAAAAATCAGCACAGATACGGACCTTAGCGTTCGCTTTCTTTACCACCACAATCGGTGTCGCCCATTCTGAATAGTGGACCCGTCCAGTTATACCTTCGAATTGCAAACGATTTAGCTCGGCTTCCACTAGAGATTGAGTTGCCTACGGCACCGGGCGCCTTGGTCTGAAGACTAGTTTGGAATCTGAATTAAAGTTCAGCTTTGTCCTGCCTTTGCGGCAGCATCCGAGACCGGGTTTGAACAAGATTTTATGGCGTCGCTTCAGATCTGCAACTTGGTTGCACTGTTCAAGATTCATCGTTGGCATCTGCCTAGCTTGCTTGACTTACAACTGCTGGTATATACTGTTTACCGACTGGTCGAGCAAGTTCAGCTCGTCCATCCAATCGAGTCCCAGCAAATTCAACCCCTCTTGGTCTGTCACAAAGCATGTTGTGTTGATTTGTTGGCCTCGGAAATTGACTCGATAGTTCAATTCACCAAGCACTTTCAACGTACCACCTGAAGCACTCCTTGCCGTATGGGTCGTTTGTACGAGTGTCGGCCGCCCCACCCTGCGCCACGTGTCACTAGAGATCAGCGTGATATCTGATGCCGTGTCAACTTGTAACTCGATTTGCCTGCCATTGCTTTCCACCATGGTGTACTTACGCCTGTTGACGCCCTCAACCTTGAAAGTCGCAATGCTCGTTCTGATCCCATCGGGCCGTTTGAACATTGTGACAGTGTTGTACTTCTTTCTGGACAAAGTAAGACCACGTGCCAAACAACACGACTCTTTATGACCTTGTTGTGTCGGAGCCCCCACTAACGGTAGTGAGAACACCAACGACCGGGCAACAAACAATGTTCACGCAGCACGCCAAACCGGCCACCAAGCGTCTGTCTGTCCAAAGCAATCGAATCTTTTAAATCACCGCATATACACAGGCTATGCGGAAAGGCTGGCATTTGATCAGCCAAGGCTGGTCAGTTCAAAAAGCGGGGGATCGATAAGTTGCCTCACGGGTTTCACGGGTTTGCGCAGAACGAGTAAGCGTAGCTTTTCGGTGGTTCTGCCTCTGGATCTTACGGCAGGGTCCTGATCTCGTCGGTAGGTACCAGATGTTGTGGGTCTCGACGCAGTAGTGTTCAGCACAAGAATTCAGCGAGTTGACTGTGGGAACGTGGATACCTGGAACAAGAGAGTGGTGTAGGTAAATTCGGTAAAGTTGGATAGAAGCAAAATGATAGAAGCGCCGCGTGTTAGCTTAGCAAATGGCCAGATCTTAGCAACGTGGAAGACCAGCGAGGTAAGAGCCAAGCGTCTAGGCGCAGTTTGAAGGCCTCCGTATTGGGCGCTGAGACAACAACTTCAGGGAGGGCGTTCCAAGCGAAGGCAATACGCACACTGAAACTGTTTCTTCGGCACAGAAGGCGACTGCTACGAGTCATCAGTTTGAGTGAGTGCCCTCGAAGATGATCTGTACGGGCGCGGACCAGCAATCCTGCGTTTGGGTGCCTGTTATTAGTCAGGACGGAATAAGCTAAGATAAGGTCGCCACGAAGCCTGCGATGTTTCAACGGGAAAAGGTTAAGGGCCGCCAGACGCTCCTCATACGAGAAGTGGGATAGTCCGTCCACTCTCTTAGTGGCTCTGCGCTGTACAGTTTCCAGCATGGCCTCGTCCTTCTTCAGGTACGGCGGCTGGACAAGTATGTTGTACTCCAGCAGCGGACGTACTAAAGTGCTATAGAGACGGAAAAATGTCTCTCTAGGGAAAGACCCTAGTGCGCGTCCAAGTAGGGCCAGGCGAACGCTAGCCTTTCGCGCCAGTGTAGCTACGTTGGCGCTCGGACTCAGGTCGGCGGATATTATGGTCCCCAGGTCGCGTTCCTGGGATGTGGCTTTAAGATGCACACCGCCGATATTGTACAGATTAGCCACACCTTGCCCAATGTGCATGACTTTGCACTTGTCGATGTTAAACGGGAGCGAATTTTTCGAGGCCCAAGAATAAGCAGCATCGATATCTGTCTGGAGAAGTGCCTGATCACTTGGCCTGCGGATAGGTCGCCATATCTTAGCGTCGTCCGCATAAAGCAGTATGTGGCTGCTGATACAGGATGGGAGGTCGTTGATGAACAAATTGAACAGCAGGGGCCCGAGGATGGATCCCTGGGGCACCCCGGTTGTTGCAGCCAGAGCGCTGGAGAGTGCGCCGTTTACACGAATTCGGTAGGTGCGGCCAGACAGGTAGGTACTTAGCCAGCAGATTGTTTGCTGGTCGATCCCCAAACTCGGCAGTTTACTCAACAGCAGTGCGTGATTGACCCGGTCGAATGCTTTTGAGAAATCCACGTAAACCACGTCAGTTGGAGTATGATTGTCTGCCTCTGCAGTCCAGGAATCAAGGGCTGCGAGAAGATTCGTGGTGCACGAGTGAGCCCTGCGGAACCCGTGCTGTTCCGGGGCTATTAAGGACAGACTTTCTAAATGGCAGCGCAAGAAATCGTCTATGATACTCTCCATTACTTTGGAGGCAGTGGGAAGCAGTGCTATCGGGCGATAATTAGAGGGGTTTGTCCTGTCACCACCCTTGTATATCGGCGTTATGACCCCTTGCTTCCAAGCATACGGGTATTCGGCACTGGTGTAGGAGCGGCTGTACAGTAAGGCAAGCGGCTCGGCCAGTACCGTAGCGCACTCACGTAGAAAAATGGGAGGGATCCCATCCAAACCCGGCGATTTGTCTGTCCTTAATTTTTTTAATTTCTCCAGGACTTTCTCTGATGTAAACTGCACGGGATGTCTGGCAGCGATGGGGGTAAAGTTAGCGCCTTCCGTTGTACTGCGTGCGAAGGTGCCAAAAACGGACTCGTACTGAGTCTTCAGCAATTCCGCAGCTTCTTTGTCCGACGTTGTGGTATTGCCTACGGGTCTGAGCAGGCTGCCAACGGCAGCGCGCGATTTAGTGAGAGACGCTATATGCTTAAAGAAGACCTTGGGGTTATCGGTGAAGCTTTTAGCGAGAGAGAGCTGGTACGCTTTTCTGTCCTGGCGAACAGCTGCTATACAGGAATTTCGCACTCTACAGTATTGTGCTCGCGAATCAGAGTCGCCAAAAAGTAAGAATCTGTCCCAGAGGGCCTTCTTCTCCCTGATCAGCCTAAGCGTAGCAGGCTGAAGTTGCCTGTGGCGTTCCGGCGCATAAGCGCGCACTGTGGGGACGTGTGCCCTAATTGCGTCGTGGATGTGAGCGGCGATGTAGTTCCAATGGTCGTCGACTGTGTGGGTTTGTGCTACCAGGGACCAGTCGACTCGTGAGAGGAAATCTTTGATCGCGTCACGAACCAATGAAATACACAAAATAAGAGAAAAAGCTAATAAGCCTAAGATTCAGTGTCCATACAAGCTAATCACAAATGTGAGGCAAAAGTGAACGTATGCGAGGAACCGGAAAAGTGGGCAGGGTGAGTGAGGCGAAACTCACAAAACAACGGGGAGCGATGGAGTATTCTTACCTCCGCTATAACAGGCCTCTTCTGCCGCATTGGTTGCAAATGTGATTTAACTGTACAGTGTCGAGCAAAATGTCGTTCTCTTCAAAACCAACAAGGAGAGGGAGGTTTGGAATGTGATGGGCCCGCGTGAGTTGGTGCTTTCTGGGGTGTTCGATTGACTGCACAAATAAGGCCATGCTCGTTCGTATTGGACAACTGCTGGATCATTGTATGTAGCTGGACATTTCACCGACTATTCCATTCCCCTTTTGGTCGTTAATTACGTTACCATCACTTGCTGTCTTAAGCTTTGATGTTTGGTCCATTTTCTTGCAATGCATACAGTTAGATTTCTTAGCATATCATTTATCAACAGTCTAAATCTCTTTGGCGCATTCCTTTTCTCGTTCGTATCGATCGACGCCTTTCGATATGTTGCTTTTCCTTGGTTGATTATCTCTTCACTCGATCAGACTGTCTCTTTTTCTTTGCTTTATGTAGTCCTCACGCTCAGTTCATGTTATCTCGTACTTGATGCTTCGGCTCTTTTCCACTTAACTTTTCGGCCCAAATAGATTCACTTTTACGATCGCACTCGGCTGGTGAGTATCTCTGAAACCGTGTTGCTGATGTGTTCGTTTCCCATCACCTTTCATGTACTCCTGTAAGGCTTATTTATTTCGTCTTCGCCTAGCTTCGGTGTTTGCATTCGTCGTTTTCGAACACAACTCCATCCCACTTTGTAATTGGAAATGGTGTGTTCTCATTTTTTCTTCCCTGTTGGTATTAATATGTAGCACCCATTTTTCACACAGTATTCTTGATGTACCTTGTTTACATCAATAGGAAATACCAGGTGCTCCGTTTCACCATCTGTTTTGCTCGCTTCCTATTTCGTGTAATGTTGTTTACCTTCTTGTTATCTGTAAATTTTCACAAATTATTATGAGTGGGGTTCACACTGATCCAGGTAACTCACGCTAACCACTTCACCCTTCCACTGTTGGCAAAGAAAGTCCTACGACTCTACCGTCATTCTCGACGCACAATTCAACAGGGTTACATTCTACTGTGTTTATTGCCATATACAACTCGGATTAATCTCTTACAGTTGATCGACTCATTCTCAACCTGACCCTGGGTTTACGCTAATCGACATGCCATGTAATCGGTGCTGTTTTGTTGCTCAAAACTACCCACATAACCAGGGTATCGACATCAAGAAGAGGAAAACTGGATTTGCTACGTATCAAATGCCTTGCTAGAGCCTTTGCTCCACTAGCTTTGGGTTTGTCTGATTAACAAGCGATGACGATTACATTTTTGTGGGATGCAAAGCTCGTTGATTGACCAACTAAGATCCATTAATACTCTTAACAATGCCTCTTATGAGACTCCAAGCTCTTTCGTACTCGTAGATTTTAAAAATAAGTTTAAGGCTATTGGAAGGTATCTTTCGTGTATTAATACATTGAACTCTCCGTATAAACTTGTTTGGTATGCTCGTCCATATCTCTCACATTTAACTTCTCAAAATGCTTTTCTTTCATATACGTCTTGTTCTTCTTTGGGACGCTAGGATGTCTGATAGTTACACGTTCACATAATACTGTGAATGGTCTATCCACTAATTTTTGCCATCCTCCTTTGCAATCCTGTGTTATTCCTTTGGTTAGAGTCAGAATGCATCTTTTCGTGTTCTTTGATCGTTCATTTGGGATGGAAAATCATCCTCGGCCGGCGAATGCTTTTTATTAGATGCATAAAAACGATCATTTTTATCTGCTTTTTACACTGTTTTCCTGTCTCGAATGGTTGTTATCTATAAATTGCAACAAGCACCATATGTAGCTATCCTCCTCTAATCGGTTGCAATTTTATGACCTCATGTTCTTCGGTCAGTGCACATTCACTGGTCACAAAAAGATGATGAAATTAAATTCTCTGTAAGTAGTAGTGAAACTCGTGATACTTATGGGCAGATTCGTTATGGTCAGACCCAGCCAAACAGCTGTCACCCATTCGAAAAAGTGTCTGATACCTGTTTCGTTCCTTTGCTGTGCGCACCATGGTACGATGGTTTGCGTGCATCAGCGATCCACTGAGCTGTGCTGGGTGGCGCTTTTCGTATCTTAAGTCACTCATACCAGATTGGTCAATAATTAGAGGCCAGACAAACAGCCTGCTGGTACTCCAGGTTGGGGGTTGGAGGGTGGGTGGCTTCTTATTTCTTAAAACGGACTCCTTGTAGTCCACTGCCAAACCCGCTGCCTTGCGGTTAGGTTTTTGCACTAAAGCCTTTACTTAAGTGCCCTGATCGTTTTCCTTTTAAGGCCTGGGCAACCTGACAGTATGCTGCCCACGCAATACAATACAATCACTCTATCGCAAAACAATTTCTCGATGTTCTGGCCATCGCAGAGGATAATAAACGACGTCCTATTTGCTACCTCGAGCTGGATGGATAGGTTTTTCGATGCTGCCGCGCAAGCCCTCCTCCTCTTACGCTTTTTCATCCTTATCGTCCCATTCCAGCTTCCGTTTTATCCCCTACTCGTTTTTAACCCCCAATTCTTGACCGTTCCCCACCTGGCATTCATAGACTTTTATTCTCTCGTTTCTTCTCACATTCAAATGCGGTGCATTCCTCCTGCTCTATCGACAAGCCCATCTCCAACCAAGTCGACAAGCCCAGTGCACCCTCTTCTATTTGGAGTCCTCAATCCTCCCATAAATTTCACGCTCAACTTTCGCACATTGTTAAAGATCGGTCAACAGGCAGTGCTTGCCAGAGTATCAGAGACCCTCTGGGTCGCTATCTGCTGCCTATCGGAAACCCACCTTCAAGTCGACCTCAGTGCTCACTTTGCGATCCGCTTCAGGTGACACCAGCAGTGCTATCTCACTGCGTCTATCCGGAGATGATGCAGCTTCGAGTGCTGGCCAAGGCGGTGTGGGTATTGCGCTGAGTCTCCGTGCTGAAGCTGCTCTGATTCATCCCAATCAGTAGCTGGATTTGTGCCCTCCGACTGCCTGGCCCGATCAAAGCGTCGAATTCGCACGGGGTCAAACGGTGAGTATTTGTCATCGTTGTCTACAAGTCCACAAATTGTAGGGATGATTCCGTGAAAGACGACTTATATCGTCAACTGGTCGAGCTCTTTCGTCACAAAAGAAGCACGGATATTGTGGTGCTGGCTAAGGATCTGACATGACGGCCACTCACTTCAAACCAGCCACGGACGCAAATCGTTTTCGCAATCCTTTGGATGAGTGTCTGACGACGCTCCCGTCTGCTGATTGACGTACCGTTGGAGTGGAGTATGCAGATAAATGCCAGGATTGGTTACCTGTATCATCCATATGTGCTTTTATGCAAAAGCTGGAAAGCTGGAGCCTTTTTACTTAAATCCTGTGATCAGTTTGTTTCGGTTATCCTACGAGATCGCTTTATGCCCTTTACTTGGTTATGAGCTACAAGTTGTGGTCGCTTATCAGGTGGCATTTCTTCTGTGGATGGCTGACGTTCGGAATATCGTTCAGCCACCAAAGTGGCCCGAAACCCTTCAAGCAATTCTGTAACGTCCTTAACAAGTTGCTGTTCATCTTCTGCCCGAAATTTATCATCAGTTCGACTGGGTTGGTTTTTTGCGATAAAACTGGGTAACTGGTTATAAAAATGTCGTTTAGGTTATCCTTTGCTGAATTTGACTCCTTCAACTTTGTATTACTCTGCTCTTTTATCCCATGTTTTTGGTTCTGGGTTACTGGGATTGTGTGCCGGTTTTGAGGTGTCATTATTACCTGTGCTGTTTTGCTGTTCCCTTCTGCAGAACGCTCCTGTTTAACTGCCTATGCCTTGATTTGTTTTCATCTGTCCACCGTTCCCCGCTGCGATGTGACGAGTATGCAAACAATTCACGTTGCATTCCGCACAGCATAACGTTCGCCCAGTTGTTCGCTACAGTCGTCCATCTAGTGTCCAGTGTTAATCAAGAGTTGCGCGCTAGCACTCCCTTGTCGATAGCACACTTTAAAAAGATGTGTTCTCCATTTTGTCGCTGCTCGTTGCCTCTCTTGACACATCTTCACTGGGTTTTTTACATTCTTGCTGTGCGGCGGCGTACAGTAGGACAGCCGCTTCCCCTTGTTTCAGCTTATTTTTGTTTTATTGTTTACATAGGCCTAATACGTTACTCAAACTCACGCACACACTTCGCCTTCTTTGTAAATACTCATGATGCAATTTTACAGATTCTGTTTACAATATATATATATATATATATATATATATATAACATTTGTTTCTCTAGCGTTTGAGAAACTTCCTAGACTAAGGACAGATCAGTATTTACAGAAATGATCATGCTCTTGCACAAATGTATACTGATGACAATTTTTAGCTTTTTAACTACATTTTGGTCCATCTTGGAACGTATCATCAAGTTACTTGTCGGATGAGAACATGGATGATACTATTTCTAGATTTAAGAATCCGTCGAGTTTGGTATAGAATGACGTAGGGTTTTCATATGCCCTGAATGCGGTTGATGGGCTGTTCTACAAGACGGCGTCTCTGACGAGGAAAAATTGGAGCGCCTGGTTGTTCTATCTCCTGGTATCCGTAGCGTACATTTTATGTCATGGAGTCTTCGATTGATCTCGTCTTAGCTCTAAATTGGGCATGTAAGAACGCGTTTTCTGTTGCAACAAATTGTGAGGGAGCACCAACTTTTGCTTTAGACATTACAAGCAGAGTCGCTGGATGTGAAGCTAATTGAAGCGTTCGCGGTGATTTAGAGTAGATGTGCTACGGAACAAACGTTAGGTGAGTGACCTCTGTAAATTTTCCATAGTTTTCCTCTCCAACTTCCGCATGCTGCCATAGATAGAGTTGCAGTATTCGAGAATAGGACGAATTTGGGCTATTGATCTCCCCCTCCGATGAGCAGAGTCGTCACGCCATTCTCGTTCTCGCCATGTTTTCAAACTTCTTTTCACAATTGCAAAAGATTTTATTATATACTCGTCTATATGACATTGTTGTCACTTTGTAGGCACGTAGTATTGGATTTTCCCCATTACTCACACCAAAACTCAATATTCGGCGGTAGTTTGAAAATTTTCCATATGTGTTTTCAACTTGGTTTCCCTTGGGTATTCGTCTATCTTTAATTCGTATCACTTAGATGAGTAATTTTCGTACATTTTCGTTGCCGCATCTGTTAGCTTCCGCTTGCTTGCCTACTGTAGCCGTCGTGGAATGTTGGCCTCTTCTCAATACGCTTGCATGGGGATTCGCGCAAACCTGAGCCATTTGTACGCCTTTATAACCAACTTTTGTCCCTTTCCATTTTATCTCAAGCGTTTTGGATACAGTTTTCCACTTCCTTCTGGTCTGGTACTACTGCACACTGACCATCCGCGAGCGTATCCTCATCGCCAATGGTTCCAGGATCAAAGGATGGTGGAACATTTACCATTTCATCTCTACCGCATGTGCTGGCATCATGCTGATCTGGTAAGCAGTTTGCGTTCTGTGTAAATACACGCTTTTACTTTGCCAAACGAGTGTATGCGCCTTATACCGGATTGGATCTGTATCTTCTGATAGTATGGTTCCAAATTTATTGACGACTGTCCTCTCTCCAAAGTTGGCCATTACGGGCCTTAATTTCAGCTCTATTGGCGTTGTCTCTCGGTGTATATCACATCCGTATCGATAATGGTGAGCGGTTGCTACACCTGTGTGAAGATGCTCGTCTCTTTCTCGCGAGCACCGACTTCCGACACAGCACCCGCAGTAGGGTTGCGTGGTGTCCACCCACCTCAAACCAGCCATGGACACAAATCGACCCCATCACGACCAGCTGCCGCTGGAGAGGATGTGTCCAAAACAGCTGTTCGATTTGAGACACGAGCATAGACTCCGACCACGCACTTGAATGTGCAGACCTGCGAGTACGTTTCTGCGGACGTCCTCAACGACGCTGTGTGGGCATAAATATTTACCAGCTGGCACTGCCAGATATTCTAAATAACGGGTCAAAGCACACTGTCATCCGAGTTGAGTAAGCGTCCACTGAATACAGTTGGAGATCAATGGTCACAATCCCGCCAGATTTTACTAGTCAGATCAGGTCTAGTCAAGCAGCAAACACGTCTTCAGGTGTCAAATCAAATTGGCAACCTGGACTTTGGGTCTTTACACAGTCTCTGAAACTACTGGATGCTCGTTGATGCGTTCCGGTGGGAAGCGAACACAATGAGACCTGCAAAAATCTCAGGGAAATACTGGGTGCTAACCTGAAGAGGGATCGCGGATACTGGTAGTCTCTTTGTGCATCGGAGGTGGAAACAGCCGCCGCCCTTGATAGCCATCGCAAGTTATTTCTTCTGATATGCGAAACGAGCAGCGAGAGACTTGGAGTCAGAGAGGCCATACTCGACAAGAGTGAACAGTCAATTCAAAGCCTACCACAACGCTTGGAACGTTGAGCTGAACACTATGAAAAGCAGTTTAGTCATCCATAGTTATCAGCTTCTCTACCAGCCATTGACCGCCCTTTTCCCTTGGATACACCCTCACACGCAGTAGTGGAGCGTGAGGTCAGGCCGTTGAAATTGAATAAGGCCGCAGGAGCAATTAGTCTTCCTTCGGTACTCTGCAAGTTTGACGGATCTACTCTCGCCTGCCTTGCCTTCAACCCTCATGTACAGTTGCGAAAACTGGCCCATCAGTTTGACAGACTTAAAGACACTTGTCACTTTCGATCATCGCTGCCTTTGTAACTCAGCCATTGCTGGTTGTAGCACCACATGAGCAATGAGCTTGTTGACTGTCATTTATTTGGTGCAAAAAAACTGAGTGAACCGTACGGCACCGTTAATTCACGCGCCAGGCTCCGGTGGCTGAGCCATCTCTTGCGCGTGCCATCCCACCGACTCCCGCGATATGCTTTGCTAGTCCGGCCGGGGTCTGGATAGAAGAGAAGGAGGGGAGATCAATCAATAACTTCGTCAAGAGGAATGAAAACCCTCACTTCGAAGTTGGCGTCGGTTGGTGTCTCCCGACTGCCGCGTTCGGGACCGAAGGACCTTAAACACATCTGTTTGGATACTCTAGTCGCCATGACGAATAGCGGACCGCCATGGCGTTCATGTTGTGACTTCCTTTGTCCCTCCCCTTTAGCTTCCTTATTTTACCACGTTCTCACGCTATCATATTGTGTTTTTGGTTTTATATTGTGTTCTGTAATGTCTCACAATTCTTTTTCATATATCTTTCGTGTATTGCTGTACATAAGCTGGAGCATATAATGATGCTGATGTTGCGGATGACTGTGGCCACAACATTACGGCCTGCTACCGTCGGACAGTATGTAACTGGCCTCAGTCAATTCATTTTGGGGCTGCTGTCATGCTACCTTGTGTGTTAGACTACTGATTCTAGGGCTAAAGGTGACTTCCCAATGACGAAATTCATCTCTCGCATTGGCCGATTGGTAGGATGAAGCTTTGTACAGTACTTTATTTTCAGTCTTCTGACATCTTCCTCTGATTTCCCATCACACACGTGTGTCCACTGAACGGAATCTCTCATTTCACTCTCAGTTTTCTAAGTCCTTACTCTACACCAGCGTGACCAATGGATGGGACTGACTTTCACTAGGCATGTCTTGACGCATACGTGTTGTGCTTCCAAAGCACCCATGCAATACGGCAACATTCTGACAAGCTGCCGCCCATGAGACTCAATGTACCAGCGGCGTTGAGATGTCTATTCTGAGGCAGAGGAATGAATCCACAGGATCGACCGGATGCACACGATTCGTCTTGGAAGGTTCATCAGAGTTGTGAGCCAACATGAGAATGCTTTGGGCCTATTCATCACTTTACCGTATTCTTCCACCGACTGCAGGTTTAAAACCCAAGGGTGAATCGTCCTCTACTATATTCTATTATCCCTGAGTGTGGATTTGTTGACCGTTGTTGGTGCTTACTTAGCCTACAGATGAGTTGAGTAATCCAGATGGGTTTCTGAAATAGCCTTTAATTTGTCTACCGTGTCAGTTGTTGTTCTATCGGGAATTCATTTTCAGTGTGCATGTCACTTTGAGACTGCACCTACTTCGAATTTTGGGGCTGTTAAGCTAATGATCGTCTTTGGCCACCAGCGCTTGTGGTATCTTGTTTATATCTGTCGACAACACTGGGTGATTAGTACTGAAGTCCGCAGGTTCGTGGAATGAAGGCCTTCGGTATCACACCGAGCCGTCTACTCAGCTTGAATCGATCCCCAGCATCACTGAGAGAATGCTCACCACTGACGAGGCCCAATGGGTCGAAACACGTCTGGTGTTTTTCCGGACTAGATTGCGCTACGTACTTTGTGAGCTACTGGAACGAAAACATTAAAATTACAGTTAAAAAATCCTCTTGCTCATTAGTAATACACTAATTAAGTCACGTCCCCCAACTGCCCACTGACCGCCTCCCTCGGGGTATATTGTATGCTGTCGCTCCACCTGGTTGGGCAGTTGTCACTTGTCACTCCTGTGCTCCGTGAGAACCACAAAATCTCCTATGGGAAACAGTGAAGCAGCAGTGTTTTGTGTAGTTATCCGTGACACGTTCACAGGCATCCCACTTTGACAGCCAACTGATTGCCAACTCTGGCTGATGGTGAAAAGTTTACCAACGTTGATCTCAGCCATGCATTTTCACAGATTGAACTCGACGAGCCTTCCAACAAACTTACCGTATTTTTCTGAGTATATGGCGCATTTAAAATCCTTATATTTGCCAAAAGATCGGCAGTGCGCCTTATATATGAATGGTTGTGCTGAGGCCTAGTGATACACTGCGCTAAAAAACCTGTCAAAATGTTTTATTTCGACTTTTATTGTCGATGCATAATCGTTGGTCAAGATTCTCCTGGAATCAGCTTTCTATGCTGTCTAGACAGACTTGTTTTGAGGGTGGCGAACTCTGTGCATGCGTTAACTTATTCGGGCTTTTCTGGCGACGATAAACCAACCAACTATTCGACCATCAACACTGGTATTCCATACTGTGATATATGTAATGCTTACTCCACCCGGCAAACTCACTTGGTCCTTGTAAACACGGTCCAAGACACCCACTGGTTGCAGGTGAATGTTTGAACACACGATCTGCGCTCACACCAGTGTTCCAAAGACGTGCGGTCATCCAGACAGTCGGCGACGCCCGTGTGAGCTTCACTCACATCATCGTCCAAACTGAGCTTTTCGGCTAGACAACTGGATCCTACGTCGTTGTGCGTGTACTACGGAGGGAGTAACAGCGCACTTACGGAGAAATGCGTGCTAACATACACTCTGGTCAACATATGAAGTCAAGCACGATAACATTTTTCAGCGCCAGTCGCATGCTGGCGATCAAGACGAAGCTTGTTCGCTTACCCCTACCACTTCCTGATATATACTGTGCTTCGACATACCGGTAATTCAGGCCCCCAAAATGACACCTGTTAAGAGGCATACCTAAGAAGCGGATTTCCAACTTAAGGCCATGAGCCACGCAGTACAACATAGGAATAGAGCAGCTGTGAAACAATTCAACATTAATAAATTAATAACACGGAAATGGAAGAAGCAAGAAGATGACCTGCACCAAGTAAACAAGACATAGAAGAGTTTCCGAGGGAACAACTCAAGATGGCCACAGTTGGAGGACAAAGTTGAGCAGTGGATCGCTGAACAGAGAGTAGCAGATAGAAGCATCTCCACAGTCTCCATTCGATTCAAGGCAATACCGATGGCACGTGATGCGAAGAGCAACGACTTTCAAGTAGGTCCTTCTTGGTGTTTCTGTTTTATGAATGGGCATCATCTCCGCATCCCACAAGAACTGCTACCTCGCAGCAACTGCCAAAGGATTACGAAAGTTGGCCATCTTTCGCACTTACTGCAGGTACAAGATTACCGAAATATGCACGATCTTCCTCTTAGCTTTGACTTCCCTGTGAACCGTACTTTTGAAAAAACAGGGACGTCTACTGTATCTATACGCACCACAGGGAACCTGAAATCACTGTATTTCTCGGTTGCCAGGCTAATGGCCAAAATCTACCACCCATGGTCATTTTTAAGCGGAAGACTTTGCCAAAAGAAAGTTTTCCTGTTGGGGTCATCGTCAAGGTCAACCCAAAAGGCTGGATGGACGAGGAGAAAATGAGCGAGTGGCTGAGAGAAGTTTACGTCAGGAGACCGGATGGCTTTTTCCACACATCTCCGTCCTTATTGATCTACGACTCCATGTGCGCCCATCTCACCGAAACTGTCAAACGCCAAGTGAAGAAAACTAATTCGGAGCTTGCTATCATTTCAGCAGGATTAACCAAAGCACTCCAACCGCTGGATATTGGTGTCAACAGGGGGTTCAAGGTTAACTTGTGAGCCGCGTGGGAGCATTTGATGACAGAAGGTGAGCACACATTTACCAAGCCAAAGAGGCAACGCCGGGCTAGTTATGCCACCTTCTGCCAATGTATCGTCGATGCCTGGGCCAAGGTGTCGGTCTCAACTGTCGTCGGAGCTACCACGAAGGCCGGAATCATCAATGAACAGCCAAGCAACAGCAACGAGACTGACTCAGATGATGACGAGAGGGATCCGGGCTTGCTTGATGCCGCTATCGCCCAACTGTTAAACTCCGACACTGAAGATGAAGAATTTGACGGATTTGTAGAAGAGGAATGGTTGAAAGTGACTATTTTTCTGTGCTTTATGTGTTACTAGTGAACAATATTGAGAGTTATTGTTAATGAGTCTGACCCCTCCGACTAGTTTGTTTCGCTTTATGCGCCCTATAATCCGGTGCGCTCTATATATGAAAATAGATCCGTTCACTGGTACTGCGTCTTATAATCCGGTGCGCCTTATCGTCCGCAAATACGATACTACTATTACCACACATATAGGACTTTTCCAATATACTCGTTTGCTTTTTGGTATTAATTCTGCCTCCGACATCTTCCAGAGGATTATCCACAACCTGGTGAAGCATAAATCTTTCCCTTTTGCTTATCTGGACGATATTCTTATCTCGAGACGCTGTGATACAGAACATCTTCAGACACTCGCTGTTGTGCTCAAGAGATTGGGACGAAGCGGATTTCAATTACAGAAATAAAAATGTGTATTCATTTCCTCTTTCATTTGCTACCTTGGCTACCCGCTGGATTAACGTGGGATGCATGTTTTAACTGACAAGGTGAAGCCGAGGAACAGTGATGAACTTCGTTCGTTCTTGGGAATGTTATCTCGCTATCGCTATGTTTGCCAAATGCATCTACAGTATTAGCTCCATTAAATGGATTGCTGCACAAAAATGTTCCTTGGTGATAGTATTCTCGTCACAGGGTTGCCTTCATTAAAGCTAAGTTACTTCTTGCTTCTCCATCAACCTTAGTTCATTTTGATCCCAATAAGCAACTCATTCTTCAGTGTGACGCATCACCTGGGGAGGGTCGGGGCTGTTCTTTGCCACCGTGAAAACGATGGATTCATACATCCCATAACATTCGCCTGGCGTGTATTTCGAACAGCGGAGAAGAATTGAAAAGAGAAGCGCTGGCTGTAATCTTTGGGGTAGAAAGGTTCCACCAGTAACTTCGGGAGATATTTTTGAGCTGCACACTGACCATAAAGCCTTCTTGTCTTTAATGGGTAAAACCAAGGACATCCAACAAAGGATGTCACCAAGAATGCAGAGCTGGGCTGTAATCCTGAGTGTTTACAGTTACAAGATGGCTCTTTTTCACAGGCGTTAACAACTACACAGCCGATGCATTAAGCCGTCTGCCAGTAACTGAAGCTGTACAGGAACATACCCCTTCCTTATAACTGGTCAATTTAATGCAATATCTAGATACAACACCAATACGAAGCGCAACAATCCACCATTGGACGGACCGGGACCCAATGCTCTCAATCGTAAAACGCTTCTTGTACCTAGGTTGGCCATCTGAAGGAACAGCGGACTTTCAACCATTCATAATCCGCAGAAGCGAACTGAGTCTATTCGAAGGCTGTATTTTCTGGGACTCGACTGAACGCTCCCAGTAAGGCGCGGTCACAGATTGTTAAGGAGCCCCGCCATGCACATCCAGGAGTGGCGAGGATGAAAGCATTAGCAAGGGGATATGGTTGGTGGCCCAAAATCGAATCAGATATTGAAGATTTATTGAGGATATTGGACCTTCACCTGGTGCGACGGTTTGCGTGCCTCCTTGACCAATTGAGCTATACTGGGTGGTGCCTCCGGGCCCATTGCAAGCTATTCCTACCAGGTTGGTCAATGGTGAGAGGTCAGGCAAACTCCGTTTACTGGTCCTCCAGGTTGGGGTTTGAAATGGGATGGCGTCCATTTCTGTAAAACTAAATCATTGCTGCCTTCCCACGACTTTTCTTTAAACCTAAACTTCATCCTGCATCGGCCGTCGCGTAGATTATCAAGAGACACCTTATCTGCTGCATACAGAAGAGCGGATAAGTGAAAACATGCTACTGCTGGCACCTACCTTCCTTCATTTCCACCTGTTTCTCTTACTCACATCACAACCCCCATTACCAACCTTCCTTCTATAATTCCTAGCTTAATTGATAGCAACCGAAGTGCCACTAGAGTAGAACCATTTGCAGCCATCTCGCGACACGCACCGGACGCCTATCGGCAACAGTCCCTTATAAGGCCACACTGTCCCGTTTCCATGGCGACGTTCAACGTTCGCACTCTAAGCCACATAGGTCAACAGGCTGCACTCGCAATCACCTTGGACACACTGGGTATTGATGTGTGTTGTGGGTCCGAAACTAGGATCAATGACCCTAATGAGGTTCTTGAATTAACTGCACCCGGCTTATCCTCTCACTATTGATCGCACGCATCCGGAGACGCGGATGCATCACTCGCGGGTCAAGCTGGTTTCATTCTAAGCTCCAAGGCTGAGCCATCCTTGGTTGATTGGATTCCAATGAACATCCCTTTATGTGCAGCCCGTTTGACGACATGAGCTAAGGTTGATTTAGGGAGTAGTACAAAACGCCGTTTGTTTGTGATTTCCGCTCATGCTCCCACCGACTGCAGTTCTAATGTTGTCAAGGACACATTCTATGACGAACTGAACGCTCTACTATGCAGTGCTACTAGTTTAGATATTATAGTACTTGCAGGGGATATGAACGCACAAGTAGGGCGTCTGAGCTCTTCAGAAGCTCAGTTGGGTGGTAATTATGGACGTAACGCCGAACGGACTGATCACGATGAGCGTCTGCTGCAACTGTGTGCGGAGCACCAGTTGTTTCTTACTAGCACTGCTTTTGGACACAGTGGGCGCCGAAGTGTCACTTGGCGTCCTCCTGTAGCTGGTCAGCGATGGACCTAAATTGACCACATAACCATAAGTTACAGGTGGCGTGGTTCCATGCTGGATTGCCGCTCGTACTGGAGTACCTGTGTCGACTCTGATCATGCCTTGGTACACTGTCGTTTCTGCATGAACTTTTCTGGGAGGCACACCAAGCGTCCCCTCCAATTGACAACGGAGAAATTGTCTCAGCCCTCGGTCAGTCAAGTCTATCAAAACACATTGTTTACCGAACTTTCGCTGTCTTGTCCTAATGACACTGAGCTTCAGTGGATTAGGATCTTGGCCGCCATGCACGACGCAGGAACATCTGCTTGTGTCATTATCAATCGTCACCGCACCAGTCACTGGATATACGGGAGGTCGGTGAACCTGCTGGGATCTAGAACAAACCTCTGGGCTGGCTCTGAGCACAATGTGACCAGACGAGCTATTAGGTGCGAACTAAAGCTGAACTTACGTGTTGGCAAGGAAGCCTGGTGGACCAGTAGGGCTCAATAAATGGAGGAGACAGGAGCAGTAGGCGATTACCACAAGCTCTTCCAACTGATTCGCACCACTGGTTCCAGAAAACCAGGCATCAGTGAGACAATCAGAGACAGCGCGGATGCGCTGATACACAATAAGAAGCGCCGTTCGACTCGTTTACCGGAACACTTTCAAGATCAGTTCAGCTGGCCTCCTGTTCCCGGGCCACTTCCTACTCAGGTGATGCAGGACGAGACATAGACGGTTAGTTTAGAGCCTCTGTCGGAGACCGAGGTGCGTATCGCGATCACAGCCCTCAATCGTTTTCGTGTCGCTGGCCCGGATTCCCTACCACTTGCAATATTTAAGGATGGAGGTGAGGTCCTCTGCAAAGCACTGACCTCCCTATTCGAACATATTTGGAAGGAAGAGATTCTCCGTGCGAACTGGAACGAATCGATTGTAATGGCAATATACAAGAAGGGCAGTCGCACAGACTGTTCTAACCACAGGGGTATTAGTCTAACGCCAAAATTACTTGTCTCGATTTTCGTTCGTCGCCTCACTGTGGAACGGGAATCTCGGATTAGGGAAGAGCAGGCCGGTTTCCACCCAGGACGTGGATGTATATAATATATGTTCACTTTGCGGCAGGTGCTAGAGCAGCGCCAAGCTGTGTTCCTCGATTTCAGAGTGCATTCGAATTACTCGATCGATGCGTTCTGTTCGAAATACTTCCGCGGATTGTTGTTCTCACGAAATAAGTGAGCATCCTTCGTGCTCTATACTCGGACACTACAGGCTGCGTCAGTGTCTACAGTGTCTTGTCGGATAGCTTTCCGAGCACAAGTGGCGTTCATTGGGCTTGTCCGATTTCCCCATTTTTGTTAAATCTCATCTTGGATTCTATCATGGAGTGTTCAGTTGCGGCATCTCACGATGTAGACATTGCAGTGCTGCATGGTGAAAGATTAGTTGATCTTGATTATGTATACGATATCGTCTTGCTTTTCGACGATGTTGCGGCGGCACAATCAACCCTGAATAGCCTGTCTAGAATGGTCCCATTATTTGGTATGCACTTCGCACCTTCAAAGTGCAAAGTGTTTCCGCATGGCCACCATCCATTTTGTGACCCTTTAACCTTTGCTAACGAGGAACTCGAGGTGGTTGATCAATTCACTTATCTTGGCAGCTGCATCAGCAACGATGGGCGCATAGAAACTGACGTCAGCTCACTCATTGCAAAGGCTAGAGCTGCCTTCTTGAACCTGCGGCATCTTTGGCGCAGATGGGAGTTTCGCTCCGTCTGAAAGGCCTTGTATACAAGGCCAAAGTGAGGACCGTTTTGCTCTATGGTAGTGAAACTTGGCCCCTTCGGTCTGAAGATCTGAGGCGCCTTCAAGTGTTTGATCACCATTGCGAAATATTGCTGGTGTCGGATGTCACCGGCATGTCCGCAAGGATGGTGTGCGTAGGCGAGTACTAGGGGGTGATGATCATGCTAGCTGCCTAGAACAACAGATAGCACTGAATAAGTTGCGTTGGCTTGGGCACGTGCTACGTATGCCTGGTCACCGCTTACTTACGAGGGCCTTGTTTAGTCTGTCGGGTGTAGGGTGGCGCAATGCTCGCGGTGAAGTTGACTTGGCAACGGGAAATGAAGACACTGACGACCAAACTGGGTGCCGTTGGTTCGTCTCGCCTTCCGGGCTGGAGTCCACGTGACTCACCTTGTGCTTGGCTCGAGACTTTACAAGACCTGGCTCGCAATCGACACCAGTGGCGCGTCTGCTGCCGTCTGCTATTTGGATTGCCTGTTTAGATTGTGTTTGGTGCTGAATTATCTGCGGGCTAATGGCTGATTATGACGCGGGGTAGTGAAAGCCGCAAGGAAGCTGTGTCGCGGATGCCGCCTCATCTTTACACGATAGCCAGCTGTTTGTGACGGTATGTTGTTAACACAAGGTGTAGGCGCCTTGACGCTGAATATTTGCTTGGAGCACTAAGGTTTTCAGGTAAGTCTTCCTTCTCTCCCTCGTATTATTCTTTAGTTCATAGGTCATCATGGTTGTATGACAGTGAAGCATCAGTTCAAATGGCTGATGTACCGCTGTTGTTGATTGATTGTTGATTGGGGTCATTGGGAATCGGATTCATTTCTGTCCTCATATAGGTTTTATTGACAATCTTCCTATGGTCGTCTTGTACTCAGTCGATTGTCCATGTTTGTGGTATTGTCTTCTATCGAACTATGTGCCACACATGCGCCTTACTGCGTCAAAGTGTCTTTACTGCAACCGACACAGTAATGCTCTCATAACAAGCGAAATGCGTGAAAGCTACCACATTTTCCCTCTCCTCATCCGCGAACATCATTAGGACGTATCGCTGCATTCAGGAGATTTATCATTTTTGTCAATTCGCAATCGACGACTATTTCTCCCATCTGGTGGCAGTTCGGAATGAGCATTGCGGCACTGACCATGATTTGGACTTAAACTGCATTCAGTATGCTTTCTGTCTGCCTACCTTGAACTGAATTGTTTTCATAATGTTTCGGGTTAAGCATCCATTTGCTCATTTGTTTGCATAAATTTCACCACCATGCGAGGTGGCATCGTCAGCGCGCTGATATGTAGAGTGTATGTACTCTTGTTGATTGAACCAGCATATCATCGCACTGACGATGCCACCTAGGATGGTGACGAAACGTACGCAAACAAATTTCCAAGCTCGGCGAACAAATGGACAACTGCCTTGTCGTCAGGCACTGTATTTGATCGGGTGTCGCTACGGAGTGGGTCATTGGGAACATGACATTTTGCATCCATGCGATTGGTCGAGTCTGGTCAGACTATGCATGTGCCCTCTTCCTAAATAAGGGTCTCGATGTCTATCGCTTCAGTCGTCTGAGCCCTTGTTCGGTCATGACGCAATCGATAGCTCTCTTACGTTAGTCGCCTTGCTTCTGTTTGTCTGCGTTTACATATACCGTACATTATATGCTTTTTAGCTTATCACTTTTTCCATGCTACTCGCTCAGAATTCCTCAAGTTGCCCGTCGCTTTTCCATCCACTTTGCTTTCCAACCTATTGGTAATGCTATTCATGACAAATGAGAGCATTGATCGTACTTCGGTGTACGAACCTATTTCCCATCGTGTTTAACTTTTACCCTTGATGCTTGTCGGACAATTAGACGGCGGCAGTTGAACAACTATTCCCCTTTGGCTAGGAAATACGTGTATGCTGCAATTTATCTCTCAGACTACCATTCCTTGGAATCACTGGGATCTGCATTTGTACTGGCGTCTACCACTGAATATGCTATATCAAACTTTGGAGATTCTGACGCTTTTATTACCAATGAGCCTGGCGCACTAAATGTGTCACGCTACTCTTATTGGCCTTATGAGTTCTCACACTTCCCTTCCAGCTTACTGAACGTACTGGTAACTGACACTGTGTATTGATCACTATGTACGATCGACCGATTATCACCCGTGGCCAGTGATCCGCAGCTGGTGAATTGATTCCCACTGGATAATCCATACTTTTAATCACATCCACCTTGTTGCCGGCGGTTTTCTTCATTTTGTGGAAATACTCATTTTCTCCATCACGTTTCCATCTGGTTATTTCTGTGTGTGACCGCATTAGTCTTCAGCCTCCCCACTTTGTCCCACTTCTTTTGTACCGCCCACCTCTCGTTGTTCTGCTTGATGTCACCTTCCGAACATCGTCACACATAACTTCTTGTGATCTATTGGCGTTTCTCTGTTGCATGCATGTTGTGTCATAAATCATACTACCTTTTGGTCAAGGCGTACAACAATGCGTATCTCGCTTCTAAGCAGTTTTCTGTTCAGTCAAACGAAGCACAAATCGCATCCCTTAGTAGGTTTTGTTGTTTAGGGAAATCTGACCGCCTCTGTAAAGAAACGACACTGTACATCTGCGGTACAACGCTGGCGCGAAATTTCCACATGTCCCTCTGAATCTAGATACCGTTGAGCAAAACGTGAAACCTACATGAAGCGCCCTTATGTTAACAGATGTTCGCAACCTCAAAATTATATATATATATATATATATATATATATATATGTATATGAAGCTTTTGGTAGCGAGATCCTGACATATTGTCGACCCGCTTCTCCCAGTGTTGTGCAGTGGACTCAAGTCGTGCACTGACTTAAGGCGCACGCCCGCTACCTTTCTGGTGTATTCTTTTTCGTAGGCTTTGGCTGAGGACCCACCTCGTTCTCTTGTCAGGTGGGGATGACCGGGCAGTTTTCCAGTCCCAAAACTAAACATAAATCACGCCAATAATAATAATAATCCCTTGCTGCATCGGCAGTCTCGCTGTAACACTAAGAAAATGATTGCCTTACCCGCTGCTTACAGCGGGGTGGGTAAGCGCAAACATTCTACCACTGACGTATCCCTTCTTCTTCTTCCACACATACTCTCCCGCTCCTCATTTCACCTAACCCCATACTTCCTCCAATCGAGATGACAACTCGTGGGATTTCCTGCCATCGCAGTCATATGCCTCTGTGCAAAGCACTCAACATCGGATGTTGGAACGTGCACTCACTGCTCGATCGGATTACGTGCGAGAGACCTGAGCTACACTCTGCACTAGTCGCGATGGAACTCGCGTGCTACTGGGTCGACATTGCTGCATTCAGTGATACACGGCTCACTGACCAAGGCAAGCTGCATGAAGCTGGTGCTGGTTTGTTAACATTACCACTGCACCACGTAAACATTGGGTGGGATTTGCACTATCCGACCGCCTAAATGGCCAGCTAGTGGCAGAGTCGACTGGCGTCAGCGTATGACTGATGACTCTGCGTCTGCGGCTTGGAAGAGGTAAATTTGCTGTTTTTATTAGCATGTATAGTCTTTTCGAGTGTTATTCCGATGACTCGAGGGATCGGTTTTGCACTCACTTGTCTTCCATGATGCGGTCTGTGCCGACTTCACCAAGGCATTTGACACGGCGAACCGCAAGGCACTGTGGCTGATGTTGGGTAAGTTTGGTGGCCCGAGTAAGTTTGTAAGTTTAATTGAATGTCTGCACAGTGGTATGCGAGCGAGGGTGCAGCTGAGTAGAGAGACCTCAGATGACTTTGCAGTTGTCTCTGGTGTGAAGCAAGGCTGTATCTTAGCTCCTGCCCTGTTTAATATATATATCTTCATGCCATGATGTCTTGTGCTTTTGATGCCGCTTGTGCTTACGGTGTTCATGTGGAGCACCTTATTGATGGTGGCCTGCTGAACATCCGTCGTTTAGGTGCGAGAACCCTAACATGTGAGATAACCATCCATATGCTGCTGTTTGCCGACGACTATACGTTGTTTGCACACAGCGCGGATGAGTTGCAACACATGACTAGTGCTCTGACTTCGACAGCGGCCAAATTCCGGCTCACCATCAACGCAAGCAAGCTTGCTTGTCTTTTTCAGCCTTCCCCAGGAAGGGAGTCTGGGCCTGTCACAAATCCAGATTGGTGCCGACTTTTTGGAAGCCACCTCCAGCTTACGCTACCTGCTTAGTGTACTTTCGACAGACATCCGGATGGTGAGCGAGCTGCGCCTATGCGTATCGAAAGCGGCTGCTGCATCTGGCCTGCTGGAATATTTTTCGTTTACGAATCCCCAGCTTACTGATTTGATGGTGATTTGATGGTGTAGCGATGTGGTTGTCCGTTCTTCTATATGACAGCGAAACGTGGACGCTGTATCAGGACCTCCGTTATCTGGAGCGATTTAATCAGCAGTGCTTGCGTCGGATTTTGCGCATCGGCTGAGGTGACTGAGCTGCTGACACGGGAGTGCTTCGCCGCAACGGCATGTATGCAGTGGACCGCATACTTCTGCGGAGGCACCTGAGGTGGCTGGGGCATATCAGGCTCATGGCTTCGACGCGGATACCCAAGCAGCTGCTATATGGACAGCTTATTTCAGGGAAACACAATGTGAGGAAACTGAAACTATGTTATTAGGACATGGTCAAGGTGAGTTTGTCACGAACTGATGTTGATTTCAAGTGTTGGGGAGCGATGACATTGAATCGGCGCGAATGACGAGAGCATATCAAGAGGACGATTCCCAAATGCTAGTTAAATCACTATTGCATACGGAAGAGAAACATCGATTGAGAAAGCGACGGACATCAATGAAATCTAGTCCATTGGCGTCAAGCGCATAGTGATGTAGCACATGCGGCCGCCAGTGCCTGAGCCAAGCCACCAGCGTGGCCACGTGGAGCCGACATCTAATGGGAGACGAGTCAACTGAATTGATACTAATCAGCGCATCGCTTTGTATATTTGTTGTTTCCGATACAATTTACTGTCCCAGGCCACTAATGTGGTCGATGTGGTATGTCTTGGACATTGTTGCAGTTAGACTGTGCTTGTGCAAGCGTGTTGGGTTTTTTTTGCATTTCATTTGTTGGCTGCTGATTGATATTCCCGGTGTGGCTGCACTTGTTATGAACGTTGACAAGTTACCTACCTCTCTAACATCCACCACCTCGATTACTGGCTCCCGGAGACTGGTAATCCTTGCTAGGGGATGGGGTGCACGGTCTCCATGATTGTGCTAGGCTCAAAGTGTGGTTCCATCCTGTGTGGAACGGACTACGGCCTGGCCACCGCTTTATCTGCATCTGGTACGCATGATTCCCTAAATAGGCAAACAGGAATGCTGCTACTGTGTATGTTGAAGGAGTGTGGGCCGGTTCTGTTGATGAAACATGGTTCCTGTCCACTTTCCTCCCGGTCTTATTCCTTCGGGTTTACACTGGTTATGGGGTGTGTGGATAAGGCTGTGGGTGGTGCAACGCAACCCACCCATAGTCCCTCTGTAGGCGCAGGCGTCCTGTGGCTGTCCCCATGGAAGCCGCGGCGACAGGCACATCCGGAACCGGATGCCACCAACCCTGTTTATTTACTTGCAACGCAAATGAATAGAGGTACGCCCATCCAGAACCATGGAGACCCACAGAAGGTGACAGGTGCAGTTGTCACAAGAGGAAACGAAGCAATTCTTCACACACTTTTTGGTTTATTTTCAAGTGTGGTGCGTTGCATACTTGGATCGTAAGAATTATGCACGCCAGTCTTTCACTGTTTTCGGTTGCACACCATGTTTTGAAGCGTTTCGAGTCATCGGTATTCGTTACCATTGGGCTTGCAACTAGACAGCCGTGTGAATCCAATGACAGGTAGACATGAGGTTTGCTAGTTCATTTGCTGCCTACAGGTAGATATTTGACCAATCCTACAAGAGAGAACACGATGCGATGGGGTAAACACTCAGATGACATTCACAGAACGTGACCTAGTCATCTGTTGGCACAACAAGACCGGCTTGCTGAACTCGGATAATCAGTTCAGAGTATGCGGGCTCACCGATTTAAACGAAAACCACAACCGGCTATGTATTGGACATTTTATGAGGAGCCACATCTACATCATGAACACAGGAGACCTCGTGTTTGGCTTGGTCATCGATAGGTTATCAAATACTTTTACTTAGGCCACTTGAACTGATAGGCAGACATCAGTATGTTGGTTAAATTCAAGCACACTTGCTCCTATTTGAAAGAATTAGATGAACGTCAGTTCATATTATATGTGAGTGTTGTAGCAACTCGGTTACCTTGTACGAAGTAGCCCCGGCCACCGGTCACATAAGTGAGATTTGCAGCTAACGCTGATGCCACTTGCGAACGAAGTACTGACTTTCTATTCGAGTTTATCGCGAGGATCATCTGTTATTTTATGGTGGTCGATGTTAAATTAGAGAAGAGCTGATAGCTACCCTGTTCCTCGCTTCGTTTGAGGATCCAGGACTTGACACCACGATAAAAGTCTTACTGCTAACTACAACAACGTTGTCCGGCATACTGGTGGAGTAGTGTTTCTATTCCATCGGAAACCCAACTCGCCCTTCATTAAAACATACTGGAAATCGAAATCACATATTTTATTACACTGAACCACTGTGTCGGGCTTAATACCTCGAATTAAATGTGCAACCGGATTCACGGCGTTGTGTAATCGTCGTTTTACAACTTGTACAGGCGATTCGAAAGGAAACGCAGAGATCGTCCGTGAACCATGTAACCACACATTTTCTGCCAAATGCGTCAATGAGTGAACGTCAAATGTCATTCCATCTGAACTATTTGAGCCACTAAAGTCTTCGACTAGTGCACAAAGCACTCTGTGCAAACGGAGGATGGTTTTATGATACTTGCGTTAATAGCGAGATACCCAGATGCAAAACGGAGAAATGCACATGAGGATCCGGCTCAACAATCTTGCGTAGGACCTGCATACAATAGAAACTGCTGGAACTCGGCGGCTCTTCAACGGCGATGCGCGTGAATTCCGCAACAATGGCGGGCGAAGTCCGTATCCCACGTATCCCGATAAAGTTCCATAAGCTCTCCTAGTTCTTGTACAGCGGACTTTTTCAAACGGCGTGGTCGGTTCGCTGTGTGGTGTGAAGTGATGCCGCAGTTTGGTCATGTGAAACACATTGTTAGAAATCTGGAATTACTTGATGTATCATGGGAATTCTCACATTCTACATGCTTTAGTTGAACTACCACTGAAGACTCTCGACGTAGTAGTAAGCGGCGATTTTGCGCGATTACGCTGCGTTTTAACTACTTACTCCCTTGTGCCGAGTTGGCCACCCTCTGCCTGGTCGTCAGCATCACCGTGCTCCCCTGCTATTGTTTTCGAGTGACTTGCACTGCTTGCTTCACACCCCGTTTTAATGAGCACGCTTTATGTAAACTTTGCCACCCAATCTTTTACGCTTTTCTCACCCCGTTTGTTGACCCAGAAATCCTTGGCCGGAGTTAACGGTCTTTGCGGCTTCATTGGCTTCATTCGTCTGCATTGATCACTTCTTTTGGTTGGTTACTATTCGTCTTTGCATTCGCAGGCCACGATCACGTTCGTATGATGAGTTCCGGGACCAATTTATGCTGTTTTCCCTTTATCTAAGTGAGTTATAGCACTTTTATGTGCTTTTGCTATTGCTGCTGTTGGTTCCCATAACGAGTTCCTAATTGATTGAGACTATGTGACCTATGTCAATTGCTGCCTGCACATCTTGAAAGTATGCACCAGAGTGGTTTTTTCTTCGGAGCTTAGAGTTTTCTACTATAGCACGTGAACTTTCGCTATGGTGAACTTCCGCCCCCGATCAATTATTAAAGACAATTCGCCTCGAACACATTTGTCTTGCACATGTGCGATATGTGTGCCTCATTGAAACTCGTCGCATGGCATTTTTACTGGAGCTGTTGCCTAATTTCTGCTGAGCTTCATATCGATTAAAAATGCCTTCAGCAGTACACCGATTCCCGGTATATCAGTCTCATGCGACCAAGTTACCGAACGTCCGTTGAATTCCCGCTGATCGCGCTGACCCGGTCCACTTCAAAGCAAATGATAGTTCGAAGTGAGACTGCGTGTCACAATCGAGGCAGAGGGTGGACGCAGCTGAACTCAAAATTGGACGTTTTTAGGATACACACTAGGTCCTACTCTGTCTCATCTCTTATAACCCTTGCGTTGTTTGATTGTATGTATCTTCCGGTTAGCCTGTTACCATTTTGATTGTATCCATGCCTATATGCGTCGTGCATATAAATATGAGTACGTTTGTCTTGTTGCACCTCAAATCCAGTAGTCGTGTGCTTATAAGCGATGATTTATGACCCCAGTTCGACCCTGATTTCGTAACAGCAGTGTATCTCCTTCTTTAAGCCTTTTCCTGCTGCACCTAGCCCTGCTCCTTCCCCCCCCCCCCCCCTATTCTCATACGGCTTGTTGTATCAGGCATTGTCTTCCATCAGCTTTAGAAAATTTTCATTTTCAGTTGCACATGTCTCCCTTCGCCCAGGGAATCCATGATCACTGTAATGTTACTTCTCAACTCACTTCAGTCGAACCTGTGTGTATGTGTCGATCACACATTCTCCATTTTTCCTGCAGATATTGTCCACCTAATCCAATATCAATATCAAATCGGTTGTCTGTACAAACTACGTGCTCTCGGTGACAGGCATCCTATGGACATAACTGTTGGTGAGTTTAACTTGCTCAATACGTATGAAGTGTATTTGTGTGTTTTTGTTTACAAAGAAGCGCATTCAGAAGAAGGTGAGTTCATTAATCACTGAAGCTCAATTCATCGACTGAAATACTACTTAGAGTAGGAATTTCCCCAAACTTTCTAGAACCACTGGAGCATCGATCTTTCTATTCCGCGACAGTAACCCAAACTTTGTAGGTGTGGCGCTAACACCGAGGCGTGCATTTCCCCACCAACCCATTTGTTGCTGGCTACTCATGAGTGGCTATCAACGGATACGAGTGTGACCTGCATCAAGACATCAGTAAATGACATTGATACTCCGATGCGATGCAGACAGACTTTGAAAGATGACTCTTTGGAAAACATACACGGATAGGAGTTAAGCGAAAACGTGTGTTTTAGGCTATCTTTTAGGATTTAGACGTTCACACTTTGTGCACATCGTACGGTCACTATCGGTGGGACGGCTATTTTGCAGGTTCGATTAGCCGGGTGCTGAGCAATGTTGCCAAAAAGCTACGCGGCTGACTGCAAATGGTCACAGGGCACTTACATACTCGGGTGATTTGCGATCTGCCATTCACAATTCTTCCCACACATATCATTTCAGGTGTATACCACATTGAATAAAACCGCGATGCACGTGGATGGAGGTCACGTTTGATTCGGTGCTGGCCCGGATTTCTTTGTCACGCAGTCTGCTGACGTAAAAATTTGTACTGGCTCGCTTACCATAGTGTTATCAATACCGTGGCCCTTTCTATCAGTCGTTGAGCTATCTACGGTTACCCTTATCCGGGACCCTGTAACCTAGCTTGTGGTATCCATCGGATGAATGAACATGCCGTACGACCAGACCTGATATGGTACGCAGCAACATTGTCAAGCACGCTACACTTCAAGCTTACTTGTGTAACTACAGACCCATAGGACGGCAGTGCGTCATATTTAACAATTCAGTCGTGATGTTGTTATGGGTCGACACACGAAACTACAAACAGCGTCTGTTAGTTGCGCTAGCGGTTGTCCGTTCAGGTTACCTGTCACACGTTCGAGGTAGGTTCCTCACGACTGCATTCACTGTAACACCATCTGGATGCGCTGATGAGTGGATTGAGTCCATCTCCATTTGTTGCTTGCGTATCCGGAGTTTTTTCCCATAGCACTTGCCCCCTTTCTTATCTATGCGTGACAATGTTCTTCCTTTGCTTAGGCCATAGTAAGCGATTTACTTCGCCTTGATCTTGCCCTGTTTGCTTAACTTCCTCCTTATAATAATTTTTGTATTCTGGTTACGTGATCGGACCTTTTAGGTGTCGCTGCGGCAATCCACCGCTGCCGTTGATGCGGAGTACTTCAGTGTCCGCCATTGTTCCTCTACTTGATCCATGCTCCTCTAACGTACAGGAGAACCCATGGCCCCATTGACCTGTGCACCGTCACAACCGTATGGATTTGACTTCTACAGCCAATGACATACAACTGTATTTAGTTTGCGCTCACTCAGCCCAAATACCAGCGTACCTCGATACACATTCAAAACATCTGGCTTCACCAGATGCCTGGTATCAATGTGCTGACAGCGTCCTCGTGGGTCCGCCAAAACGCACCCGCAGATCAGCACATACAAATGCATGGTCAGTGTCCACACATGTGCTCCAAATCGAGCGACAGTTCTGGACGCAGCGGAAACTGATCGCAGTGCGATCGATTTGCGCTGGAGGCAGTTCTAAGGCTGGCGGGCGCCATGTCACCCCCGGCGGGTGCTGTGTCTGAAGTTAGTACTCACAAGAAATAGGCGAGCATCTTCACACATGAAGTAACCGCTGACCGTTCCCATTACGGGATCCTACATTATGTTGGCCGCTCAGATGCAGCTCATCAGTGGATAACTTCCCAACTTGAGCGTTCAGATTCCCAGCTATCACTACAGTGTCCGTGCTTCTTTTGTGACGTAGGAATTCGTTCAGTTGGCGGTAGAAGTCGTCTTTTACCGAGTCATCGCAACGGTTTGTGGGCTCATAGGCAGCGATGACAAACAGACACCTCTTAGCCCCGCGCGACTTCAAAACTTTGAACGGTCAGCCAGTCGGACCGCACACATCTGGCTACTGATTGGGATCCGATCAACCAGAACAGCTTCTGCCCGGGCTCAGAGCAATACCAACACGGGCTTGCCCAGTGCTCGAAGCTGCATCGTCCCCGGCTGGACGCAGTGAGGGCACTGTTAGTTTGACCTGAAGGGTATCACAAAGCGAGCTCGAGTCTTGCAGTAGAAGACAAACGCCTTTCAAAACTACGTGGCAGGCAAGTATTTGGGGTTGAAAACAAGGGGTTAAAGTGAAGTTGTAACGGGACGATAATGTTATGAAATCGTAAGAGGGAGTAAGAAAACGGGAGGCCTGAGCAATAGCATCCAAACCCCTGTCCACCTTGCTCGATGCAGCAGATAGGGCGCCGTTGATTATCCTCTGTAACAGCCAAATCATCAAGAAGTAGTATAAAAGTAAACTCGATGTATTGTGTGGGCAGGATACTGCCAGGTTGCCGAGGCCTAGACAGGAGAACGGTTAGGGTTCTCAACGAGAGTCTTTAGTTCAAAAAGCTGACCTCAAGGCAGCGGGTTTGGCAATGGACTACAAGGAGTCCGTTTTAAGAAATAAGAAGCCACCCTAACTTTAACCCGCAACCTGGAGGACCAGGAGGCTGAGTTTGTGAGACTTCTAACCATTGTCCAATCGGGTATGATTGACTCTGGGGATGCGAAAAGCACCACCCAGCACAGCTCAGTGAGTCGCTGAGGCACGCAAATCATCGCTCCACGGTAAGGTCAAGTCTCATTGCGGTTTATCTGCGTTTGTTGAACATCTATTCACGCGGCATCTATTCCTCCCCTGTTATTCGAGTTGCCTGTACCCATCTGGGAGTTAAGCACTGTCATTTATACTGTGATGTTACACCCAGATGCGATAGCCTGTTTCATTCGTTCCTGAAGTATGATGACAACTCATCTGTCAATGGGGAGGTGCAGGCTGTTGCGGAGTATCACTTTGCTTTCTAATGCTGTTCGTTGATACTGCCGCGATTATGCCAGGTGCACTCACCGTACTACGGTGGCTCAGTAACCAGCTAACATCGAGTTCATGTGACTTTGACTCGCCCCACTCCGTTTCAGGATGTGTAAACTATCAAATGTTTACACTACATCAGTGTTTATTATCATCGCTCCTATGGATGTCCTTTAATAATGACCTTCACATTACAGAGGATCATCATTGATTCATTTGGGGGTACCTTGTGGCACAGTCCATGTCAAGACAAACCGCCTTAAATTCGGATGCTTCACCATTGCGTTTCTAAAGATCACGTGCGCACCCTTGGGGGCACGCCGTCTTTCAATCTCATCACGAGATATGTGGTGTTCTAGGGCTGTTCATATCTTCCTCCTCTTCACTTTATGGTCGACGCGATCTTTTGTGACCCCGTTCTGTTTGCTCTACCAGTGTGTGTTATACCATGTGAACGATTGCCAAATGTGGTTCACAAATGACACAACTGACTTTTGCTTGGATGTAGTCCCATGCAACCGCCGCACGACTCCGCCGTTGATATAGTACTTAGAGTTCTATGTACGGTCACAGGACGAATGAATCAATGTTCCGTCTGTCTACGCAATTTGAGAATGATCACTTGAAACAGGTAGTCCATTCTCTCTTATTTGCATTTATGTCATATTGGAGAATCAGTTCGCCGGATAAGATTGTACGCAGCTGTACGGCGTATGTGGCTTTTTGAAAATTCATTATCTATGTAGCGGTCGCATCGTCCACTCATCTTTGTTATTATTTAGATCTGAAACATGGCCAATGCTTCGTAGCTCTCAAGTCTGATGATCTTTCTCTGCCATTGGTATTTGTCACATCTAGTGGGAGCACTGAACAACTGATCCTACAATCAGCCGATCAGTGATAGCAGCTCCTCTTGCACCTCACTGAATCACCTTTATCACCATACTCCCAACCTTGTTGACTGGCCACTTCTGTGTGGATTGTTTGCGGTTTGTAGCCGACACGCTAGCAGAAGTCCAAGAGCGAAACAGGAACTTGTATTACGCAACACGTAGCCACTGTAAAGGGGGAACAAATATAGGTATAAAGAAAATGTAAAGAACCTTACGGTTAACAGTCTTCTCTGTCTTCTTGCTCCTCTTCAGTCACAGCACAAGCGCGCGGCTCTGAAAGGCAAGCGGAAAACGCCGTTATAGCAACGTTTCAAATGTAGTTCGCGCGCTAATATTTCGATCGTTGGCTACAGGTTGGTGCGGCCTGTTCTTTTCGCCACATCAGCAGATTGATCATCCTGATGCATGTCATCTTCCCTCCTCAGGCCTTCATACAAACTTGGTGGATGTTTGAGTTGGAATCGTTATGTCTATGTGCTTTCGTATCCGGTCTCTAGACTTTTGCTGTTATGCTTTGCGTTTATCGATCGCTACTCTTTTTTAACCCTGAATTGTCGTTTTTTGCAATAATCCCTCACTTATCAACACCACTATCAGTCATGATTCGTATGATGGCGCGAGTCGTTTCAGCTGGACGCGCTATACATCGCTGCGCAAATGATAGTTGACTGTCTGCTGCACCGAACATCTTGCTCATTCCTCAGACTTTTACAGATCTCATCGGGCGACTGTTTTCTCCTGGCTAGCGGAATTTCTTGGTACAAAGAGGGTCATTTCACCATTTGTTTTCATTGCACAACACTCACAATACAAAGCAGCTTGCCTCATTTCTTGAATCATTTTCCGGTTTGTCTATTTACTTTGATGGAGCGACTGTATTCGCGATTGTGCTCGGGTCATCCGCTGTGTGATCCCATCCCAACTCTTTTTCCATTTACCAGTTAGTACTTATCTGGTATCTATCCAAATAAATCCCGTTTTATCACAGAATTACGGTGGCAATGTGCAAGTTGTTTATCATGTCACCCGGCTGTGCTCCAACTGATAGTGTTTCTGTCGTTATGTACAGAATTTTGTTTATCTCATCTCATCTACGATGCTGATTGATTGATACACGGTCGAACACATTTATCTAGTTGTTAGGCCAATGTCGCCTCGTGATTACGATGTATGTAAATGTTACCCCTAACATTTGAGCGACAGGTATGTTTCGATCTACCCTAAAGTTGACTTCCTGTATTATTATCTGAAAGGAGACGACCAAAATATGAATGGATGAATTGTTGTCTACAGTGTCCACCAAACACAAGCTGTCCGGTTGCTCTTGTCTTCTAGCAGTTGCTCGCTTGCTAACCCGCTGCATATCTTGTGGATTACGATATTCGTTTACGTCTTTGCAATTGTTACGTGTCAGCAACGCATTTATTTCAAAATCTCCACAATACCTAAAACAACCGGTTCTGTCAAGCATTATCCTACATTTTTCCGATTTCCGACGGCGGAGTTCTCACGTGCAGAAGTCGGCGATTGTTTACATCAGTTCCAGGAGCCGCAGAGCTCTATAACTTCCCAGTAGCTCATCGTATGGTTTCGCACAAGTAATCAGCAAATGGGGACTGGACACTGGCATTTGTAAAGGACTGCAGACGGCACCATCGATATTTTGATGTCCACTTGTTTTGTATATCACCTGGGACAGCATCTATTTACTGTTTACTAGCGTCCATCTTCCAATCCCACCACGGGTGGCATACAATGTCGCGTATGTTGAAGCTGATTCGAGGTTGATGGAGAGGTTATTGCCATTACTGTCTTTGATTGAGCTGCGTATTTCCATTTTATTGATGAGTTGTTCACCGTGAGATCACTCTTGCAGTCTTTTCTACTCGTAGGTTTGCATTGGTGGGTTCCATCTAGCTTCTTCTGTCGATTTCACCTAATGCGGATCCCTGTCTTGCTCCATCTAACGGTTGTTACCCACTACCATGCCTTCTTCTGTTGTGTTTGTTTATCTTCCGGCGTGTTTTCATGCTTAAGCAGCAGATGTGCATTCGCGTGCGTTTCTACTTTGTGTTCAGTAATCCTGAGTTAATAAACTCAATAATTCATAAACGTATATTTTTGATAGTGCGAGACACACCTGTATCGAAATGATCGGGTGAGTGCATACACTTGTGTTGAATGTTGACCACAGATGGGTCAGGAAAATTATGGTCTCCGGCAACATTATGACGTTGCCCAAACCGAAGTGGAGAGTTGGTCTACGGAATCTCACCCAGAGCCCTTGGCTAAATAACTTATACGCAAATCTGCGGGCGAGTACTCAGTTCATGCGTCTTTCGTTTAGTCGGTTGCCAAACAGGGGCTCAATCCTCCCCACGATTTCAGCAAAAGGACTCTGGATTACAATGCTCCACTGGAGTGAAGCAAGGGGCAGTGACTTATTGACGACTCACATCCGCTACGTCGCAGTGCTGTGCACCAGACATGTGGCATTTTATAGAGAGAACGCTTGCCAGACGAAAACCCATCACATCCTGGAATACTGCCGCCGAACCATTTATTAGTATGAGGTAAACCCGAACCATGCAGTTGGCACCACTTGGTTGCTCGGCAAACCAGCCGGTGCGTGATATAATTGTACTGAGCGGTCCACTCGCTATTTCTGCAACAAACAATGCCAGACACGATCACTGTTCACGCGGTGTTCTCACCAAACATAAGCTAAGCTGGGAAGGCAGCCAAGGTCGAAGGTAACAAGTTTCTTTATGTCCGTCGACTTGATGAGTCAGGTTTCACAATCGCACAGGAGAGCTGAAAGGACCGCTGCATTGTAAACACTGACCTTCTCGGCGACAGTAATGTTGTGCCGGCGCGACAGATGGCGGAGATTGGCAAAAGCGTCTTGAGCATCCGCTATGTATCACTCCGTTACTAAAATGCAATGCTTCACCGCGGTGAAGCGGTGACTTTATTTAATGGCGAGTCACATCCCCTACGTCGCAGTGTTTTTAAGTGGACTTGCTTGGTATTTTATAGAAAGAACGCTTGCCAGGCAAAAACCCACCACATCCTGGAACAATGCCGCCGAACCATTGGCAGGAACGAGCTGATCGCGAATCACCCAGCCTCTACCACGAAGATGTTTTTCGGCCAGCCAGACCATAAAATCTCCCTTGACCAGCTTTTTCGGCGTGCAATCTACGCCATGGTTGCACCAAGTTGGGCGAAACTGCGAGGTGGCCAGTCCATGACGTGGCATAGATGCATGAAGAAATTGACCGAGAGACTTGGTCAGGCTGGTGTATATCCTTTTCGCTGATGGGGACCTCGGGATGGTCCACACCAGTGATTAGAGACTCTATCAGATATGACACACTCAGTGGTGTTCCTGCACTCGATTTCTTACATCTAGCTGTCAATTTGCATTCCATCCTGATTATTTTAACACAGCTCTTGATTCCATTTGTTTTTACATTATATGTGTACACTTTGCCTCATTTTCTTGTCGTTGTTGTTTATTGTTATTCTTGCGATGTGAGTCGTGGCAGCCGAATCCACCGCACTTCGGTGCGCGTTTCATAGTTGTTTAACTGCTGAACCGAGGTTGGAAACGTGTATCTTTTTGTGCAAGTTGTGTTTCAGACGCCGTAGTCAGAGCAGGTCAAGTTTGAGTTTATCACATAGTTCAAAATATTCCAGTTTTGAAGAAGCACCTGGAAGGTATTTTTTGGTGCTCTCTGCACTTGCTACAATCCAGTGCGGTTGCGCTTTTTCAACTGCTCCGCACCATTAAACAGTGTCCCACCGGGGGTCGAACAAGTTAGATATAAGAATGAAGTAAAGACCCTTGTTGAGCAAAGTCCTGAATACCAATCCAGTGGTCTGCCTTGCCCTCTCGGTAACATAGCCTGCTTTTTTTTACAGAAGTCATCTGTGTATGTATATCATAATCCCAGGTCTCCCATCATAGGACGGAGATTAATTAATTTTCCGTCAAGAGTCAGGTCGCTATGGAATATTGCGCAGCGTTTGTCTGAAGCGAAGGATATTGTCCACTTTAAACACCAGGTTTCAATCTCATGGAGGTCGAGTTGGACCAGGTTATCAGCATTGTTGAAGGTATCCAGACGGAAAGTGTATACGATTTTGATGTCACGCAGAGGTATGGTGTGCCGAATTCTATTACGTCAATGATATTATTAGTGTAGACTTCGATTTGTGTTCTTAAACTTGTACCACCTACGTTCCATTTGTAGGGTATGAACTTAACCAGGAGTGCAGAGGTTCTTCGATTCCGGAAGACATCTTTTTATCTATTTGTCTTCCTTGAGACATCCGGTGAAAGGCCTTACGCATGCAGAAGGTAATCAGAGTTGGTGGGACCCTTAAATCGGCCGTTGCCTTTTTCGCCGAACCTCTTTTTTACATTATCTACCGTAGATGTGTCAGCGTTGCAAAAATAAGCTGATGTATTTTAGTCAATCAACTTCCACGGTCACTGAGACTAATCTACTCTATCCCCGTTTTGAATATAAACGCTGAGCTATCGCGCACGATCTCCAATTTATTACATTTGGACACAAAAATTTACGTCAAACGAAACGAATTATGAAGAAACTTTTGACTGAAACCTTTCCCGTTCTGAATGGACACAAATCCCAAAGATATAGTTCAGCATTATGGGATTGTTGCGCGATCGAGTTACAACAGTGCACCATTCTCATTTTTTTACCCATTTGTAAATTTACCATTTTTGCTGCTGCCCGTTTGGTACATTTACAGTTGATAATGTAAAATGCTGAAAATGCACCCATTTGGGTACATAAAGTTTACACTGACTGATTGATTGACGGATCATGTGTTGCAACTAGGTAATTTTTATATTCTATTTGTGACGTTATGCAAAATTGGCCATTCAAGAAGCCGTGCTGGGATTTATTTATTAGCTTTCCAGACAGCAAGAATTTGGCCGCTCTAGCTTCGGCATGCTGCTGCATCATTTTCGCCAGGGTGGTTGTGTAGCTTATTTGGCAATAATTCTTAGTCTCGAACAGCGAGTCTGATTAGTTTCGAGACACAACTCTATGGCTTCTTTCCGCTGTGCCAGACGGTTCTAAACATGGTACCGAGCGGATGAAGTTAGTCAAGAATCTATTACCGAGGGATTTGTCTCTTGGTTGCTTAAACGCTTTATGATTGTCACTTCTCGTACCATGCTTACCTGGGTTCCACTGTGTAACTGTACAATATTTACCAATGGCATGTCGCGGTTGTTGTTTGGCGTTTGATCGGCTCTATTTCCGCTCTAAATTATCCGTCTTGTTTACGTCGGGTGCACGAGTACGAGCGGATTCATAATGTCACAGTCACAGACCCGTCAATGCATACAACAGAGCTTGCACCATTATTCACCGCACTATCATCATGGCACAAACTAAAGTATGATTGGAATTCACTTAGCTGCTTCAGATCGATCGGCAATTTTACATTGATGTGTGTCATTTGTAGTTTATGCTAATCTGGTTTGCTTGAGCCCATGTGGCTCTCAGTAAGAGGCATATGATACCCCACTATCACTTGTGCCCAAGGACTGTGTGCTTCTGGAGTGCGGTTTTTGTCAGACAAATAATTAGATCAACCGATCCTCATTTCTTTTTTCTTGGGCATGGTGTCTACGACGGACTTTTTACGCGTTATTATGTCCATGCTGAAGGCCATCTGCTGTGACCACAGTTTCTGTATTCTTGTCATGGGGATAGGGCATTGGCGTTGTTGATACGGCCTAACTTTCATATCGTTCGAACCGAAGCGGTAATGTAACATCGCATCTTCAGGTTGTGCTTATGGTCTCTGATTGTTTTCCAAGACCGGCCTGTTTGCGCGCATGGAATCCATTCGAAGGGAGTATGTTCATCACTTCGCGGGGTGTCATGTTGACTTAGTACATTCTTCTTGTCAATATCCCCAGAGATTTGGAGAATACAGCCGTCCTCGCTGGGATTTGAGCTAGGAAATCGGCACCTCTTGTTGCGGAAACACGACATATATCACTCCCATGATTGCCGATCGGAAGCTAATTGCTCGTTTATTGATCTTATCTAGAGTGTAGAGGTTGGGACGGTATACATAGCTTTCGGTTAGCTTGTAACGCTCTGGCGACAGGCGTGCAAAGCAAGAGGAATAAAGAATGTATAGCAAAAGAAGGTAGTGATTTAATTGTGTAAAGAAGTGGTGCTTTCCGTATGTCCATTCAAGATGTGGTTTTGTTCAAAGTGTCCTACCTCTAGTTCTTTAGTTATCAATTTGACGTACTGTGCTTGTGACAACAGATTCAGCTCGTGTGGTTGACTGTAATCTTCCACCGGAATCTGCTTTTATGTCTGATCACCTGTAACTTTGCAATTCTTCGTACGGTCATATTTGTCCTTTGACCGTATCAACTGGTGCACTCGCGACTACGTTCAATCATATTGGAGTCATGGTCGGTCTAAATGTTAATACCCCAAGATTATGTGATTTAGGACTGATGGTGACAAAATGGGCAGTCCACAGACTGTTCTAACCACGGGGGTATTAGTCTAACGCCAGTTGTGCCAAAATTACTGGTCTCGATTCTCGTTCGTCGCCTCACTGTGGAACGGGAATCTCGGATTAGGGAAGTGCATGTCGGTTTCCACCCAGGACGTGGCTGTATCTACTATACGTTCACTTTGCGGCAGGTGCTAGAGCAGCGCCAAGCTGTGTTCCTCGACTTCAGAGTGCATTCGATTTAGTCGATAGATGCGTTCTGTTCGAAATACTTGCACGGAATGTTGTTCCCACGAAATAAGTGAGCATCCTTCGTGCTCTATACTCGGACACTACGGGCTGCGTCAGTGTCTACGGTGTCTTGTCGGATAACTTTCCGAGCACAAGTGGCATTCATCGGGATTGTCCGATTTCCCCATTTTTGTTCAATCTCGTCATGGATTCTATCATGGAGTGAATCTCACGATGTAAACTTTACAGTGCTGCATGGTGAAAGATTAGTTGATCTTGATTATGTGTACGATATCGTCTTGCTATTCGACGATGTTGCGGCGGCACAATCAACCCTGAATAGCCTGTCTAGAATGGTCCCATTATTTGGTATGCACTTCGCACCTTCAAAGTGCAAAGTGTTGCTGCAGGACCACCAGCCACATGATGACGAGGATAAGGAGGAACTCGAGGTGGTCGCTCATTTCACTTATCTTGGCAGCTGCATCAGCAATGATGGGCGCATAGAAACTGACGTCAGCTCACTCATTGCAAAGGCTAGAGCTGCCTTCTTGAACCTGCGGCATCTTTGGCGCAGATGGGAGTTTCGCTCCGTCTGAAAGGCAGTGTATACAAGGCCACAATGAGGGCCGTTCTGCTCTATGGTAGTGAGACTTGGCCCCTTCGGTCTGAAGATCTGAAGCGCTTTGGTCATCATTGTCTGCGAAATATTGCTGGTGTCGGATGTCACCAGCGTGTCTGCAAGAATGGTGTGCATAGGCGAGTACTAGGGGGTGATAATCATGCTAGCTGCCTAGAACAACAGATAGCACTGAATGAGTTGCTTTCGCTTTGGCGCATGCTATGTTTGCCTGGTCACCGCCTACTTACGAGGGCCTTGCTTAGTCTGCCAGGTGTAGGGTGGCGTAAGGCTCGAGGTGGACAGAAGTTGACTTGGTAGCGGTAACTGAAGTTACTGACGATCAAGCTGGGTGCCGTTGGTCCGTCTCGCCTTCCGGGCTGGAGTCCACGTGACTCGCCTTGTGCTTGGCTCGAGACTTTACAGGACATGGCTAGCAGTAGACACCAGTGGCGCGTCTGCTGCCGTCTCCTAATTGGATTGCCTGTTTAAAGTGTGTTTGGTGCTGAGTTATCTGCGGGTAATGGCTGATTATGACGCGTGGCAGTGAAAGCCGCAAGGAAGCTGTCTCGCGGATGCCGCCTCATCTTTACACGATAGCCAGCTGTTTGTGACGGTATGTTGTTAACACAAGGTGTAGGCGCCTTGACGCTGAATGTTTGCTTGGGGCACTAAGGTTTTCAGGTAAGTCTCCCTCCTCTCCCTCTTATTATTCTTTAGTTCATAGGTCATCATGGTTGTATGGCAGCGAAGCATCAGTTCAAATGACTGATGTACCGCTGTTGTTGATTGATTGTTGATTGGAGTCATTGAGAATCAGATTCATTTCTGTCCTCATATAGGTTTTATTGACAATCTTCCTATGGTCGTATCCCGTTCGTATTTTCTGGTCGTCTTGTACTCAGTCGGTCGCCCATGTTTGTGGTATTGTCTTCTACCGAACTATGTGCCACACGTGCGCCTTACTGCGTTAAAGTGTCTTTACTGGAACGGACACAGTAATGCTCTCATAACAAGCGAAATGCGTGAAAGCTACCACATTTTCCCTCTCCTCATCCGCGAACATCATTAAGACGTATCGATGCATTCAGGAGATTTATCATTTTTGTCAATTCTCAATCGACGACTATTTCTCCTATCTGGTGGCAGTTCGGAGTGAGCATTGCGGCACTGATCATGATTTGGAATTAAACTGCATTTGGTATGTTTGCTGTCTGCCTACCTTGAACTGAATTGCTTTCATAATGTTTCCGAACACTTGTAGCTCGAGTTGACGGTCCATTTGCTCATTTGTTTGCATAAGTTTCACCACCATGCGAGGTGGCATCGTCAGCGCGCTGATATGTAGAGTGTATGTACTCTTGTTGATTGAACCAACATATCATCACACTGACGATGCCACCTAGGATGGTGACGAAACGTACGCAAACAAATTTCCAAGCTCGGCGAACAAATGGACAACTGCATTGTCGTCAGGCACTGTATTTGATCGGGTGTCGCTACGGAGTGGGTCATTGGGAACATGACATTTGGCATCCATGCGATTGGTCGAGTCTGAGTCAGACTATGCATGTGCCCTCTTCCTAAATAAGGGTCTCGGTCTCTGTCGCTTCAGTGGTCTGTGCCCTTGTTCTCGTTAAGATCAAGTCGTTTTGTATTGAGTTTTATATATCCCGATAGGATATGGGTGTTGTAGATTAAGTGACTATTTGTCTTGACCGCTTGATGCATCCACTGCTCAGAATACCTTGGATTTTGGTTGTATCCACCATCCAATCCATGCATTTCTTGTTTCGACCGTCAGTGTCTGAAGTACTTTGCATCACCGTACGTTTATTAGACCCACTGCTGTAACTTTTTGGCTGAGAATTCACCTTACGTCAAGACCCACTTTCTTTCTGGGACCTTCAACTCGAGCTGCGTCATTTCACTGCCAACCTGATATGTGGGTATCCGATACTCCGGTTTTGGCAAATACATTAATTATTCTTAAAGTGCTTCTCTAAACTTGTCGTTTACATAGAATAGCCATAAATGACCTAGCACAACAGCATGTACTGTTCCACTTGTGGCTGTGGCATACGCTCTGCTCTTTGTACTCTCTGCGAGCCACTGTAAACGATTAGTCCTTCCTTTGCTACTTAAAGTACCGTATTTTTCATTGACTTTTTTCGATAATCCCACAAGATCACTTAACGGGCATTGTAAAACAGTGATTCTTAATCCACGTAAAGTCATCGCTCATTGTTCAAGAGGGTCAAGTTTCAGACGTTTCCGTCGTACTGAAAGCAGTTAACTTACTTACCATCCACCAGGAGACAGCTAATTAAATTTGTCAAATTACGGTAACCTACCGTACTAACGTATTGGAAGTCAACCGCCGACATTTTATTCCCGAGAAAGTTGGGCACGCGATTAGTGCTTATCGGAGACCCGTCTGCATGACTCGAGCTCAGTGCTCACTTTGCGATCCCATTCAGGTGACACCAGCAGCACTTTCTCATTGCGCCTATCCGGTGATGATGCAGCTTCGAGCACCGGCCAAGCCGGTGTTGGTATTGCCCTGAGTCCCCGGGCTGAAGCTGTTCTGGTTGATTGGATTCCAATCAGTAGTCGGATGTGTGCGGTCCGATTCGCAGGCTCGTTCAAAGCTTCGAACCGCACGGGACTAACAGGTGTCTATTCGACATCGCTGCATGTGCACCCACAAACTGTAACCATGATTCTGTAAACGACGACTTCTATCGCCAACTGAACGAGCTCCTTCGCCACAGGAGAAGCTCGGACACTGTTGTGCTGGCTTGGGATCTGACCGCTCTAGATGGAAAAGTATCCACCGATGAACTGCATCTGGGTGGCCAACATTGTGTAGGCTCCCGTAATGATAACGGTGAGCGTTTACTTCTTTTATGTGAAGATGCTTGCTTATTTCTTGCGAGCACTAATTTCCGACAGAGCACCCGTCGGAGAGTGACTTGGCGCCCACCAGCCTTTGACTCAAATCGATCACATTGCGATAAGCTACCGATGGAGAGGCTGCGTCCAGAACTGTCGTTCGATTTGGAGCACATGTGTGGACACCGATCATGCACTTGTATGTGCTGACGTGCGGATGCGTTTTGGCGGATGCCCACGACGAAGTTGTGAGCGCATTGACACCACCCAACTGGCGACGCCAGCTGTTCTGAATGCCTATCAAAGTATGCTGTCATGCGAGTTGAGTAAGCTCTCACTGGATGCAATTGAAGCGAGCTGGTTTCATATTTACCAGACCTTACTAGCAGCAGGAAAATCCTCATGTGGTGAGTCTAATCGCCAACATGGACATTGGGTCTCTTCACAGTCTCTGGAACTTATCGGTGCTTGCCGGCATATTCCGGGTGGACGCGAACACAGTGAAACTCGCAAAGAGCTCCGGGCAAAACTCCGTGCTAGCCTGAAGAGAGACCGTGAATCCTGGTGATCTCTTTGTGCGTTAGAGATGGAAGTGGCTCCTGCCCTTGGTAACCATCGAAAGTTATTCCGTCTGATACGGGAAACCGGCAGCAGGAGGACTGGTGTTAGTGAAACAATTTATGTCGACAGTGGACAGCCTATCCAAAACTTATCAAAACGCTTAGAGCGTTGAGCTGAGCATTTTGAAAGACAATTTACTCGGTCGGAATGGTTAGATTTCTCACCGGTCAGTGATCGCCCCGCTCCCTGGGCAGTCCCTTCGGAGCTACCCTCTCGCTCAGAAGTCGAACGTGTGATCGGACTGTTGAGGTTGAATAAAGCCGCGGGACCAGATAATCTTCCTCCAGCCCTCTTCAAATTCGGGGTTTCTGCTCTTGTGAATGATTTATACGAGTTACTAGTGAAACTGTGGGAGCAGGAAACTATCCCAACCGACTGGAGCCGCTCCGTCATAGTCCCAATTATCAAGGGAGGCTCAACATCGGAATGCGGCAGCCGCAGTGGAATCAGTCTGCTCTCCATCGCCTCCAAATTGCTTTCTTCTGTCATCCTTCACAGACTGACTGGCATTCGTGAAAGCCAAATTCATGAAGAGTAAGCTGGATTTCGTCGAGGTTGTGGCTGCATTAACCACCTCTTCACTTTGCGTCAGTTGTTGGAGCACCGTCACATATATTGGCGGCCCAGTGTTGTCGTGCTCCTCGGTAGTAAAGGTGCATTTGATTCTGTAGATAGACGTGCACTTTGGGACTGTCTATTCAGGAAAGGTGTACCTGAGAAATATGTAAATATTATCCGATCATTATACGCGCGTAGCTGGGGCAGAGTGAGGGCTTACGGCAAGCTGTCGTCGTCCTTTAATATCTCCAGCGGTGTGAGACAAGGATGCCCGCTGTCACCTTTCCTCTTCAACTTCGCTATTGACGAAGTAATGAAAATCGCGTTCACAGAACGCTACTTGGAAGGTGTGGATCTGCTCCCAGGAGAACGACTTCTTGACTTAGAGTATGCTGATGATATTGCCCTAATCTGTGACAGCTCACAAAGGTGCCAAGCGGCACTGGACAGATTAGCACTGGCTATCCGTCACTTCGGGCTTTACTTTGCACCCATGAATTGCAAAGCGTTCCTCCAACTTTGGCAGGGACCGCCTCCTACGCTGGCCTTTGGTGAGGATCGGCTAGAAATCGTTCAAAAATTCAACTAGCTGGGAGGTTGTATCAGCGCCTTTGTGATTGAAGTTGAGATCACGAACCGTATAGTAAAAGCTCGAGGCGCTTTTGCTAGACTTCGTCACTTATGGCGCCGGCGCAACATCACTCTTGACCTGAAGGGTAGAGTGTACAATGCAGCGGTACGTTCGACCCTACTGTACGGTTGTGAAACCTGGCCCCTTAGATCAGCGGACATAAAGAGGCTACTTACGTTCGACCATCGGTGCCTTCGCAATTTGGCTCACATCTGGTGGGAACACCGAGTTCGCAATGAGCGTGTTCGACGCTTTGTTTACGCCACAGGTAAAGGAAATGAACCGCTCAGCACCGTTCTTTCACGCATCAGGCTCCAATGGCTTGGCCACGTGTTACGCATGCCAGCCCACCGACTCTCGCTACGTGCGTTGTTTGCGCGCCGGGGGTGTGGATGGAAGAAGAGGAGGGGTGGCCAAGCGATGACTTGGTCGAGAGGAATGAAGGGCCTTACTTCGAAGCTGGCCTCGGTTGGAGCATCTCGGCTCCGTGGTTGGGGGCCGGAAGACGATGAACACGTTTGGCTGGATACACTTGCTGAAATGGCAAGGAGTCGACCTCAGTGGCGGTCGTGTTGCGAGTTTCTTTATCCCACCCATCCCTTTTAGCCTTCCCCTCCAACCACGATCTCACTATTTAGCCTTATGTAATTTTGCACAGTAAATATTTTTTGCTGCATATTAGCTGGTTGGTAGCTTTCCGGAACGATTCCCATCCGTTGCTAGTAGCTCAGCTGGCTTGCACCAGTTGCATTTTTTCTCCTTTTTTCTTCTATGTATTGCGGCACAGTAGCTGAGGTGTTTCCCACCTCTAGCTAACGTGTATAATGGTGGTGATGCCGATGATGATTAGTGCATGAGCTGACTTTTGGATGTCAATTTCACGTGGCTATCCTTTTAGAGCTCGTTATATGCGAGTATATTTTTGAGAATTTGTACCTAGTATTTTAGGTGCTAGGAATGGCGCATCGGTCTGCTAGGATCCAATATTGCAGGAGATCGGTATAGTATTTTACCTGCAGTTGTGCCAGCGCACATCTTTTTGGGACCGGCCTTATGATGAGAGATGCTGCACGAGAGTTACCGTCGATCTGAGTAGTGGCTCCAGGCATTCACAGGAACTTGTTCAGCAGGTCGAGTTAACAGTATTTATTGCAACACTATCCTCTCTGGTCCACCCTATATACTCTGAGTCAGCACAGCCTCATACATTCTACAAGTGGCTTCGGACAGCATGTTTAGACCAGGGTCACCAATTTGTTGGGTGGAGCCTGGGATACTAGCCGGTAATCAATGACACATAAGAGCCGTGTCAAATACGGGAGAGTATAGAAGTTGGAAGCGACTGAACCCAACGTATATTGTGCAGGCTACAAAAGTAGGAAGCGAATCAACCAGAGCGAGAAACGGTGCAGTAAGGTACTCACCAAAACGATTTGTATCAACGGATGTGCCGTCAGTAAAACAAGTGTACTTCTTGAGGTTAAAACAACCGTAAAATCCAATGTTGCAAATACTGAAAGAGCATGTTCTCCGGTACACTACACTTCCCAAAATCAGTGTTATATAACGTTTAGGTTCGATGAGAGTTTATCGAAAAGAATTCTTCACCCTGAACTGATTTCTGGTATTGTTCCTTAATAATGAAGCTCATTAATACTCTCCTCTTCTCCCTGTCGTAAATGAGAAACGGGCGTGCAGTAAAAAGGTCATTCTGGTATATTTTGTTATGGTCATCTGCTCGTTTGATATCCGTGGGTTTTTCACTGAAATTCATCAGTTTCCATTTTCTTCTTTAAATTAGTACTCGTTTTCGATCGATTCAGATGCAACCTTAGCAACAACTCATGTGTGTTCTATTGACTATAACGCTTTTGCATGGATTGCTCTTCGATGACACCATCCCTTCACCCGAGTTCTCCGCAAGCGTATCGCATTGTCGCTCCATAGTGTGTCACCCTTTTTTATTCTGTGTATGATCTTCAGAAGTTTGGCGCACATAATTTTTTTCGAATTCAGAGCAAGCGTTTCTTGCTGACCGACTTGCCGCAAGATCCAGATGTTTAGACTGCTCCATAAGATGAATTCGGCTCTGATGGTTGGTTTGTCGAATCACATAAGTTGTGTCCTCTTGCTCCTCAGAGCACTGAATTTTCTTGCACCAGCCATTGCCTAATTCATCTTTTACTCCCTTGTGGTTACTGATGTTTCAACTTGATTTTCATAACCCTCTCTTTTGGTTCGTCTTCGCTGCACCATCCACAAGTCGGTTTGCGTCATGAAACCACATCCGTTGGCGGTATCTCCACATGTGCTGTCCATGGATACTCACTATCACATTATCTATGAATCTACGAGCTGTGTTATATCCACTGCATTTGCAGCACTATTGACTTTTTGTACGCCTGTACTTCTTGAAATGCATATTTCTTCTCCCATTTGACCTACGTTCAAGGTGGGATGCTTCCGCAATTTCCTTTTTCACGTGTTTACTTGCCACTTCTATTGTCCTGATTGTACTTTTCATTTCTTCCAATCATCACGTGCAGTGGCTCATGTGAAAATCTTACCTTGGCAGCGAAGTGTTCTGGATCACACGCATTCACATACCTCTGCTAATCACTTGACGTCAATAGATGGTCACTGAGTTTCTCTCTTACAACCCTGCGCGCTTCATTCTATCACTTAACAGTCCTCCCGTGTTTGTCGGCCTTTATTACTGCGCTTATCTGCTTCGAACTGAGTATCACGTTTCGTTTTACCTTTTTTCCATTAGATGGTTTCATGTCGTGGATGTTCCGGCGCCTGACGTTCACACTTCCTTTCCTCTTTACCGCGTATGCCCTCGATCTGTACAACGCTTACCGGTTATACTGCATCTCTCGTCAACCGTACTGTAACGAATGGCAGGTACGATCGCTTCTCCTACTGTAACGCCTTGGTCAACGTGTTCCTGTGTCGCTTTAAGTGACCTGGATGATCGTGTACACAAGTAGTACGCCCTACCTTTTCCTCGACTCTTGTTTTGTCACTTCGATTGTTCACATGTCTTCAATCATGCTGCCTTTTGGGTGTCCAACGGGTCTTCTCAAATACACTCGAGCTGGGCAACCTGTTTAACTCAAAAGACTAGCCATAAACGTTTACAATTTGTCTAATCACTGGTAATAACACTTATCGCGTGTATTTGATAGATATCACCGTGTGGTCCATGCCAGGTTGCTATAAAACAGCACAGCGATGTTGCTACCGCTATCTAACCATATGAGCTCTGTCGAAGTGCCGGATTCATTCGCTTACAGCTTAGACAGATCACAGTGTCTTGTTCCTTACTACACTTTGTAGGTATCCGTTTTATAGTATCCGCCACGCGCCATCTATATTTGCAACGCTATCACACGGTGTATCAGTTAAATAGTGAACCGGTTATCGACTCATATCTGCCAGCCCCTCTGAATTTATCGTTCCTCCTCATAAGCCCTATCACATTAGGTCCCGCGGAGACCTTCTGACGTCTGTCCTTGGTTGACGTTTTCCGGGTCGATATATTCGCTTCGTTTGACTTTAACCTTAAACTAAGTGTCCGCAGTTGGGACAATTTTCGCAGCACGCACCTACGAGATCGGCATTGCCTTGTTACACGATTTGAGGTACATTTTACAACTTTTTTCACAATATGCAATCCTGTTCTCCTCTATTAAGCAGTTTTTTTGCTTTCAGGTCTTGGCAGTTGCAATTATCTATTTCGTCCAAGCCGCCGGTAATATTATAACCGTTTGCAGAGTGATCCAGCAGAAATTATTCCCACCTTCTCCAGTTGCGATGAGGTACCACCTACAAAAGAAATATAGTTTTGCCGTACCGTCTGAGGCGGATGCGGTGGATCCGGATGAAACACATCTTAAGTGATTGACACATGAGAAATTTGCAACCGGGACACTCGATGATGTGGCCATATCCTAGGCCCTCGCACTTTCCTCTCAGCGAGCCCAGTTTGTTGTCCAACAACTCCGTGTATGATTCTGTCATCTCTCAGCTACGACATTTACTCTTCGTTGCTCAACATCGTGCTGAGCGCCACGTTTACGTACTAGTCTAGTGTATCGATCCTCATATTCTGTTTTATCGTTTGTTTTTTGTATCAGAAATGTTGTATCCATATACGCATCCTTTTTTGTCTCAGTAACAGCCTGTCATGGTGCTGAACGCTGCACTAGATTTCCGGTCACATTTCTTTGTTTGTCTTCCCCTCACAACACTGTGCTGCGAAATGGTAGTCGAACTAAAAACGCTGTAGTGAGTCGCTCTTTCTCGTTAAAATGTAAGACCTATCTCCGAGTGCGTTAAAACTCTTAGCAAATTATTTTCGAGAACCATCTGTTAGCCGTTTGTGCGTTCCGACCCCATCGGAAACAGGTTGCTAGCGGTATCCGTTTCTGCACGCAGATCTCCATTGCCTACTGAGCGACTATGAGTGGCCTGTTCTGTACCACGCACATATTCCCTATCCAATATAAACCCGAGCGAAAAAGAACAGAATACATGGAGATTGGAACCACAATTGACTTGAAGTTTGCGCACATTCCTTCAACATTCACATCAATATTGTGACAAATGAGGGTGCATACATGCCAATCATACACAGGATGGTGGTTGGTCAACAGCCCGTCCTATCTACAACCACTACTTTAGCCCAGCGCTGTCACGAAAAATGTGCACTCCATCTACTCTGCAGCGAAAAACAGTCTCACGGGTGCGGTGCTTACAATGGCTACATGTGACGACTGGGAATCCCGCCATCAATCATGGACACACCCTGTACATCCAACTTTGAAGTCCAGCATACCTCTTTCATTCGAGTATGGTCCAACTGTGTACACGCAGTTCACCGCTCGGACGTAAACTGAATCCGGTCCCTTACTCTTATGCGACACCTCTCCTCACATAGTTAGCGGGATCCGGTTTCGGATTCGCCTGTTTCTGTGTTGCCAGCCACAGGACGCCGGGGCCTACAGAAGGACCATGGGTGGCTTGCGCTGCATCACCCATAGCTCCCATCACACACCCTATATCCAGTATAAACCCGAAGGAATAAGACCGGCAGGCATGTGAATGGGAGCCACGTTTCATCAACGGAGCCGGCCCACGCTCCTACACAGGCAAACACAAGCACGCTGTATTTGGGGAATCAAGCGCACACAATGCGGTGGCTGGACCGTAGTCCGCTCCACACTGAGTGCATGGAACCTCTCTTCGAGCCCAACACGGCCACACGGACCGTGCACGCCGTCCCCTCCAGCGACGATTAACTGTTTCCTGGAACCCGTATGGACGAGGTAGTGGATAATAGACAGGTAGGCACCTTGTCTACATGCACATCAAGCGCAGCCACATCGGGGATATCAAGCAACAGACAATCACTTGAAACGACAAGATGAAATAAAATACATCGGATAATGCACACAGATACCGTGACATAACTCTTCACTAAATGAGCGTATGAAATAAATTGGTTACGAACGAATCCGCGATAAGTTCAAGACGTCAGAAAATATATTGTAAGAAAATGCCACAAACGCGAAAATGTTATCGAAGTTAATTACAATTAGCTTAAGCGACGTGTGCAAGTTTATAGAAGATAGCTCAGGTAGAAATTAATACTGTATTTTAGCGCAAGTAGAAATGAATTCTCTACAACTCTTCCAGAATACAGTGAAAACCGTTATAAAAGTTGTCAGCCGTGAATATCGTTATTATTCTCATTTAACATTTAAAAGATTTGATTCACGGTATTGCAGGACTCACAAATGTGACATGTCATCGTAATTGTGCAACCCTTCTCTTAATCGAATAATGGTAAAATACAAATCTAACAACTTTTTCAACTGCTGCACAAATGTTGCCCTCATCACTGTTCCAAATATTTACGATTCTCTGTTCAAAGCACAGTGGGTGGAGAACACGTTTCGCATCCGTCACGACAAGTTTCCATCTGTTTCCGCATGTGCTGCATGGCCCTTGTAAATGCAGCATTTGCCACAGCATGGTGAAGTCACCGAGATGTAGAATACGGTAGGTCATAATGAGGTCGACTCGTACCCGACGTAGGACAAGGTGTGGAGTCCTAGTTTCTCGCACCAGTGTTCATGCCCGAAGCCACGTAAACTCGGGATGAGTCTGGTAGCAGCTTGTTGGACCTGTTCGATCTTTTGTGCGTCGCCTCGGGTAATCGGAAAGTAGGCGGGCGGACCGTTCTCTAGCATTGGCCTAATGATGGAAGAGAAGAGGCGTGGCAACCTCTTCAGACCATGTGCCGAATCTACGTTTGAGCCCCCAAAGCATGCGCAGTCCGTTACCATATAACCTGTTCGTGTTGTCCACGGACTTCAAATCGTAGCGCGAGAGTACACCTAGATCCTTCACGGAGGGTGTGGGATATACCGGTTGGCCGTCAAGGGTGTAGGTTCGGCCGTTAGCATCCTTCCCCAGGCTCATGAATACAGACTTGGCTGGGTTGACCGGGAGAGTAACTTCTGCAGACCATGTGGACAGGCGGTTGAGGCCTTGCTGAAGCAGGCCACAGTCGACGGGAGCGTCAATTTCTCTCCACATCTTCATGTCGTCCGCAAACAAGGCACACGACGACCGGAGGAGCTGAGGTAGATCATTGATGTGGATCAGGAACAGACTGGGCCCCAGCACAGTGCTTTGAGGCACGCCACTTGTAGAGGGATACCAGTCAGTCAGATGTTCGTCGACCTGTATCCTGTACTTTCGTCCAGCAAGAAAGTCTCGGATCCACCGCTGCAGTGATCCACAGACACCACACATCCTGAGTTTTTGTAGGAGAACCTCATGGCTGAACTTGTCGAACGCTTTACTGAAATCGATGAATGGCACGTCGGCGGACTTCCGCTTCCTGATTGCTTGCAACCACTCATGCCTCGTCACAAGCAATTTTATAAAGCATGAGCGTCCTTACATAAAGCTGTGCGGGCGTCAGGACCTCGTTTGACTGTAGCAGCTGCAGCAATCCCTTCTTCACGATTTTCTCAGCAACCTTTGCCAAAATAGGTGTCAGACAAATTGACCTGTAGGTGTCTACTTTGCTAGGGTTGCCGCCTTTCGGAATAGGCTTCACCACCGAACATTTCCAGTCAATCGGCAACGAACCTTCGGACAGCGACCTGTTGAAAAGTCAGTCACGACAGGAGAGATGATGGTCGAAAGTGACTTGAGAACCAGTGAGTGAAGCCCATCAGGTCTCGCAGGTTTGGTGCCATCAAGGCTTGCGAGTAGTTGACGTACCTCTTCAACGCCGCAACCCAGACTGTCGAGTTCGGTAAAAGCGGTACACGTCGAAATCGTAACAGACACCTAGTCATTCGCAAATACAGAAGCGAAGTGCTACGCGAACGCATGCTCAGTGCTGAAGGTTAGGGGCTGTCCGTCCGGGCCATCCAGCACTGGCACATCACCTGCCGGCTTCAGGCGTCGCTTCACGTATGCAAAGATTATCTTTGCAAACCCACCACCTAAAATAAAGAGACTTGGCATGCAAGCACGCGGTTAGTAAATCGAATGCAGCGTAGCTAAAAACGCTGCGCCGGTTCTGCCTACGTTCTCTGTAAGACCCGTCATCGCTTCGTTGGTGGTCCCGAGTGGCTTCCCTCATGGCTCACTAGGCCTGCCTGACTCAGGCACTCGCGACCGCATCTGCTACGGCATCATGCGCCCGATGTCGATGGAGTACAACCCATCGGCGCTTCCGCACTTGCCGCTTCTTTTCTGCATGTATGAGGTCTTACTCCTGCACCTTTGCCACTGCCTTCGTGATCGGATCACGCCATGTACGCCGATCAACTGCCTTCGGTTCCCATCCATCGGATCCATCAGGATTCGAACTCATGATCACCAGCGGTTTGAACCGCCAGTCAACAGCTTATGCCACTGGGCCACGGGGGACAGCTCCAGACCGTCATGATTTACAAGCTAACTGCGATATAGCGCGTCTTATCCTCCACTGCCATGCAAGTTACGAACGTTGCAGAGGACAGGATGGCCCCGAAAGACACGACGTCCACTAACAGTAGCCTTGTACAACATAGCATTTAGAAACTGTCAGGTCAGGTATATTTTGATGTACTCATGATTAGGGGGGTTTTTGATGTAATTGTGGTTCTTCGCAGCCAGTTTCCAATGGATGCGCACTACTGACGATGCCCAACAGGCTGAAACTGTAGTCTAGTGCTTTTCCGGGCATGTGAACGACTATCTGATTTGGAAACTGGCTGCGAAGAACCTCATTTAATTACATCAAAAATCCCCTACTCATGAGTACATCAAAATACACATGTGTTTTATCGAACATACTTTGATTTACAGTTGATTTATACTTATGGATACCGTGGTCAGTCCACCGCTGTGAACCTTAATTTGCTGACAATTTTTCCTATATTTCGAGTTTCACCATGATCATCCTGCAGGACCTGTTATGCTACAGCTTTTTCACACGTATTAAACCACTGTTCCAAGTGTATCAATAAAACTAGACCACCTCCATAACGAGCCTGAGGGATCATCTTAATTTCCCATTGCATGCATTCACAACGTTTGGCTCACGTACACAGTCGCCTAAGTGTTACGCACCGGGAACGTAATTTGGCCGACTGAGACTGCTATACCAACATGTTACGCGTATACAAAATTTGGAATCTAAGTGGAACCGGTCCATTACGCAGCAACTCTCGGATTCACGTGCACGTTATGTACAGTATACAGACCATATTGTTAAAAAACTGACGGGACTAGCTATACTCCTTTCCATAACTGCTCCTTCTCTTACGTACACATACCTGACCAACAACAACGTAATTGGCAGTGTCACATCATATGGACAACGGCAATACATAACTAATTGAGAGTTCTCTAGAGCAACGTCTAAATCACATTGGCCTCCACATACCTGAAAAAGCACTAGACAGTCATTGTCTTCCGATCAGGACTCGTCAATAGTGCGCGTCCATCAGTGTCCAAACCTATGATCACTAATGGTTTGCGCTGTTATTCAGCAGCTAAGCCAGCGGTCTGGATAGATGACTGGCGCGGGTGGCATGATTATTCTACACAACAGTTGCAATCCAGAAGGGATGCTGTGGAAAATAGGACAGAAAACACAATTGCGTTCATTTCACTTTCCTTAATAGCTACAATAAAGGAGGAAATAAACGGGATCTAAACGAGATGTTATTAAAGTACAAGCTGTTATGCCCGAGTGAAATCAGAAACAAGTGCGGAGCAATGGAAGTATATTGTATGGCTAATTACTTATGCATGCGTACAATCGTTCGGTGGATAAGCAGACAGCAGTATGCACTGAGTGCCAAGTCGGTGTCTTGATTACGTAGCGTGGGCCAGTGCGCGGTGAGGGTAAGGAGCGAATCACACACGAATGGATGCACACACAAGCACACATACAACGCATGCACTACACGGTCGTCTGAGGTGACACTCCTTCCCCTGTGATTCCAACTACCCAAGCTGCAATCTGTCGACCGGTTACAGACTGACCTACCCAGCGGGGCTTTAGCCTACGGAAAAGAGTCACTCACACGCATGTCGTAGAATACTGAAGGTGGGGTGTTTGCAAAACATATTGACTCGGCATTTGACGACCTTATGTAGCGAAAACGACACGACAGGGGGTAGACGTTTATTGCACACCGAAAATGGGCACACCAGGGTCTCACGCGCGCCATCGAATATCGACTAGATTTCCGTCCCACAACGCAACACTGGTACGGATGTTAGAGACGAGCCAGTCCTTTCGCCTCGGGAGCTCTGACTTGGAAGACCCGCCTTCCTGTTTTCGCCTCGATCTCCACTTCTCTGTACCCGATTTGGATCGGCCAGGAGTCGTTCGAGAGCTCTCGACTTGCTTGTTCTGGGCTGTATCAATCGGCTCGGCCTCGGTCCTGTGGGCTGCGCTAGCGGCGCATATGTCTGATTTATTGCGCTGTCCACATATTCCCGCTCCGTAGTTCCGGGCCCAGGCTCGTCGCTAGCCGTCCTTCTCGATCCGCTCTCAGCTAGCTCCGAAGAGCTCCCCCGAGGCATTCTTGGAAGCGGCCCCTCTACACTTAGACACACATGATCCAGGCAACGTCTCACTAATTTGCCGTCCCCAGTCTTCCCCTCTATGATTTGTCCATTATCTGTCTTCACAACAGATGGCTGCCATCCGGTTTCTGTAGACATACATATGTAGATTGGATCTGACTCTGTTATGAGCCTGTCTTTACTGCGAGCATCAAAACGTTCTTTCACTCGTTCTTGCTTATCGAGGGCTTAAGATTCTAGAGTACCGTGAAATGTCTAGTGGCGTGCGCAAACGATAGCCGAACATCAGCTCTGTAGGGCTTGTTCCGGTGGTGTCCTTCACCATATTTCGGTAAGCAAAAAGCGCACGAACCCGGTGCACACGCAGTTGCGCACTTGTTTGTCTAGCAGCATATTTATCGCTGCTTGCACAGGCCTTTCAGACAAACCGTTTTAAGCTGGATGATAGGAAACAGTAGTTATGTGTCTTATTCCATTTGAAGTGAGGAAAGTGGAAAATTCGGTGCTGCTAAACGCAGATCCGTTATCCGACATTAGTAGTTCGGGGAGTCCAAAGTAGCGAATGCAGTACGTAGTTTGATCATCGTACCTTCCAATATTGTTATGGTCAGTATGGGGGCGTGAGTCCACGTAAAATGAGCAATGGGATGAGCAACACCAAACTATTTCCATTCACATTCGATCCTTGAGATCGGAATGACAGAGGTCCACCACAAGTGAACCGAGGTCTCAATAGAAATTGCTTGTAGCCACCCAACTACACAGGGGGTTCTCCAAGTCCAACTTTGAATTCTTTTCCGCTGTACCAAGCGTTGCTCACGGATCTTAGTGGCATAGTGATTATGGCATCAGCCGTGAGCCACTAGGCTCTGATTTCCATCACAACTCAGTCTATCTCCACCTGATGAGTCCAAACCAGGACGAAACCGCGGTCGTGGGGTGCCAATGTTGGGATGAGGAACACCAAAATATTTCCATTCACATTCGATCCTTGTGATCGGAATGACCAGGATCATCTGACTTCCAATAAACTGAACAAGTCTATGTTAACATGTTTCCAAGGCGTCTCTGGCCACTTACAAGGCTGCGTCTGCACCCGAGGTGCAATGTTCCGAGATTCCTGACAGATATTACAGATATTACCGCAATATCACCTTCCAGTTCCGGTTACCATACATTGGAGCGGGAAGTGCTCCCCTTTTGGCAACTCTTGCGTGTGTATTGTGTAGTTCTTTCAGGATGATTGATCACAATCTTCTAGGGACCACAACGCGTGCACCCCGTAGCAAACATCCGTTTTGGAGACAGTTCACTCATTCTATTGCGAAAAGGTATAAATACTGCAGTTGTGTTTTCAGGATATCCAACCTAAAGGTAACGCTTTACATGCGCTAATAACGAATATCTGTCGATCTCCTGACTTACATCAGTGGATGTGATGGAGGTCTTGTTAAACCACCAAATTAGATTTACACTCTTGCCGAGTAAATTCCTCCAAAGGCACATCCGATAGGGGAAGTTGACTGAGAACCCACGGTAGTATTCTGTCGGCCAGGAATATACTAACTTTGGCACAAGTAAGCGGATAGGATGAGGGACCAGCGGTACATTCTGAGCGAGACCATTCGTTGAATTCCTTTTTTCATATCTTAGGAGCGTGATAAGGAGCTTGTGGTCTGTGTGAATCACGAAATTCTGGCTGTGCATGTACTGGTGAAATCGGTTAGTACTGAAAATAACTGCAGCTGCCTCGAGAGCTTAGAGTATTTGTTTTCGGCTGTAGTTTAGGTTTGGAAGCGTAGCCACAGGTTTGCGAACCATTAGGTCGTAAATAGGAGCATCATAGAAGAGCACAATCAGTTTTCGTGGATCGTAATGTACAAGCACATCATCTATGCCAGGAGTTTCTTTACTGCGTCGAAAGCATTCCTGTGAACCGCGTTCCATTTGTACGATTGGTTCTTGCGTAAAACATGATGAAGTAGATACAAATATGTTGATGCTGATGGTATAAACTGACGGAACTGAGTGACTGCTCCTGTGAACGAGCGTAGTTCGCTGGGGCTTTAAGTAACGTTCTTGATTTCTCTTCTAACGGATACAACCCATCCCTTGACAGTTTACACTAAAGGTATTGCACACCTAAGACAAGAAAGTCACACTTTTTAAGTATCAGCCCAGAGTCTAATAGTTTTTAAGTAGTACACCTACAGTGTGCAGGTGTTCAATAGTGGCTTTCCGTGCAATGAAGATAGGCACATGGATTTGGTATGTTTTTCACCAGTGAGTTAATAATCCGTTGAAATGTGGCCGGTGCAAAGCTTATTCCGATCTGCATACGTGTGTAGCGAAATGACCCAATATGAATGCTTACGGTTGTGTAACCTCGCGATTCTTCGTCGAGCTCAATCTGTTGGTACGCATCGTTCAGGTCCAATCTTATAGAAATCTCACCACCAGAGTGACTCGTAAATAGCTTCTACCCTTGGCAGCGAATATCAGTAAATCCGTAGTGCTTGATTAACTATGTAGTCTCCAGATTCCTACAGTTTCTTCACTCTTTAACTGAGACACATTGGGTGCCACCCAATCTGAGTAGTGAATGGGTACAATCGTACCTTCTTCCTAGAGCCGAAGTAGTTCGGCTTCGACTTTGTCCCGAACTGTATAATACACAGTGCACGCCTTCCAAAATTTTGGCGTTGGCTTTGTTTTAAGTATTAGATATTCACTGTAATTCTTCAACCTTTCATGTGTTGTTTAGGCGAATAAGACTACATGGTTCGACTAAATATTGGATATTTGCGACCAGGTGTTTTTGGACCTGGCCCGCCAGATACATACACATGTGGCTAGTAGAACTGCGGTAGGAGATATGTGCGACAAAAGTTCCAATGAGATTCACCGCATGCAGTTGTATTTTGGGTGGGTCCATTTTTGGCAGCTTCGATAAGGCATCTGATCGTAGCAACGTAACTGCTGAACCAGTAACCATTTCAAAAACCATAGGCTGATTGTTCACTTACAAAAATACAAAAGGCTTTTCCGCCGAAACATTGCGTGTAAATGCTGGTGCTGTGTTGATCCAGTCCTGCTTCAACTCCTCAGCCACGTGATTCGTCTCTTCAGATTTAACTCTCGGGGAATAATTCCGTTTGGAAAGGCATAGTTTTTGAATATGGCGCTTCTTTCCACAAAATTTACACCATGAATAAAAGTGCTGACAGTCACTCGTTTTCAGGTGACGCTCAGCCCAACAATAACAACGGAAACCTCTGTGTTGTATGATGTGAGGCAATGTTCGGTCGCGATTGATCTGGGAAGCTGTCCACATCCTGTTATAAAGCTTGATCCACCAAGAAAAACGCCAAGAGTTCCCGAGCGAAGTACGCACGTTGCCAAATTATTTCGCAAGCTTTCTCCCAAGTCATCAGCTTTTCATCTCCTCGCAGAAACCGCTATCATACTTTTCACCAAAGATACTAACAGTTAATGCTTGAATGGGCATCGCTTCTTGCAAATGATTCGGCCGGATTCCATTATTTGCATATTCAGGGAGGGCCGTGAGTAGACGTGAGGTATATTCATTCACCGACTTACTCGGCTGTTGTCTCGTCGTTTTAAACTTGTAGCGCACCGTACACACATGTTGCTGTTCACCTCAGTTCATTAAGAGAGGAGAACACAGTCTGTAGGTTTTGTTTCATGTGCAGCTGCTAACTATCCGTGTCTCTGACCCTCGTGACCGATTTGGTGGCGCAGCAATTCGATGTTTACAACATCACCAGTGTTGCGGTGGCGGCCAAGTAGAATTAGAATGTCAATATAGTCTGATGAAGTGGTTTCCAATCGCACCCCTTGTTGAGCGTTGAGTATCTCAGTGGAGGAGTTGGTCATAAATAGTCCAATTAATTCTGTCGCCAATCGTTACGCACGATTGAAATCAGCAACAAGTACGGAAGTATATGGAAGTATATGGTAAGACTAATAAGTCAAGCATGTGTACAATCGTGCGATGGATAAACAGACAGCAGTATGCACTGAGTGCCAAGTCGCTGGTTTGATTAAGTAGCATGGGCCAATGAGCGCAATGAAGGTAAGGAATGAATCACGCACACGTAAAACGCATGCACTGCGCTTTCGGCCGAGATAACGCATAGGGGGCATCTTAAGCATACTAAACTTCCCATTAAAGCACCAGAAAACTGAGGACTAAGAGTTAAATATGTGGCTGCGGCTTACCAAAGGTGCATATTAACTTCACAGATATCTTTGATAGTTGAATATATCACAATAAGACTTGCGATATATATATATATATATATATATATATATATATATATATATATACGGTTAGCGACACTCGGTTTCCGATTTCCTTGTCACTGTGGCCTCTACAGGGACATCCACAGGACGCCTGCGCTTACATAAGGACCATGGGTGGCTTGCGCTGCACCACCCACAGCTCCAACCACACACCCCATATCCAGTGTAAACCCGAAGGAATAAGACCGACAGGCATGTGGATGGGAGCCAGGTTTCATCAATGGGGCCGGCCCACACTCCTTCACCGACAAACACAAGCACGCTGTATTTGGGAAATCAACCGCACACAAGGCGGTGGCTGGACCGTAGTCCGCTCCACACTGAGTGCATGGAACCAGTTTTGGAACCTAATACAGCCACACGGACCGTGCACCCCGTCCCCTCCAGCAAGGACCAACTGCCACCTGGAGCCATTTTTAAGGAGGTAGTGGGTAATAGACAGGTAGGCGCCTTATCAAAATGCACATCAAGCGCAGCCACACCGGGGATATCAAGCAACAGCCAATATTGAAACGACAACATCAAATAAAATAAATCGAATAATACATACAGAATTGTCGATATAGCTCTTTAATAAATAAGCATATGAAATAAATTAGTGGCCATAAAATCCGCTATAATTTCAAGACGTCAGAAAATATATTTTACAAAAATCCCACAAACGCGAAATTCTTATAAATGCTAACTAGGGTTAACTTGAGCAACAAGTGCAGGTTAATAGAAGATAGTTCACGTAAGCAATAATGAGGCAGTATAGCGAACCCACCACCTGAAATCGAGACCCAGCATACGAGAAAGCGGTTAGTAAATCGAATGCAGCGTACCTACAAAGGTTGCGCCGGTTCTGCCTACGTTCTCTACAGGACTCGTCGTCGCTTCGTTGGTGGTCCCGAGTGGCCTCGCTCATGGCTCACTAGGCCTGCCTGACTAAGGCACTCGCGACCGCATGTGCTACAGCACCAAGAGCTCGATGTCGATGGAGTACAACCCATCAGCGCCTACCGCTTCCGCAATTTCCGCTTCTCCGCATGCATGAGGTCTTTCATCTTCAACTTTGCAATTGCCTTCGTGGTCAGATTGCACCATACACGCCGATCAAACGCCTTCGATTCCCATGACCTGCAATCAAAATTAGAACACGAAAGACACACTTTGATCATGTCGTGGTAAAGGAGCTTTGGTTTTCCCGCATGCTGCTTCCCAATACTCAGCTGACCATATAATAGTTTTTTCGGTATCCGCGTTGAATCCATACGGCTCACATGACCGAGCCACCTCAGGTGTCTCGGCAAAAGTATGCAGTCCGCTGCATACATCCAACTTCGACGCAACACTTCCGTATGCGCATCTCTGTCGCAGCAACCTATGCGCAGAATCCGTCGCAAACACTTGATGGAACCGCTCGAGATATCGCACATCCCGACGGTACATCGTCCACGTTTCACTGCCGTATAGAAGAACGGACAGCACCATGGATTTGTACACCATCAGCTTCGTGCCAATGGTAAGGTGATGGTTGTTCCACACTTAGTACTCTAGCATCCCGAATGCCGCCGTTGCCTTCGAGATACGGATACGCAGCTCAACGTGTAGCTGCTTGTCAGTCGACATCACACTCACAAGGTAGCAGAAGCGAGAGGTGGTTTCCAATACTTCAGCACCGATACTGATTCGCGGCAGTATTGAAGATTGCACCTCCGGTGAAGGCTGAAACAGACAGAGTTTTGCTTGTGTTGATGGTGAGCCCGAATTTGGCTGCTGTCGACGCCAGAGCACTAGTCATGTGCTGCAACTCATCCGCGCTGTGTGCAAACAACACATATTCGTCAGCAAACAGCAACATACGGTTATTTGTCTCACAGACTTGAGTTCTTGCATCGAAACGACGGATGTTCAGCAACCTACCATCAATACGGTGCTCCACACGAACACCGTAAACACAAGCGGCATCAGAGCACAAGACATCATTACATGAAGGTAAACATTAAACAGGGCAGGAGCTAAGACACAGCCTTGCTTCACACCAGTGACAACTGCAAATTCATCCGAGATCTCTCCACTCAGCTGCACCTTCGCCCGCATACCACTGTGCAAACATTCAATAAAACTTACAAACTTACTCGGGAAACCAAAGTTACCCAACACCAGCCACAATGCCTCGCGATTCACCGTAACAAATGAATTCGTGAAATCAACAAAAAGCGAGTACAGTTGGTGGTCTTGTTCTCCGCACTTATCGTGCAACTGACCAGCCGCAAACACCATATATATATATATATATATATATATATATATATATATATATATATATATATATATATATATATATATATATATATATATAGTGGTGCAACCCAAACCAAATCCACACTGCTCTTCCGCCACGTTAGGTTTCACAACCTGACTGACGAGGCGGTTGAGCAGGATTCGGGAAATCACTTTGCCTCTCACCTCAGCAAGTTGATGCCACAATAATTCGTGCAACATTGTTTGCTCCTTTTGCCCTTGTTCAGTAGTAGCACAAGGGCATCCTTCAGCTCAGCAGGTACCTCCTCCTCAATCCATACGCGTTGCACCAAGTGGTGCAGCGCAATCACCAACGCGGGTGCGCCGTGTTTCAACACTTCAGGCGGGATCCCGTCGGCTCCGCTACATTGCCTTTTCGCAGCTGAGCAAGTGCTCTCTGCGTCTCATGCAGTGTCGGCGCGTCCGCCAGACTCGCCTTCACATCGTTCTGCTTGAGGCCGTTCAATGTAGACCAGTCGATCTCTGAAAGTGTTTTTGCCAGATCTGCATTATGTCTGCAGTCTGTGGGCAGGTAGCGCATGAGCTACAATCGAATAGCGTCCTCAGCGGCTCCAATCTCGGTCCATACACCGCCTTCAAGGGGTCAAATAATTCCTTGTGTTGGTGGCGTTCGGCATAGCATTTCATCTGTTCCGCCTTCTCCGTCCACCATGCATTTTAATGCGACGGAGCTCTCGGGTCAGGCGCCGTCGAATTTTGCGAAGCTGACTATTCTTCCCCCACCACTGGGATCTGCCAGATGTGCAGCAAATGCTGCATTCTTCTCCCACACCAATGCGCTAATCGTCATTGTTCTCATCAAACCAATCATTCCGCTTACAGTTTGCGCGCCCGATGGTCTCCTCGGCAACAGCTGTCACCATTTCGCGATTGTGGTGCCACAGGTCGCCCACTGCGGGTATGCAGTCCACGTCACACAGGCGTGCAGCCATCGCCTTCTCCAGCTCAATACGTTTCGCCATGGTACTGACGGAATGTTAAATTTACGCCGATTCATGGCGGGATTGCAAACCATAGATTTACGAAAAGATATGTACAGCTTGGTCCGCAACAATTTGCGATCAGTGCCACACTCAACTCTACGCAGTACATGCGTGAAGCGCACTTAACGTATATCATGCTGATGTACGATGCCGTAGTCGAGCGGGTGAGCGTGACCACTCCGTGGGTGCGTCCAAGTTGCTATATCACTTGCACTCAGTGCAAACCGAGTGTTCTTGATCGTCAGGCGGTGAGTGACACACAGTGAGAGCAGCCTGTCACCGTTCGCATTCGCTGAACCAATGCCATGCGGAACGATAACATCTGTGCACACCGATGCATCACGCCCAACGCGCGCGTTGAAACCACACAGCAGAAATAGTCGGCCACTCCTCGGCACAGACCGTATCACGAACGATAGCTCAGTGTAGAATTGATCACGCGTGTCATCAGGATAACAAATGGTCGATTCGTACATGCTTATAAAAGTGGCAAACTTACATTTTCCGAGTCGTAGGCGAACAGTCATCAGTCGCGCGCTGATGCTTATTTGTTCACCCACGAGCTGGCCATTTAGGCGATCGGATAGTGCAAATCCGACCCCATGATCATGTGGTGCTGAGGCGGCGTTGCCCACCCAGTAGAATGTGTAGCCAGCACCTGCTTCATGTAACTTAACTTGCTCAGGGGGCCGGGTTTTACTGAGCGCCGCAATATCGATGTTGTAGCGCGCCAGTCCCATCGCGACGAGTGTAGTGCGTCGCTCGGGGCGCTCACCAGAGTTCCGGTGCAGTAGTCTGCGCACCTTGCAGCACCCTTTGCTATGCTTTGGGATCTGCTTGACGGCCGTCACAGGCAGCCTTTGAGGTACTAAAACGATTCATATGTGTTTTGCGACCCTAGTAGGATACACCTGCGACCACGGCGAGATGCAGGTGGGTTTCGGTGGGTTTGCACCAATTTGACCAGGGGCTGCCTGGCTTGAGGCGGGCAGTAGCAAACGATGAACACCCGGAGGTGTCCTCCCACCGTCAGAGACAATGCGTGGCGCTCGTGCTCTACACCAATCGAGCTGTGAGCTTGTAACCTTAATGATCTTTCAAAGTCGGGTCACTGACATTACGGTGTCACATGTAACAATCTTGAGCTTGCTCACACTAGTATCTGAATAATGTGAGGTCACCGAAAATACGACATGCAGTGTCAAAGGGTAATCATGTCGCTACCCCCGTTTCACACTCTTTGTCAATCAAATTCGGGTACAATCTTCGGGTCGGATAGCCTGACGTCGGGTGCGAGATCTGGTATGCGGGTCGTAGTGTTGTTATTCTGCACTTATTCATGGGAGGCCACGGCGAACCGTCATAGCTAGCAACCATATTACGTGATGCATCCTCCACTGGTATAAAAATTACGAATGATGCAGTGAACAGGGTTGGTCCCGATAGACACGAATCCACTAATAGCAGCTACGTACGACATGGCATTTATAAACTGTTTGAACGGGTATTAACATAAAAAACGATGCTCAAGAGTGTACCAAAAACAGACGTCAAGCGAACCCTGCAACTAGTTTGTCAGTGATTTAATATTTTTTCCATGACCAAAGACGTTTCCGTAGACGTTTACCTGCGGTACTTTGGCCTGCAACGAGGGATTCTGGTGCAACCAAACTGGAAATTGGTACCTGTTACATGTGTGTCGTTCGCTAAACCGCTGAGCCGATGAGCAAACACACACAAATACAGATCGATTGACGATAGCTGATTCTAGAAGAGTAGTAGGGAGAGTTGAATGGTATAGGTAGAATTTCGTCACATCTAGACTCACTCAGACAGCCGCCACACGCCCGGAAAAGCACTGTACGCGCGTTTCATCT
>OX104064.1:73394321-73475245 GCA_944474145.2 Dicrocoelium dendriticum | reverse complement strand
ACACACAGACTGTGAGTCCGCAGTTACAAACGAATTGCTAAATACAATGGGTTGTGACGGAGATCGGTTGAGTAGGCTTCACTGGAGGCATAGGCAACTTCATGGTCTCCCAAATGGGGCAGAATTTGGATGCACTGAATGTCCGACGAACCGTTGTATGCAAACGTCTTTCAAGTTGGGCGGCCACGATATCCCCTTTGAAAGGTAATTGAAGGTAGACAGACAGTTTGGGCACAGTAAGTACCCTCGACCTGTTTTCCTTCGGTTGACTGTGGAATCGAATAAACGCCTCTGGATATCCGTTGGCCCGTAGCGTCTGTATGATAAACAGCAATTCCGATTCCAAACAAGGCATTCGGATAAATAAATGATCAGCCAACAGTTAGACGAGAGTTGACTGTGAAAGGACATCCAAAGCGTTGTTGGGCTTTCATGTTATCGACAGCAATGGTAATATCCTGTAAAACAAGATAGGGGTGAGGGGATTCATTTTCAACACCTTTAGTCCATGAGTGCGCATGCCGAGACGAGGAAATCACAGTGTCTTGTAAAATAAGCCCCTAGCACTGATGAAAATTCTGTTAGTAGTTACACACTGGGACAGTCACAGGGATTCACTCGAGCAGAGTGCATCAGGCATTTCTACTCCGTGCAATGTCGGAAGCAGCAGGGGACCGGTGAAGTAAGATCATGGTCGCTGGGATCTGAGTTAAACAAGCGAATACTAGGCAGGATGTTTCAGTCTTGTACGAAGGATATGGAGACGTAGCACACATCTCTCCTGCCAGTTGAATGATTTGACGAAGCACGAACGGTGTAACACCCGATGTCAAATGAGACTCGTGGTTCCAAAGATGATTAAGGTGCACAAATAGTACAGGCTACACATCACTGGGTGGCCAGTTGCTGGCTATCCAAGGAAAAAAGTATAAAAAGAAGAGGAAAATTGACAGACAAGAAAATAAGCAACGGATTTCTGTGGGGAGACGTGACGTTCCTATTACCAACTGACAAAGAAGTTTTGTTCATTCACGAATTTTGGCTCAATAAGCTGACCAGGAGGACAGGGTGGATTAGGTATATTTGAGGAGCGCAAATGCAAAGGGATGAGAATATAGGCTTGGGAGCAGTCATACAAGGTTTTATTAGATTTAGGATAGTAGTACAGAATACCCTGGCGACCACGGCCAGCGACAGCAGTTTGCGATCTCTAAAGGGGTTTCATCATAGTTTATGGCTCCTAAACTGTTGTCACCAGTGGCGGAGTTCTACTGAAGGATGAGCGTCGGTCTCGCCCCCACACATTCAAGTACGATGTTGAGGCCAAGTCTATTGTTAATACCTAACTCCTCGCTTGCTGGGATAAGCCTTGAAGGAACTGTAGAGGGGCCGCTCAGTGTGGGGACTATAAGGTATCGATCCATCTCAAAGTCCAGATTCATCGGAATAATGTGAAACAGTTGTGCGTCAAGTGCCAGTTATTAGTACTCAAACATGTGTAACATTCGAAACAATGCAGTGCACTTAAAAGTAGAGGAGACTGTGGTTACTCTGATGAACTGTCAATTGCTTAGTGGTTCCATAACGTAGTCTGTTTCGATACTATGGAAAAACTCACCATAGTCATATCGGACACTAGCGCCCAGCTGATACATAGTAGTAGGTCGACTAGGAAGACCAGTATCTGTAATAAAGATAGAAAGCATTACTGATTAGAGTGGTTCCAGTAGGTCAACGAAAGTCACTAGATGATAGCAGATGGTGCAATATGGAATTGTAAATAAAAGTGTTTCGTTCGCGAATACCAAGCATTAAAGTTGCAGAATTCCAGGCAGCGGGAGTAATCTCTTGATGATTCCTCGTTGAGAAGATGCACCGGAAATACGACACACATCATGCCAAACAGAACAGATAAAAGTGGAGTTCTTAGGATAAATGCGGCGAAAAGCTCACTAATAATACAACGCAAGGCATAGGTGGAAGTAAACTGCGTCACTCACAATACACAAGAAGAAGTTGATAGACGGGGCCAAGAGAGCGAAGAACAGTAAGGGAGCGCACACATACTGAGAGGCCATGCAAATTAAAGCGTCGGCGGTTGCGAAGTGTTGACGTAATACCCGACCCAAATAGGCACCAGATAAGACCCCAATGATTCCGGAGAAGCATAGACAGGTGCCAAATATCAAAGGAATGCTGAAATGAGACAAAAAAGAAACTATTAGTACAACCATTCAGGTTATTAGAAAACGTCTTCTTCAACACAAAATAAAGTAGAAGAGCTTGCGATAGCGGAAAGAATGCGGATAGTAGAAAACACAAAACTTGTGCACTAGCTAGCCACGGTGATCTCAGATATCACATTTAGAATGCAGAGAAACATATAGCCAGGAAATGAAGATTGAATCGTGGACGAATATTGGGCCTTAACGAGTTAACTGTCAAATTATTTCCAAAAAATTCATCACATTGTTACACATTTAATGTTAGCTTGAGAAGGAAAACATGCGTGCAGAATCACGTGCAATATTTAGCATTCGCCGCACTGATATAACCATGACGAGTCAGGACCAACATTTATTTTTTAAGCAGATAGCAAGTGGCGTTAATTGACGGTTTAAAGTACGTGATCTCCAAATAGGGATTGGGACAGTCAATGGGCTAGAGCACTAGACGAGGGACAAGCAGAAAAAAACGTGAGAAACAAAAAGGTAGAATAATGGAATCAAACAGTAATTGCCATACTCACACGCAAAGGATATGAGCATACAGCTTCAAAAAGGAAAGTATCGTGTTGTCAGTGCACTTCATAGCTGTGCCTAGAAATGCTTGGTACATAATAAACCAACGGATATATACGCACAATCACCATAGGATGAAGGAAATGTCCAATAAATAAGGAGAGTAAAATTCAGTACTTTGATTTTTATTTCTCTAACATCTGCCGTAATAGGTCAGTGGAGGAAGGGATCCAAAGTCCAACTGATGGGGTCTCTCCTAGGACTGCTTCTTGCTTGAAGGTGGAAGCTATCCGACCCGTTAACACACCGCTGGACTTCCAGTGATGGTTTGTGGATAGCATATCTTTGATCCCGGATGCAAACACTGACACTGGTTTTCTGATAAATCAGTTCAACAATACAAATACACCATCCTATTTAACCGGGAGAAAACGAAAACAAGCCATTTCTCCTTGATGTAACATCATAATGACTAAAAAACGGTCCACTTAAGATAAATATCCTTCAAAAAGTCACTTGTGTGAATAAAAACGCATTCACCAGCATTATCATTCCACACGTTAGCTTGAGATGAGAAATACCTAAGGTACTGTGCCGTAGCTTTAGCTGGTTGAGGCAGAAACGGGACCAAGACTGTCTAGTGCAATACAACGCTAACAACATCAATAGCCCGGAGACACTACATGATGGGATCGTGCCAATAAATTTTACAACCAAGGGGCTGCTAGAGGAGCCTAATCAGTCAGCCAAGTAAAGGCACATTAAGTGACGCACGCAATCGTCTAACACAAGCAGTCGTTTACTTGTGGATGAACGCCCAAATCATGTGCATATGCTTGTTGGATTAAGGAAAATCACGCTCCCTGCGGCCGATGTGTGCTTGCTGTCCGCTGTCTGATGTCAAGTCTCAAGTGAGCAGCCAGTGACGCGTACTCTTTAGCGTGACCTAACACCAGTATCACGTGCCTTCTGACAGCGTCCTATGGGGCGAACAGTCGTAGCAGATACTAGGTAAGAAGCATTGTGACGATCCTCTATGTCCCTCATCTCATTCCTATATGAGCTATCGATCTCAACCCTGACATGGCCCCAGTCCAAGTTTTGTGAACCCTCAGTGCGCTGATCTCTTCTCACCTCCCGTAATGTCCTGACCATACCTTTAAGTTGTCTTCTGTTATCCGCGAGTCCATAGTTTACCTCACCCCACCATGTGCCTTTATAGCACGTTTCGCGATGATAACCATTATTTGTTCACTCCTTCTTCTGCAACGATTATGGGTAATTGTTAACTCTTTTTGGACTACAAAGTCAACCGAGGCCACAAATGAGGTTGTGTCGCAATCCAAAACACACTGGGGGGGGGGTTCCAAAATCGAAAAGCAATGTCTACTCCTTCTCGTACCGTATAGTAGCGCACCTGTGGCCCAAGCAGACTTACTTCACCCCCATTTCAATGCTTATCTAGCGCTGTTCGTGTGGTTAATCAATCCCATCGTTGCACCCGTCGAGTAAACATGCCGTGCACTGCGGTGCCATCACTTCGCATCTCTGTCGATCTGAAGCCTAGCTTGCCGACTCTTGAATCCAACTGCTTGCTGTTGCTGTCCTGCTCTCAGCAGTTCGTCTTCGCAACTCACCGAGCGGAGTACGCATATTGCCTGATCTACCTTGGAAAGATCGCCCAAAAGAAGCAGTTGACCAACGCAGCATTGCTAATAGAGATAGCAAGAGAACAATATTTGTTCATGGAGTTCCTGAGCTTCTGCATTCTTCTGATCACGATGCACAAACTCATGACCGAGAGCAGTGGTGCTACATCCGCGAAGCACTCTCTGTAGACAATGTTACTGCCAAATCCCTGAGAAGAGTGCCGTCATCTCCTAACTACAAGGGCTGCGGTCCAAGGCTAATTAAAGTAATACTACACTCCGAGGGAATGACGCAAGTTCTGTTGGATAGCTGGTTAAAGTTTCGAGCTAGGCTGCCAACAGAGATCCGGCTAAAAGTAGCAGGCGAACGATCAAAATTCGGAAGCAATTCAACGGAACTTGCAAACGCAGCAAATTCCTTATCTGCACAGTCCTGCGGAGAGACCAACACAACTGCGCCCACGGCACACAGGAGGACCGAGCACAGCACCAGTGAAACTTCTGTTCAGGAACGCTCAATAATGCCATGCAACACGACTGAAATACATAAACCAAAAAAACGATTAACTGCCGGCCACCTAACGGCCGGCTTAAAAGCGAACACAAACTCGACATCTATCAATGAACTCCTAACAACAAAAGCCCTATCTTGTAGGTATACAAAAGCCCAAGACCTTCTAAGCAAGTTGGCAGAACTTAGAGAACTCCATGCCTCACAACCGCGGGACCTCGTCATGATTACAGAGACATGGTTAAACCCTGAGATAACCGATTCTGAAATCAATTTACCCGGTATGTCACTGCTTCGGACCGATAGAACCGGAAGGGGGGGCGGTGTGATTCTTTATTATAATACCAACCTCCGATGTGAAGTTATCGACCACCCGGAAATCCGAGCTCCCGATTCGCTTTGGTGCCGCCTATGGTTGCGAAACAAGGGCACATGTCTACTAGCCGTGATTTATCGCCCGCCAAACTCAACTTCGGAAATGGACTCCAAACTGAACCACGTCTTTCAGTTTGCTTTGAACAAGTCCTACACCCACATTCTTATCGCTGGAGACTTTAACGTGCATGACATAGAAACGCCGGCAACCGATGGTATGCAGTTTAAAGCCTGCTTGCAAGAGCTTATTGCTAGCCACCCTCTTTACAACCACGTAACCTCTCCCACCAGATTTCGAACTGCTAACAAGCCGTCGATACTGGATCTTGTGCTCACTAACGAAGAACTCATGGTTAGCGGGATAGTTACAAGCACACCACTGGGTCGTAGTGATCATGTTACTCTACTCTTTGATTATATTTGCTATGCGGAGTACCCTGAAAAGGAGGAGGATAAAGTGCATACTGTCACACACTACAATGTGTTGTCTAAGCTTGTTAAGGATACATCTTGGACTTCTTAACCGAATGCCCCCCAGATGTTGCCTGGGAAACATTTACAAGGACGTTTAGTACACTGGTAGCGCACGCATCAGAGGAGAAGTCCTTCCAACCTAAAAACAATCGTAATTCATTTCTGAGGAGCAGAACACGTAAATGTATGTCCCGGAGGGATTTGGCATGGCGAGATCACCAGGACTGCCCGAATGCCGAAACCTGGACTGCATACGTGACCCATTGTAACTTCTGTGTGAAATTGATCCGCGAAGACAAGGTCACTCATCAGCAGAAGTTAATGAAGCAATTCTGTACGAATCGCAAACTCCTGTACAGGCACGTTAACGGCCTTCGAAAGGTAAAGCGGGGGATTCCAGCACTAGTCACGGCTGATGGGTGCACGCGATCAGCAATGGAAGCAGCAGCTCTTTTACGGCTTCATTACTCCCGAACTTTCCAGGAGGTAACGAGCACGAACATTCTCCTCATTTCTACTGCTCCACCATCTGGTTTAGAAAACATCACCTTCACTGCGGAAGCTGTGTTGAAGAAGTTGTTATGCTTGCGTATCCACAGTTCTCCCGGAGCTGACAACATCCGACCAAAGGCTCTACAGGCAGTAGCTAGTGATCTAGCAGCACCACTGGCTATTTTCTATCAGCGATGTCTAGAGGAGAACCGTATTCCACCAGTATGGAAGCGAGGGGTCATCACTCCTATTCATAAAGGAGGTAGCCGCACTGATCCTGCCAACTACCGTCCGATAACACTACTTCCAGTACCATCCAAAGTGATGGAATCAATCATCGCAGATGCGCTGATGGAATACCTGGAAAGCCACAATTTAATAGCCCCAGAGCAACATGGCTTTCGTCAAAAGCATTCGCGTAATACTAACCTATTAATTGCACGTAATAGCTGGACTGAAGCTGTTGATGATGGAGTAGTGGTCGATGTCATCTACTTGGACTTTTCAAAAGCATTTGATCGCTTAAACCATCGCATTCTCCTTCACAAGCTTCGGAATTACGGCATGGGCGACCCAATCCTGAGTTGGATTGACAATTTTCTACACGAACGACGGCTAGTGGTGAGAGTCCGAGAAACATTGTCTGATGCAATCGATGTGGCGTGCGGAGTACCACAAGGCTCGGTTCTTGGACCTCGTCTATTCTTGGTGTTCATTAACGATTTGGCGAGATTAATTACTTCCGATTTCCTATTTTTCGCTGATGATATCAAGATATGGCGAAGGATCAGAGGACCGGAAGACCATGAACGGCTCCAGTGCGATCTTAACACAGTATCAAACTGGTCACTTCAAAACGCCCTACCGTTCAATGTAGACAAATGTCGCGTCGTACAATTACGCCAAAGCCATAACTACACCTATTCACTTGGGACCAACGGACTGCAGAATAGCTCCCAGGAACGTGACCTGGGTGTGATCGTACAGAGCGACCTCAACTGTTCAAAACAGGCTGAGGTAGCTGCGAAAAGAGGCAACCAGCATGTCGGCATGTTGCGAAGAGCATTCGGGAGATTTGACCCATCAATCTTCCCAATGATGCACAATTCCTACGTGAGCACGCATGTTGAATACGCTATCCAAGCTTGGCAACCTTGGTTGAAGCGTGACCTAGAAGCGATAGAGGCACCACAACGGAGAGCAACAAAGAATGTGCAGGGTCTGCGCTATCACTCTTACCACCGAAGGCTGAAGTTGTTGGGTATTTTCAGCGGGCGCTATCGAAGACTGCGCGGTGATCTCATATTAGCGTATCAAATATTGAGTGACCTCAACCACGTATGCCGCCATTTGCTGAAACTTAGCCACAACACGCAGCTCAGGAGTAACTGCTTAAAGTTGAAGGAACAATACAGCCGTCTTGAGTGTCAACGGAATTACTTTTCCCTTCGGGTTTGCAAACCTTGGAACGCAGTCCCAGACTCAGTTGTATCCTCTCCTACCTTGGATGTTTTCAAAAAACGATTAGATGTTGCTCTTAGCTCCCAACATTTTGTTACCTAAACTCCCCTACTGTGGATTACGCCAAGGATGCATTTCAACAGGATTTATGTATCAAATGCACCTAAGTGAGCGACCATATTTTACTTTTCTCACTCTTTACCTCAATGATCACTGCACCCCAGTGTTTTTCTGAACGTTTACGCTTGATAATTTATTTTAATTTTACACTGATGTTACTTATCAAACTATTCATCTCGACAGACGTTCGATAGATGACCCAGACATATTTTGGCTTCATCATATTCACCTCAACCATCCTACGGGACGTGTCAAGCACTTGCTTTTATCCCGTGATAAATCATTGTTCATTGTTCAGCTACGGTCCCAGTGACTGAATAGACCGTTTCACTAGGTCCACTGCGAGTCGCAATCGAATCAAACAATGAGCACTTAAAAATGAACTTTCAAGCACTTGTAGGTCATACCGAAATGATCCTGCAAATGGCCTGGGAGCATCCTAAAATAACCGAAGTTAATTACATTGGGTCAATGCAACTTGAGGTGTGCACACAGAAGACGTTTTTACAAGTCCCCACATTACTGTGGTCATAGAATACTAAAGACAGCGCTCGCAAAGGAAACTGATGGCGACTAATTGGACTTTTCGGCACTATGTCGTCAGATGCATGAGCGCTTAGCTGCTGCGAACGGTGCGTACTCGTGTGCACTTTGTATAAGCATCGTTGTAACCATGGTTACGTGACCAGATCGAGCCAAGTATGGATAGAAAAAATTGGAGTTACTAAACTTAGCTCATTATGATTCAACAAATACTTTCCGGCTCAAGCTAGCAACCACATGTTCAGGCAAGGCTGCGTCGTCAAGAAAAAGACAACAGTAGATTTGCTGAAAGGAGGTGGAATGATGGACTGAAAGTAAGACGAGATACCTTGTTCGGTAGTACAAAAAACGCTGTGGCGCGTAAAGGTAGATTAACACATGAACTATGGATCGATGTGAACCTTCTCCTGAGGAGTCACAATTCACAAATTGCCATCGAGTCCCCTAAGAGAAACTACGGACTAGGTAAAAATACGTTTGGTGCGCAGTAAAGCATCAGCCAAGGAATTGCGATGCGGATATCGCGAGGTAGCGATATGGTCGAGCCGTTCGAATCGATCGAAACAAGGCACACACACACTGTAGCTTGCTGCATATTTATGATTCAAGGCAAGACCAGGTAGATCACAAGCTACATACAATGGTGATGAAGCACGTGTTCATAGTGGGCTGGTCCAAAGTACCGGTTGTGTGAATAGATACCGCCGAAAAAATTGACCATGACGAAGCACCGATGGTGGTGCTTTCTGCACCTTCGGAGACATTCATACTAGATTAGTTAATGGTTACAGGCCAAACAAATTCAGTCCTCGGAACTCCAGATTGAGAGTTGGAGTGAGAAACGAATTCTCGAAGTATAGCACATTGGCAAAAATTGCACTTACCTCACACATCTGCCAATCAGCGTTGGACAGAATAGCAACTGACAGTCATATTGAACATCGATTTGCATCTTCGAAAATTAGTTTAGTCTATGGTTGGAAAGGGGCCTGTGCAGACAATTGATGAGGATCAACTGGATGTTTTTCGGAAATGCAACTATCTGGGCAGCGTGTATGAAATAGAACATGAAGCCACAAACCGCATGGCAAAAGCTCGAGGCGCTTTTGCTAATTTTTGCCACTTGTAGCGCAGGCGCTATGAGTCTAAAATGCAACCGTTCGTTCAACCCTCATGTACAGATGCGAAATCTGGCCCATCAGACAAACAGACACAAAGAGGCTAGTTGTGTTCTACCACCGGTATCTTCGCGGTTAAGATCATGTCTGGTGTGAGAACCGCATGAGCAATGGGCGTGTCCACCGCCTCAGTTATGACATAGGAAACGTAAGTGAACCACTCACCACCATCATTGCACACACTAATCTCCGATGGCTGGGTCATGTGCTGTGCATGTCAGTATCCAGACTCTCGTGACGTGCATCAGCTGCGCGATGGAATAAGATGAGAGAATGTCAAGAGGAATGAAGGCTCGCACTTTGAACTCGACCTCGATTAGTGCCTCCCCGACTTTTAGGTTGAAGTCCCACAGACGAGGAATACGCTTGGTTAGAAACAATCGTTGGCATAGTCAGAAGTCGACTTCAGTGGAGCTTGTGTGGTGGGTCACTTTTTCGCTCCATCACTCATAACTATGATCTCGTTGTCCACGTATTATAAAAACAAGGCACAGTTTCTCCCTTATTGACCTCCGAATGTGACTATGTGAGTGAACTGTATTTCGGCGCAATAGCTGAGGCGTTTCCAACTTCAAGCTAACGTGATGAATGACGAACCACGCGAGTGGACCGAAATTAATGTTGAAGTGAAACTCGGCCAGTTTGATCACTGGGACCGTAGCTGATGTTGCACCCTCGCAACAATACACTTCATAGGCAATCTGGCGTGTGCTTGCACTCGAGAGCGCAGAGCTGTGACTCGGGCTCCGAAAGTATAGACTACTGACTGACTTCTTTACCCCTACGCCATCGTGTTTGTTCCAAAGGCGGCTACGACACTGAATAGGACCATTTGTAGGGCAGTGATCGAGTTAGACGATAGCGGAGTAGCTCAGTCTAGCGGCATATGTCAATCATTGATTGTGTATCTGTAGCGAAAAGCCGTTCCGCTGTTACCGAGTACAGACGGGAGCTGCTCCGTATCTAGAGGTACACTGTCACTACTGTGCATTAAAACATTTGTATGCTAACCAGGTCAATGCCAATGAATCCGAAAGTGCTTAGCTTTTGAAGATGGTCGCGTTCACGTCAAGCGCGTGATGCTATAACAAACAGCATTCCGTGTAACGTAGTTGTCAAGTTTCTGGTACAGTCGAACGGTTGTAAATTCTTAGAATCGTTGAATCGCGAACTACCATCTATTCTGTGTAGTTGACACAGCAGCACAGAAAGTAGGATCGATTTTATGAACAGCGTTCAATGGAATTGGAGTGAATGAGTCTGCGTGACCTAGGAAGCTAAAAACAAGCATGTTTCACGGAATGTCTTCGCAGGAAAAATGATCACACTTCGCGGAATAAAGGTAGGATACAGAAAAGTAAAAAGAGGATGAATGAAACAAAGCGAATAAAGAAACAACCGGAAGGCTTAGTTCTGTTAAAACAATGCAAATGGAAGGCGCTACTGTAAGGGTGCCCGAACCCATAAAGAAGGACGACTAAGTCAAAAATCAAAGCTTCTGATTGGAAAGGCTGACAGAGACAATAGAACCGCAAGAACGCTCTAAAAGACTGGATAATTTTACAGAAATGAGAGATGTCCCGGTGCCAACTCCCAATCTGAAGGGCCAAAAGACAAGATTGTTATGATCCTTACCATATATATATATATATATATATATATATATATATATATACCAACGAGCCCCAATAGAACGAAACATATGGGGTGTTTTTCTCGACTAAACTGTGCTATGTAGCTTGTGAACTACTGGGATGAATACCTTAAAAATGAACACAAAAACCTACTACTTACTAAGAAGATAAAACATAACCTCACTTAATTTAAAATGCTATGGACATAGCATCTAGCGAGAGGAAGTCATAAGCTTGCAGGCTAGCCATGGTCAGCAACAGTAGAAGATAGATTGTGTTATATCCCAGTTAGCTTGCAAATTATGTAGCCCAGCTGCAGTCCCTAATGAATCAGTGGCTCAAGCTGCCGGCCAGCTGGGGTCAGTCTCTAGCAGTCATGGGTTCGATCCCCAGTAGGAGACCGAAGGAATGCACACCACTGACGAGCTCCAATGGGGCGAAACGTGTCGGATGCTTTTCCAGACAAGGCTGTGCTATGTAGCTTGTGAACAACTGGGATGAATACCTTAAAAAGTAACCCAAAATTCTGCTACTTACTAGTAATATAAAACATAGCCTCACTTAGTTTAAAATGCTGGAACGGGTGCTGGAACGTGCGCACACTACTGGATCGGAACTCGACTGACCGCCCCGCACGACGCAGTGCACTGGGTGCGATGGAACCGGCGCGCCACAACATCGATATTGCGGCGCTCAGCAAGACCCAGCTCGTTGAGCCGGCTACACGTTCTGCTGGGTGGGAGACGCCACCTCAGCACCATGTGAGGTCCGATTTGCGCTATCCGATCGCCTAAATGGCCAGCTGATGGGTGAAGTAACCGGCATCAGCGCACGACTGACGACTGTTTGCCTACGACTCGGAAGAGGTAAGTTTGCCACTTCTATAAGCACGTAAGGCCCGTAGAAATGTCTTATCCTTATGACACGAGTGATCAATTATACACTCAGTTATCCTCCGTGATACGGTCTGTGCCGAGGATCGACCGATTATTTCTGCTGGGTGATTTCAACACGCGTGTTGGGCGTGATGTGGACAGATGTTATCGGTCCGCATGCAATTGGTTCAGTGGATGCGAACGTTGACAGGCTGCTCTCACTGTGCGCCAATTATGACCTGTCGATCGCGAACACGCGGGTGATAGAGCAAGTTGGATGCACTCACGGAGTGCTCACGCTCTCCTGCTCGACTATGTCATCGTACGTCAGTGTGACACGTGTGAAGTGTGCATGACACGTGTACTGCGTGTGGCACAGACCACAAACTGGTGTGGACCAGAGTGTACATAGATTCTCGAACATTCATGGATTGAACTTCTGCCGTGACTGGTGGAAATATAACGTCCTTTCCCTAGGATTTGTGGAGAAGTGGATGGAGCGGGAGCAGGCGAAGGCTGCTCAAATGGGTGATGTGGAATGTATAGCCATAGTGGGCGACCTGTGACACCACATTCGCGACCAGGTGACAGCTGCTACCGAGGGGACCATCGGGCGCGCAAACGGTAAACTGTAACGCGACGATTGGCGCATTGGTGTCTGAGAAGAATGCAGTATTTGCTGCACATGTGACAGACCCCAGTGATTTGGGGAAGAGTCAGCTTCGCAAACTTCGACGGCGACTGACTCGAGAGCTATATCGCATTAAAAATGCATGGTAGACGGATAAGGCGAAGCAGATGAAATACTACGCCGAACGCCACCAACACAAGGAATGCTTTGACTACTTGAAGGCGGTGTATGGACCGTTAAAGCCGCTGAGCACGCTGCATGATAGTAGTTCAGGCGTTGTGTGCACACAAACTGTAGACATAATACAGGTCTGACGAAGTCGCTTACACTGTCTCTTGAACAACCGTTCAGTGAATGACTGGCCTACATTGAACGGTCTCAAACAGCAAGAGGTGAAGGGGAGTCTGGCGGACACACCGACACTGCATAAGACGCAGAAAGTACTTGCTCAGCTGAGAAACAACCAGTGTGCCGGTGCCGATGGGAACCCGCCTAAAGTATTGAAACACGGCGGACCCTATTCGGTTAATGCGTTGCACCGATTGACGCAAAGTGTGTGTATTGAAGAGGAGGTACCTCCTGAGTTGAAAGATGCCCTTGTGCTACCATTGTACAAGGGAAAAGGAAGCAAGCAATCTGTCACGAATTATCGTGGCATCAACTTGCGGAGTTGTGTGGGGAAGGCGATTGCCCGAATCCTGCTCAACCGCAACGTCAGACAGGTTGTGAAACCGAACCGAGCAGTGTGGATTCCGTTCGCGTCGCAGCACTATACATATGGTGTTTGAGGCTCGTTAGTTGCAGAAGTGCAGAGAATGACGCAAGCCGTTGTACCCATTGTCTGTTGATTTCTCCAACGCAGTTGACACGGTGAACCGTGAGGCATTGTGGCTGGTGTTGGGTGCATTTGGTTACTTGAGTAAGTTTGTAAGTTTAATTGAATGTCTGCAGCGGCGAGGGCGCAGCTGACTGGACAGACTTCGGATGACTTTTCAGTTGCCCTGTGCAATAATTATCTTCATGCAATGATGTCTTGTGCTTTTGATGCGACTTGTGCTTACGGTGTTCGTGTGGGGCACCGTATTAATGGTGGGTTGATGAACATCCGTCATTTCGTTGCGAGAATCCTAGTCTGTGAGACACATCGCGGATGAGTTGCAGCACATGACTAGTGCTTTAGCTTTGACAGCAACAAAGTTCGGGCTCACAAGCAAAACTGTCTCTCTTACAGCCTTTATCTGAAGTGCAATCTGCAATGCTGCTGCAAATTAGCATCCGTGATGACGTACTGGAACCCACCTCACGTTTCCTACCTTGGGAGTGTGGTGTCGACTGAGCAGCCAATATACAGTGAGCTTCGGATCCGCATATATTAGGCAACGGAAGCATTCGGGAAGCTTGAGTACCGAGTGTGGAACAACTACTAGCTTACCGTCTGTACGAACCTGATGGTCTACTAATCCATGGTGCTGTCCGTTCTTCTATACAGTGACGAATCGTGGACGATATGCCTATGGGATGTGCGATATCTCGAGCGGTTACATCAACAGTGTTTGAGACGGATTCTGCGCATAAGTTGGTGCGACAAAGTTGCAGATACGGAAGTGTTGCGCCGAAGTGAAATGTACGTAGTAGACTACATACTTTTGCTGAGACACCTGAGGTGGCTCGGTCATGTGTCGAGTATGGATTCGACGCGGATACCGAAGCACCTATTATATGGTCAGCTGTTTTGGGAAGCGGCATATGGGGAAACCGAAGCTTCGTTACCAGGATGTCATCAAAGTGAGCCAGTCACATTCTGCTCTTAATTGCAGGTCATGGGAATCGAAAGCGGTTGATCGGCGTGAATAGCCCGATCTGATGACGAAGGCAGTTTCCGAGGTGCATGAAAAAGCCCACATGCATGCGGAGAAGAAGAAGTAAGCGCGGAAGCGACAGGCGCGGATGGGTTGTACGCCATCGACATCGAGCGCGTGGTGCTGTAGCACATGCGGTCGCGAATGTCTGAGTCGGGCAGGTCTAATGAGTCACGAGCGAAGCCACACAAGTTCAGCATCGAAACGACGACGGGTCCTGCTGAGAACGTAAGCACAACCGGCGCAGTGTTGATAGATACACTGCATGTGCTTCCATTCGACTTACTAGCCGCGTGCTTGGGTGCTGAGTTTCTTTATTTCAGGTGATTGGTTTGTTATATTGTCTGAGTGTTTATTTTCTTACCTCATGTTAATGTCTACCTGAATGGTTGGCGGCATCTGGTTTCGGATTTGCTTGTCACTGTGGCCAACAACACAGGACGTCTGCGCCTACAGAGGGACCATCGGTGCCTTGCGCTGCACCACCCACAGCTCCATCCACACACCCCATATCCATATCCAGTGTAAACCCGAAGGAATAAAACCGGGAGGCATGTGGATGGAAGCTACGTTTCATCAACGGAGCCGATCCGCACTGCTTCACACGCAAACACCAGCATGCTGTATGTGGGAATCAATCACACACAAGGCGGTGGCTGCACCGTAGTCCGCTCCACACTGAGTGCATGGAACCAATCTTCGAGTCTAGCACGACTACAAGGACTGTGCACCTCGTCCCTCCAGCAACGACCAACTGTCTCCTGGAGCCAGTATGAACGAGATAGTGGGTAATAGACAGGCAGGCACCTTGTCAACATGCACATCAAGCGCAGCCACACCGGGGGGGGGATGTCAAACAACAGCCAATCACTTGAAATGACATTATCAAAGACAATATATCTGTTGACAAATACCGCTATGCAGACATAACTCTTCCCTAAACTATCATATGAAGTAAGTTGATTAGCAACGAATGCGCGATAAGTACAAAAGATCCACAAGTTATTCAAGTAATGCCATCAAGGCGATAAGGTTAACGTAGATCACCAGAATTAACGAAGCAACGAGTGTAAGTTAATAGGATTATTCAGGTAGGTTGAACAAACCAAATAAGGTGGAATAAAATTTATCCAGTTTAGAAAGGCCTAGTTGGTTTATCCCAACTGCGGTGAAGAAGCATCATGAATGCAACATATGCCTCAGCATGGGGCACGCATATCTGAATAGTCTTCTGTTTAATCTCACATTTCGAGTAAAAAAGGTGGTTAATTTCGTAATTTTGCGTTTGCGGCATTTTTGATTGCATTTTCTGACAACTTGAAATTATCGCGGATTTGTTGAGAACCAATTCGTTCGATATGCGAATTTAGTGAAAAGTTAGGTTGGCATATCAGTATGCTTCATGCAATTTACTTTATTTGATATCGTCAAGTGATTGGCTGTTGCTTGACATCCCCGGTGACTGCGATTGATGTGAATGCTGACAAGTTGCCCACCTGTCTAACAACCTCCAGGTCGATTATTGGCTCCCGGAACCTGTGAATCCTTGCTGAGGGGACGGGGTGCACGTCCCTCGTGGCTGTGCTGGGCTAAAAGATTGGTTCCATCCTGCGTGGAGCGGAGTACGGAAAATCCACTGCGATGTGGACTTCCCAATTAGACAGACAGGAATGCATCTGAAGTACATACTGAAGGACTGTGGACCGGCTCCTCTGATGTAACGCGGCTGCCATCCGCATGCCTCCCGGTTTTATTTCTTCGGGTTTACACTGGATATGGGGTGTGTGATTGGATTTGTGGGTGGGACAGCGGAAGCCAACCATGGTCCCTCTGTAGGCGCGGGCGCCCCGTGGCTGGCCACAGTGACAGGCAAATCCGGAACCGGATGCCGCCAACCATATACAGTTGATTCCGGTTAATAGGACCACCGGTTAATAGGACCAGCCGCTTATTCGGGCCAAATTCTGAAGAACCGAAACGAATTCTGTTACGCTAGCCTAATTTTATCCGCTTATTAGGACCGGAATTCCGCTTAATCGGACCAGACGATAGAAAGTGGCAGGTAACAGAGGTGTTAAAATCAAGTTCTGTACCTGGGTGTCTGGACTAAACCCACAGATCACATGTCGGGCAAGAAAGCATATCATTCAGTTACGGTAATCCGAGTTGGCCTTTGGATAAACTGAACTGTGGCAACCTTGAGGCACATCTATCTAATTGGCTTCAGAACCGCCCGAAACTGACTGTAGTTTCCAACACTTGTAGGCGGAGCGAAGACATACATGCTTGTTCACATGTCGTTAACCGCTCGATCGATGTACCGCACGTCCATTGAGCCGAACGCCCTGAGCCGGCATTGCGGGCCTACTCTCGAGCACGGCAAGTGATCGCGGACACACAGGTCCGGCAAATCATAGGACAGCAGGTGGCTAGGTCAACCATAGAAATATCCGGGAGACAGACTCGAGTTCACCTCAGTGGAGTGTGCGTGTCTTGTTGCATGTTAAGAAAATGCCACGACGGGACTTGACGTTAGCTGAGAAGATTCATTTCATAGATCAGATCAAGGAACAGGGAACAACCACTAGTCAGCGTCGATTGGTGGAAATTACCTGCTTGACAAAACCTACAATATCGCGCCTGATAAAACAAGAGAAAGAGCTGCGAGAAGAATGGGCACAATGTGAAGGACGACGAGGTACTTCCCAAAAATGGAAGCGTGAAGGCAAGGATCCAGACGTCGATGAGGCACTTAATGATTGGTTTGCCTTTGTTACTGGACGAGCCGTGCGAGTAAGTGACCCAATGTTAAAGTACAAAGCAGAAGAACTCGCTAAAATGCCGGGCCACGAAGATTTTATAGCTACGGACGGCTGGTTGTCTTGATGGAAATCTAGACATGATGTAAAATTTAAGAAAGCGTGTGGTGATAAAGAAAGTGCCAATAGCGCTCGAGCTGAAGAATAGAAATCAACAAAACTACCAGAGCTTCTTGAGAAATTTCCAGCAGATGACATCTATAATGGTGATGAAACCGGGTTGTACTATAGGGCTACACCGGACGGCTCCTTAAGTTACAAACATGTTGCTCTCTCTGGCTGCAAAAAAGCAATGGATCGCGTAACTGTCTTGTGCTGCTCAAACATGTCCGGAACAGACAAGAGGAAGTTGCTGGTTATAGGAAAATGTGCCAAGCCTCGCTGCTTTAAGGGACTCAGAATGGACAGTTTACCAGTTGTGTATCGTGCGAACAGAAATGCATGGATGAGCTCTACACTTTTTAAAGAATGGGTGAAGGATTGGGACACAGAGCTACAACGCCAGTCGAGAAAAGTGTTATTACTTCTCGACAATTGTGCAGCACATTCAAATTTGGATTTCTTGAAGAATATCCAGATGGAATTTCTGCCTCCCAAGACCACATCTTTGGTACAGGCAATGGACATGGGCATCATAAAAAATTTGAAGACCTATTATCGTTCAAGGCTGGTGAATTACATCCTTGAATCAATTGAGGAAGGCTTGCTGACCTCATCCTCGATGGCCGGAGAAATCAGTGCAAAGGTCAACATTTTGCAAGCCGTTACATTCGTGGCCGAAAGTTGGCGAAAAATGAGCAGTGCGACAATTCGGAACTGTTTTTCTCACTGTGGCTTTAAGCATATTGTCTCGGAGATGAATGTGGACATGGTGATTGTAAATGAAAATGACGGCGAGAATGTGGAGCGGAAACAAGTTGAAAATTACGAAGAGTTTTTGTCAACCGACAACGAACTTCAACTCTATGGTGGAAATGAAGAATGCGATGCTGCCATTGTTGCTCGAATAGCAGCGAAACACACGGGAGCAACAGAAGACCACGGAAGTGATGAAGAGAACCCTAACGTGTTGATGCCAGTCACAGAACAGGATGGAAGGAAATGCATTGAAACATTGCACCGCTATTTCACGCAGGAAGGAAATGAAGGTAGTCCTATTACTGCGTTACATGTTTGTGGTGATTTTGTGCGAACGCAGTCTGTTAAAAGAATGCGTCAAACGACACTGGATACGGTCTTCAAACGCTGAATGGAATTCGGTAATCCCTTTGTATAAAATTGTACTTCGCATGCTGAATATCTTGTAGGTCGTTACGAAGAATTTGTCTGTAAATTTCTTTTTCAGTGAACAAAGTTCGTTATCAAAGCAGTTCTTTTTTGTGTGTTTGCTATAGATATATGCCGCCAATACAGGTCATAATAGTAGTTTCCTATGTTATGTATAGCACGTCCCAGCTTGTTACATCGGGTAACTTCGGTTAATCGGACCAGCCGCTTAGTAGGACCAAAATGGTCTGGTCCCGATGTGGTCCGATTAACCGGAATCGACTATATATATATATATATATATATATATATATATATATATATATATATATATATATATATATATATATATATATATATATATACGCACGCCTCCCGGTCTTAATCCTTCGGGTTTACACTGGATATGGGGTGTGTAGATGGAGCTGGGGTGGTGTAGCCCAAGTGACACATGGTTCCCCTCTAAGCGCAGGCGTCCCGTGGTTGTCCCCGTGGTGGCCGCAGTGACAGGCAAAGCCGGAACCGGATGTCACCAAATAAATAAATAAACATATGAGCAACTTTCTATAGAATAGGCATCGGACCATCGAAAACTATGGAATAAATATGCATAATAGATACAAAGACAACAAAGTGGAAAATATATATTAAGTTTTTTTCGTATTTTTTACACGCCGTTTTGATTTTTGTCAGTTTAATGATTGCAGTGTTGATCAGTGGAATCAATGCATAGACTTATGCAAAAAGTTAACTTGCCCTGATTATGCGCCATGTCCACAAGAGTCTCCAACCAGTGATGTTCTTCATTCATGACTCATCGGCCTGGAAGAAGAACGGGGCCGACAACAACTAGACTAGAAGTCAGCCCCTTGAAGTTTTGCCGGCATGTGGTAGGTTGACCACTACGCGATTGCTTTCAATGCGGCCATGTGCGAGCGAATACAGCGCGCTGTGGTAAACTCTTGCACGGCATGCGTAGGACGTGACCTATCTAACTGAGTTGGGGCAGGGATATTAGCTTAACGAGAGGGAGGCTCGTATTAACCAGGACGCGACATCTAACATCATCGTTGCAAACGTAGTGTTCCCACCGCACACGAGCTATCCTCCGCAGACAATCGCTGTCAAGAGTCGAAATCTGACGCAAATCATTTACACAGATCAGCCGTACAACTAAGTGTAGTTCAATGGATAAGAGGTAAGAGAATTGTCACACCACACATAGATCCAGTTTTGAGCTAAGAAACCGCACACATATCAACTACTGTGCCAAATGTCATTTAGTGGTGCTGTTGTTGCCTTGCTATTTCCAACGACATTGTACTTCTTCACTGGCCGGTTTCGGGATTTCATGAAACGTTGAGCCGCATCTTCGCTATAGATGGACAAAGCAAACCAATTTCATATCAGAATCACAGATATCCACAATCGGTCCAGTAGTTAGATGATTCCGACCACATAATATAAGGCGTTGGTGGATCTCGCTTGCACTACATCTGTAGAGTTCGTCAGGTCATCGGGTAATTGTGCATAAGATAAGTCTGCGTTGAAGTTCTACTCTCTACCTAGTATGCGTTGTGCTTCATTGCCAATTATATGCGACAATACCAACCCGTAAGCTAATAACTAATTGCTCAACTGACATGTTATGGTGAGAACTACCCGCTTCGCTCGACAACACCCGGTAAGCTGGCAAATAGATCCCTACTATCCGTTATAGAGCGGGCATCAACGTTAATAAGTGACAAAAAGAAATGGGTTGTTGATTGTCTATTAACTCCTTTTTCTTCGGCATCGCATCGTATAGCCGAAGAGAGACAGAACAAGTGCTGGGTTGGGGACCGAATGCAGTAACCCATGCTGTGAAGCACCGCCGTTGATGCGGATCGCCATCGGCTCATACATGTAATCAATGTGAACTCGTGGACCAAATCCCATTGGCCAGAGACTGCTTGGCTTCTGCTATGACATGAATGAAACAATCATTTATAACGGGTACAAAAGCACAAGTTTAACATGTCCCGTAGGTTGGCAATGGAAGAAATTGAAATCCCAATAGTACATAAGTAGGCAACAGAGGAGTGATACAGTAATGACATATAGAAGGTGGGTTGTGGGTGTGAGATAGCACAAAGTAAAAACGAAATGATAAGTTGTTATGGTTAATACTCAATGCAAACAACAAGCAGATTGCTCGCCTTTCTGCACAGATTTACGTGCGTCACAATAGGTAAAAATTCCAAACAGGCTAGTTAGCCTGGATTTATCCAGAATATCCATTCAGGTAACAAAGCGTAAGGCGCTCAATTCGATATCCAACCGCTTTTTGAAAACAGCGAAGGTGGGAGCACAGACAACTGAGTTTGGAACGGCGTTTCAAGGTTGGCAGACTCGGAGGGAGAAATACGTTCGTCGACAATCTAGACGACTGGATTGTTGACTCAGTTTCAGACGATTGCCTCTGAGATTAGTGTTCGGGCTGAGTTCCATAAGGTGGCAGTATGTGTGACCGGGATCACTCAGTATTTGATAAACTAATATGAGGTCTCCACGTAGCCGCGGGTAGCGTCAAGTGAACACTCTGAGTCACTTAAGTCGTTGCTGGTACGGAAGTTGGTGCAAACCCTTGACAAATGTTTTTGCTAAAGGTCGGGGAGTTTCAAGTGCTGCAAGGGCACGCTTTAGCCAAAGTTGGCAACCCTGGAAGCCAGCGTTGCGGTTCCTCGTAAGACAGATGCGGCCGCGTTTCGTCTATGTACCTCTCGTCCAATCGTTTATAGGCGATCAATCCCCGTTATCTGCTTGAGTCATGGAGAAACTCATTGACGAGATTGGATTGATCGTGTTCCAACTGGTTGGTCCATTTTATATCATAGTTATCGTCGCAAGCAGCGCGGGAAATGACGTAAATTCCGAAAACTTGAACGGTATTCTAGGACTTAGGTGTCCTGTTTGAAAGATCTAGATGGGACGCTCACTGTGGAAGCGTTACACAGATGCATATACTACTTACGTGTGGATGTGAGACGATCACCGTGGAGAACCAACTACGCAATGAAAGGCGCAAGAGTCGCGACAGCAGTGGACGTGTGTAGTTTCCGAACCAAAAAGTATGTCGAAATATGGTGCCATAGGTTTGGAAACAAAAAAACAGATATCAGCTGCAGGTGTAGGCCAGTCCGGCGAGACGTTCCTTTCTGATTACCGTATAAGAGACATCAGCTCGCACAAGTAAAACAAGGAACACGTATTGCTGTACACTTTATATGAAAAAGGGTGGAAGTTTGCAGTGGCTTTAATTGAACCACAGGATCGTTTCGGTCGGGTCCACTGTTTCGCAGCGCTATGGTCCAATAACATGGTGCTTTAGCACAAATGGCATACAGAAAAATATAGGACCAGCTTGAGGTCAAAAACTGGGGAGGGGGAAGTCGTAGAAAAGTAACACTTCGATGGGCAGCCGTTAACAAGTTGTATCAAAATGCCACGAACCAAAAAGCCATTCATTCATCCCTTATCTTAGCTACGGATGAGAAACAACCCAGCTATTGTATCGCAATACAATGCAATCAGATGGCAATAAAAAAGAAAGAAAACAGCAACAAAAAGTAAAACAAAGGAGGGAATATTATTATGGGCTGTATTATACTAAGAAAATTAAATTAAACTATATTATATTATATATTATTATATATTACATTATTATTATATCATACTAGATATTGTTATTATACCATTATACTATACTATTATACTAAGCATATTATACTAAGCAACGACGACATCGCAGTTGGAGCAGGATGTTAAGCTGGATGGTGTGGGAGAAAAATAGTCACAACACAAACCTAAATGTGATCGGTTCTTTGCCGTGTCCACAATTGTCCCCAACCAAAAGTGCTCATGGTCTTTGGGACCCAAACAAGGGAGTTGGGAGACACAAACCGAGGTCAACCACAATGTGAGGGACTTCATTTCTCTTGATCACCTCATCGGTTAGCTTCCCCTTCTTCCACCCACATCCCCGACGCGCAAACAAGGCAAGACGGTCGGTGGGTTGACATGCGCAACACGTGGCCCAGCCATCGGAGCATGGTGCGTGATATAACACTGCATAGCGGTTTATTCCCACTTTCTGTACCAAATACACGACGACGAACACGCTCATTGCTCACGAAGTGTTCCCAACAGATGTGAGCTATGCTGCGAAGGCAGCGATGATCGAACGAAACTAGCCTCCTTTTATCGGTCGATTTGATGGGCCAAGATTCAAAACTTTACGGGGTTGAACGGACGGCTGCATCATAGACTCTACACTTAAAGAATAGAGTGATGTTGCACCTGAACCATAAGTGGAAAAGATTGGCGAAAGTAATTTGAACCCTTGCCGTAAGTTCATATTTTACTCCACATGCACTGATACGACTGCCTAGGTAGTTGGATTTCTGAGCTACTCTTAGCTGACCCCACCAACGGTCAGTGTAGAGAGTGGCCCCTGCTTATCTTGGAGGAACGCTTAGGATTTAGAGGATGCAAATTAAAATCCGAAACGGCTGATAGCCTGTGTTAACCTGTCTAGTGCTGCTTCGCACATATGAGAGCTGTCATAGATTAGGGCAATATCCACGACCACGTGAAAGTAATTCATAATTAAGTCGTGTTAAGTGAACGTCTAGTGAGCATGCCACCAGTGATCATTAAATGTGTTCAGTGAACGCCTACTCAGTCCGCATGCTAGCGCAGGTTGATGGGAAAATAAAACACCCGGGTGCACCAGTTACCCAACTTCTGTGCGCTGACAGTGTGATGGCGGGTGTCCTCCGAAACGCACCCGGGGATCTGCGCATGCAAGTGCGTGGTCCTAGTTTACGCTCGTATTCTAAATCCAGCAGCACCTTTAAGCGCAGTCTCATGCGGAAACCGATTGTAATGTAATCAATTTGCATCCACAGCTACTCTGAGGCACGTGGACTCTCATCCTCCACCAGGTGCTATGCCGAAGTTATTGCTTCCGAGGAAGAGATGTAGCCAACGATCAATGTTGTCAATACGGGAGCCCACACGGTGTTGGTCGTTTACTTAGTGACAAAGGTGATCTTGCACTGAGCCAGCGCTACAGTTTTTGAAGGCATAGGCAGCCATGACAAAGAGGCAACTATTGGCCTCGCACAAGTTCAAAGCTTTGAACGAGCCAGCCAACCTGACGGCGTACATCTGAATACCGACCGGGATCCAGCCTACAAGAGTAGCATCAGCCCCGGAGCTTGACCGGTATTCGAAGTGACATTATTGCCGGATAAACGCAGTAAATACCGCCCACGTCACTTGAAGGAAATAGTAGAGTGAGCATAAGGCTCGCGTCTTGTAGTTGGGCTTCCGATAAACGGCAGACATCGATCGGTAGGGTCTCTATTGTTCAGGCAAGTGCTATCTGTTGACTGATTTGCAAAAAGTGCGCACGCTGAGACATGCCAGCTGTAGCGAGGATTGATGGCTCCCAATAGAGAAGGATGAACTGACGCTGTCCGTATGGTCGGTCAGACTTGTTGACAGAACGGAAGTGACGCATTGCGATTGTGTGGTAGTCGGAAGTAGAAGACAAGCACCTATGAAAACAAGGAGTAGGAGGACCAAGAATTGAAAAGGAACGATGAGTATGAAAAACCTTAAGACGGGTAGTGAGAAGGCGAGAAGGCTTGAGCAGCAGTAGCCTTAATCTTGTCCACCCCGCTTGACGCAGCAGATACGGCGCCGTTTGTTATTCTCTGCGACGACCAAAATATCAAGAAATTGTGCGAAGAGTCTTTCATTGCATTGCATGAACAAGATACCGTCAATATTTTGATATCACTCCGGGATACTGCGCTACAACTGCGTTTCGTTCAGTATGCCCACAAAGTGAGAAATACTTTCAAACGAGTTAAGTTCGAAAAACACCGTGCTGACTGGTAACTCGGACTACGACGTCGTTCAGCCGACGAAGCACAAATATCACTGAAGCACTGAACTCCGGAGAAATGGTGGATTTTACTGCTGTCATACAGCAAAATGGATATTCGGACGCCGCTTTTTTGATGCATCGAGAAAACCGATTACATTCTTCCGACCAGACCCGACCGCTCTAGGAATGCCTCGAAATTTTGGAGGGGGTGCCATGACTTAAGTCCGTCAACGCTGGCGTAACTAGTTGACCATAATTTTCACCTGCTCAACAGTCAAAAACCAGTGTTGGGTGGCTTTATGTTGTTATGGGGATGTAAACATATTCCCCGACAAAAATGCATCAGAGTTGAAAATGTTTGCAGATGATCTATCTTCGGTGTTATTGCGGAAACTTGACCGCTCAGTCTGTCATCGCGTGGGATTTCAATAAAAGTAATGCTAGGTACTTGATTTGTCTGACATAACAGCTTTTCCGGTCAGGCTAGAAGTGCGACTACATTTCGTCTTCACAAACCCTGCTTGGCTGTTTTCTGCGCAAAAACATACTCCAATCGGTAACTCCGATCATTGTATCAGAAATGTGTTCACCGCCCTTTATTGTAAGACTCACTCCGGTTCATTTGTCAATAACCCCTTCAAAACTGTGAGGCGAAGTGTTCAGCATCCAATATTGCGAGACTCCAGGAAACATCGACCGCTATTGATTTTACAGTTTTAATCGACGAAAATCTGTTTGTTCGATGCGATATCACTGACTACCCGAAGTTTTACTGCGATCTGTGCGCCCAGTCGAAACCATGTACTTACCAGAGCAATCTGCTCACCATCACTCAAACTGAGAATGAAAAAAAGAACGGGCCTATAAATGTCAAATCCCTTTGGCAATAAAAGCTGAGATTTTACGACTGAATAACTTATAGGTCGGAGCCATCTTATGCAACCACAACTGTCAAGACTTGTGGAGACTTTTTCAAAGCAGCTGTGCTGTAAAAGCTCCTGTAAGCAGCTTGCTTATATGGATGCAGGGAAACTCAACTGAGTTCTGTTCTCCACAGGAAGCAGTCTCCTCACCTTCATTCGGTTAACCTTCGATCTCTGGCTCTAGCCCAAAAATTACACTCAAACATGTAGAATTCTATGGGGAATTAGGGAAGTTGAATTCAACGATGGCTAGTGCACTCGATGTCCTTTCACCAGTTGTCTTAAAGAGTGTGCCGATACCCTCACCGTGTCCTTGATGTTTTTAGTCGGTGCCTACGTGGTGGAATTATTATCCACATATGGAGGCCTGTCAGAATAACGTCAGTGCCAGAGAAGGGATCCATGATATTCCGTCTATCATGTGGAAAATGATAGACCGACAATTTGTGCCTTAGGTTCCAATAAGCAATCCGGCCGTAGACGTATCAGTTTGAATACGGACCCCGAAGTTCTACATTAGATGCCGTAGAATACCTTGCTCACTTAATAACATCTGCATTGAATGCGAAGTGCAATACTGTGTACTGTGATTATCCCAACGCTATTGGAATTGTCAGCTGTCTGCGAACGGCGTTCGACCAATAGTGTGCAAGCTGATGAGTAACTATTTCGTAAATAGCTCTCAGTTCGTTCAGCAGAACAGCAAAAAAGGTTTCACTCTTCCTAATAAATGGAGCATTATACAAGGAGCAGTCCTTTCCCATCTTCTATTCTTTTTATACACCGAAATGCTTTATCTAATGCAAGTGCCCTGATGACGCAATCCTAGACAGTACTGCCCCAACTACTGAGTCTTCAACGGCTCTCCAAAGCGGATTGGACGAGCTTCAGTAGCGGTCGTTGTATAGATCCCTTATTCTCAACGGTTCTAAATGCCGCGAGATAACTTTCTCCTTCATTCGCACTGCCAATTTTGGCACTGATTTTAGCAAAGATATTTCGCCCTATGGTCGTGAGAGAGTGCAACATGTCCATTTCATTTACTTTCAAGTGCCGTGGTGTATATTTATCTCATAGTCTATCACGGTCAACACATGTTGAGGAAACTTTCTGCAACGTGCGAAAATTAACATTTTACGCACTGAGACTAAAAATGCTTTCCCTACCCTGCTCATTAATTTATTAATTCTTGACTGCTTGTATTCTTCCTCATTGCTCATCTATCATTTTTCCTGGTCTTCTACAACAAGGCTCCGCACAGATCGTGCGTTCCCGTAACCATATTTCCAGGCGCAGTGGATTGCCCAGAGAGTATCTGGTTGACTTTGACGTTACTATGCATTTTGTTGCATGTGACAACTTTTCAGTAAAGGTTTTAAATGATCATTTTCCCCTTCTTCACGATGATTTATCAAAAGCTCTCTCCTGTTCGTCTATCCGATCTAAAGTTAGGGTTTCGTTTTCTCGCAGATCTTATAACTCTAGATGACCGTATGTATCCAGTTTTATGGTGGACGCCAATAAACTTACCAGCGCCATGTTTACTCGAGTGATGCGCATGCTCATAGCTACCTTTTGACTACAATTTTCGATCATCCGCAGTGCTAGTATAAAACGCGCAAAATGTTCCCAGTCGCATGCATAAAGCCTACCTTGGCTTGAATTGAAGTTGCCCGTCCAAGCCTAGACAGGAGGACGATTAAGATACTCAACTAAAGGCTTCAGTTCAAAGACCCGATCACAAGGCAGCGGGAATCAAGCAATGGACTGCAGGGAGTCGGTTTTAAAGATTAAATAGTCACTCGCACTCCAACCCACAACCTGGAAGACCAGGAGATTGAATTTGTCCGGCCTCTAATCATTGACCAGTCTGGTATGAGTAGGTTTGAAGGCAAAAAGGCACTATACAGCATAGCTCAATCGATCATTGAGGCACATAAATCATGGTGTCACGGTAATATCCTGTCTCATAGCGATGGGAAAACACCACTAAGAATTATGATCAGTTGGTGTGCATTAAAAATGATCGATTAAAACAGAACTCACTCATATGCTCTCCATGCAGTGGGGTCGTCATGCCTCGCGTTGATGCCCATTTCAATCAGATGAACGCCAAACCAAGTGACCGCACCAAGAATGAAGCAGACACAAGTGAAGCCTGCGCTAACCAATAGGAAGGCTTCGTTCGACAACAAATATTTCAAATCCAGTAACCATGACGTCGTGTTCAAGTGGACCGCTCCTTCCGCATGACCTCTCGGTGGATCACGATGTAGATATACCAGGAGAATCACACAAATGACCCCGAAAATGGGAGTGACGCGTAAAGACCACTGCCACTGATCACTCCAACGAGCCATAGCTGATCCAATGATATAACCGAGACCGCTAAAAACAATGGCGCTCATAAATAAAAGTTCCCGTAGAGTACATAGATGAAAGAAAAAATGAATGACACAAAGCATTTCGGTTTTGGGCACTTTTACGTCGCCTGCTAATCAATAAAGACAAAGCCAACCCAAACTGGACTATAGCAAAAATCAGGCGATTTCGTGTCGAAAGTGTAGCACGAGGTGAGATGAAGTATGGTCAAAGTGATGAAGAATTAAATAGACTCAGCTAGAATGATAAGAAGGCGGGGCACAGAGGACCAAACAATAAAATCAGAAATAGTGCAAAAAACGTGACTGAATAACGGGAAAACTCGAAATGCTTGCTGTGAATGGGGATTATTGAAGTAAAAACAAGGGGAGTGGTGACTTAACGTGCCACGTGCTAAGAAATAAAACTGTGATTAAAATAAATAATGGATAAATGATTAGAAAGCCAGCACCAATTGCTCAGCAACAAGAATAACACAGCTCAGAGTAGTCGTAAATCAGTCCCGTTCATTTCGTCAAGTATGAGCAGTGCTCCGAAGTGCATTAGATCTAGCTGCTTCGACTCATACTGCCAAAATAACAGCAATGACAATACTAAGAATAATCATTATAATTGTACAAGAGGAATAGGCAAGAAATGAAAGAAGCAGATGGGGTGGTTGAGAATCAGAAACAGAGGAATAAATGCCAATGCCACTGGCATGGTGATTGTTAGGAGGGCGGCCCCGAGCAAATTAAGCTACGCTGTTGATATTTGTGCTCGCCAAACATGACTGTTCGTGGACATCATGTCAACTCATCACCGATCCCGTATCCTGGACTGGGACGCTCATCCCCATTCATAAACTAACCAATGTTATGGATTAGCCCACGCAGAGATACATATCAGATGCAGTTCGTTCTCTCACTTACTGTTTGACCGATTGACTGACATGGAGATCATAACACTAGCGACGAGACAACGAAAGGAACATCATCATCATCATACACGTTAGCTAGAAGTGGGGAACACCTCAGCTACGGTGCCGCAATACATAGAAAAAAGGAAAAAAATGCAACTGGTGCAAGCCGGCTGAGCTACCGGTAACGGATGGGCATCGTTCCGGTAAGCTACCAGCCGGCTACTGTGCATCAAAAAAATGCTATGCGAAATTATATAAAGCTAAATAATGAAATCGTGGTTGGAGGGGGAGGCTAAGAGGGATGGGGTGGGACAAAGAAACTCACAGCACGAACGCCCCTGAGGTCGGCTCCTAGCCATATCAGCAAGTGTGTCCAACCAAACGTGTTCATCGTCTTTCGGACCCAACCAGGGAGCCGAGACGCTCCAACCGAGGCCAGCTCAGAAGTGAGGGCCTTCATTCCTCTCGACCAAGTCATCGCTTGGCCACCCCTCCTCTTCTTCCATCCACACCCCCGGCGCGCAAACAACGCACGACGCGGGAGTCGGTGGGCTGGCATGCGTAACACATGGCCGAGCCATTGGAGCCTAGTGCGTGAAATGACGGTGCTGAGCGGTTCATTTTCTTTTCCTGTGCCGTAAACAAGGCGTCGAACACGCTCGTTACTCACGCGGTGTTCCCACCAGATGTGAGCTAAATTACGAAGGCACCGGTGGTCGATCGTAACTAGCCTCTTCAGGTCCGCTGCTTTAAGCGGTCAGGTTTCACAACCGTACAGTAGGGTCGAACGTATCGCTGCATTGTACACTCTACCCTTAAGGGCAAGAGTGATGTCGCGCCGGCGTCATAAGTGGCGAAGGTTAGCAAAAGCGCCTCGAGCTTTTGCTATACGGGTCGTGATCTCATCCTCAATCCCACGAGCACGAAAGGAACCGAAGAGTACCTTTACCATTGAGGATTTGAAAGTAGTCTTCAGTGAGAGCAACTGCAGCTATAGCAACCTCGAATGCGGCCTTATGTGAACACTGATTTCAACCATTAGATTCCGTAACAAAGAGTAACCCCAGCCGAGGTTATTATGATACGCATTCTGAAATAGTAATACGGCGCTACATCGGATCCTGCTTGGCCTCATGGCAGTAATGTTGGGGGATGCTTTTAAGGATGCGTTTACGTAAAGATAGTAAACAGAAAACCCGTTTCTCCAGCTGAAAAATTGGAACCGGTGCGCATCATCATCACCAACAGCAGTGCATCAGTCATTTGAACGGATGCTTCGCTGCCATACAACCATGACGACTTACAGATCGAAAAACAATATCGGGGACAGAAGGGGGATTGACCGGAAAAAATTAATGCCCCAAGCAAACATTTAGGGTCAAGACCCCTACAGCTTGTCACCGACATGCCATCACAAAACAGCTGGTTATCGTGCAAAGATAAGACGACATCAGCCAGACAGCTTCCTTACGGCTTGCACTGCCCCGCATCATAATCGGCCATTACCACGCAGGATAACTCGAGGTGCTTTTGCCAATCTTCGTCACTGTGGCGTAGATGCGGCATCACTCACACTCTGAAGGGCAGAATGTATAATGCCGACCGTTCAACCCTCTTATACGGTTGTGAAACCTGGCCAATCAGGTCGACAGACATAAAGAGGCTCGTCACATTCGATCATCGCTGTCTTCGCAGCTTAGCTCATGTCTGGTGGGAGCATCGCGTGAGCAATGAGCGTGTTCAGCGTCGCGTATTTGGTGCAGGAAGAGCGAGTGAACCGCCCAGCACCATTATATCAAGCACCAGGCTCCGGTGACTGGGCCATGTGTTGTGTATGCCAGCCACTGACTCCCGCGACGTGCAGTGTTTGCGCGCCGGGCGTGCGGTTGGAAGAGGAGGAGGGGAGGTCAAGCGATGACTTCGTCGAGAGGAATAAAAACCCTCACTTCGAAACTGGCGTCGGCTGGTGCATCCCAACTGCCTGGCTGGGGTCCTAAGGACGAGGAACACGTTTGGTTGGTCACACTTGCTGATATGGCTAGGAGCCGGCTCTAATGGCGTTTGTGTTGTGCGTTCCTTTGTCCATGTTCCTCCCGCCTCCTTCTCCAATCACGATCTCATTCGTTAGGAGTAATATAACTCCCATTTTGCAGCACGACAGCCGACTGTTAGCTCTCCGATACGATAGCCGGCTGTTGGCTCTCGGGAAGGATGTCGATCCGTTACTGGGGACTCAGCCTTCGTGCCTCTCTTGTATTTTTTCTTCATGGCTTTTGTATTCCGGCACAATAGCTGAGGTGTTTTCCACCTGCAGCTAACATGTATAATGATGATGATGACGACAGGAAACCAGCTATTCGAACTGATGATTGGCTGCCGTACAACCATAACGACCTACAGAACGGGAATAAAAAGAGAAAAGGGGTTTTATTGGAAAACCTTAATACCATAAGCAAACATCCAGGGCCAAGGCGACTACACCTTGCGTTAATAACATACCGTCACAAATAGCTGACTATCATGAAAAGATGAGACGGCATCGGCGAGACAGCTTCCTTGCGGCTTTTCACTGCTCCGCGTCATAGTCAGTAATTACCCGGCGGATAACTCAGCACCGAACACACTTTAAACTGGCAGTCCGACTAGGAGGAAGCAGCCGACGCGCCACTGGTGTCGGTTGTAAATTATGTCCTGTAGAGTCCCAAGCCAGGCACAAAACGAGTCACGTGGACTTCAGCTTGGAAGACGAAACGGGCCGACGTAACGAAGTTTGGTAATCAGTGACCTCATTTCCCGCTGCAAGTCAACTTTTGTCCACTCGAGGCTTGCGCCACCCTATATCTGGCAGGTTAAACAAGGCCCTTCTCGGAAAGAGATGACCGAGCATACGTAATACGTGCCTCAACCAACACAACGTATTCGGTGATAGCTGTTGTTCTAAGGAACTAGCTTGGGAATCACTGCCAAGCACACTCCTACGCACATCATGGTTGCAGACAAGTTGGTACCGCCCGACACCAGCAATGCTCCGCAGACAGCGATAATCAAAGAGTTGAAGGCGCCTCAGATCTTCAGACTGAAGTGGCCAAGTTTCACTCCCATAGAGTAGGACAGCCCACACTGTGGCCTTGTAAACATGGTCTTACAAACAGAGGGGAACTTCTTTCTGTCGCCGAAGATGTCGCAGATTCAAAAAGGCAGTTTTTGCTTTTACAAAACGTGTACTGACCTCAGTAGCTGTACCCCCATCGTTGCTGATACAGCTACCAAGGTAAGTGAAATGAACAACTATCTCGAGTTCCTCGCTATCTAGGGTCAAAAGATCATCAAGTGGTTGATGGTCCCGCAGCAACACTGCAGTCTGAAGGTGCGAAGCGCAAATTAAGTAATGGAACCGTGCTACTACCTTAAGGTCTAGTCTCGTTGCGACGGGACAGAAGAGTAGGATGAGATACAGTGCTGAAAGCGTCCGGCAAAAAGGATAAAAAAACGCTCCATCGAGTGAATTGCAAGCGAAGCATCTAATCTCTTCAATACTTTGGTCAGTCAGATACTTCATATTTTTCCGTTGCGTGAACAGCTAGCAAAACAGCAACTAGACACGGACTTGATGTCAACATAAAGTTCAGACGATGTACGAGCGACGGGAACATGGATTATAAATAATATGAGCAGAATGGGGAATGCAAGAGATACATAAATCACCACATATGATTGTTGCTATTAGAATGGAACAAGGATGAATCACTCACCTTCCGACGGGAACTGCGAAGTAAAAATATCCCAGAGCTCGTGTTCGAGAGCTTCCAGTATAAAGGTCAGAAATAATAGTTGGAGCCACCGTTGAATAACTGGCTTCACCCACACCCACCAGGCATCGAGTGAATAAGAATAGAGGAAAAAGCTACTGCGGAGTGATCCGGAACAATAAGTGACTTACGTGAGAGGGCACAAAGGAGCTGGCAAGGGTCACAGCAATCCACAATACCAATCCGATTAGCATAATAGTCTTTCGCTGCCATCGATCACCGAGATAACCAGCGATGGGACTTAAAAGTGCATAAGTGACAAAGAAGACGGTTTGCAACAAGCCAAGTTGCTCCTCACTGATTGAGTAGAACGATTTCACGAAATTTGGAATACCTGAAGGGCAGAACTCAGTCTACGATATACCTGCTATAGTAAAACGATCCATGTAATTAAGCAAATTAACGATGATAAGAATGACGAGTGTAATTCTGGCCCTGCCATGATCCACCGAAGATAGGGATGGTGTGGGAGTGCTTGGATAAGAGTATAAGAGCTCATCTGCAGCAGTCATGAGCTAGTAGTGGGACAACAGTAATGTGCAAGCGCTCAAGCGGAGGCAGAGAAAAATCCTGTGCTAAAAGAAAATACAAAATATTGACGATCATCAGACAAAAAGCGGCAAGGCCTAGTGGGCAGAGATCGAAATCGATAAGAATGAGAAGTACGTGTCACCAACCTGCATCTTGCAAACCCCAAATCCAGTGTCAGCCTTGCAGCAATAAAATAAAGGTAAGCTAAGAACAGCAAACGGAAAGCACTTACCGTATAAGAGGGGTTTTTAGTTAGAAGCCAATAAGCCGAAAGCAGATGCCTGACTGACGGAAGCAGATACATAGCGAATTGCAACAACCGTAATGAACGTACGAAATTGGACTCTGACATGGTGGGATGGCCAACTTTGTCCTGTGATTCATTGACCGCTGATTTCAGTTCAGTTAAACTATGTAACTATTATCTGGGTCCAGAAGTGCAGTGAAGTTAGCTGCCACGATTCGCGTCACCAGCAAAACAATAAGTAACAACGGTGAGATAGAATGAAAACAAAACGAAAAAGCAGTTAAAAAATAAGTGCTCGAAAATAATCGGGATGGAATGTATAACTGAAGCTAGATGCAAGAAACCGTATGCAGAATTTACCAAGCGCGCGACTGCGCCGTGTCCGATGACCTCAAACCACTGATGTACAATAATCTGAGGCCTCCACACACGGAGGCAGAAGGTACCAGCCTGACCAAGCCTCGACCAATTTCGTTTTGGATTTGTGCAACCTCATCGACTGTCCATCGCGCTAGTTCGCCCAAAAAAGTTCGGTGATAGCATATAGTTCACGCCCAGAAAGGCGGTCAACGAATATACGGAATACACGACCAAGCCAACGTAAACAGACTAAGTTTAACGTACGCTTTAGTGAGGCACCAAAAGGCTTCTTGCCAAAAACCAATTGTTAAACCTCAGCAGTTCTCACTCGATGATTCCACCAAGCGTGACGGACACTCCGCAAACATCGATGATCAAACACGGCCAAGTGTTTAATGTCGTTGGTGTGAACTGGTTATGTCTCTGATCCATACAGTAGCATCAGTCTTGTTGGAGCGTAAAGCCTCTTACTTTTCTCTGACAGACTGATCTCCCACCGTCTTCATAGATGGCTGAGCCTCTGAGATGCCACAAGGACTTTGCTAACATGTGTAGTAACCTCGATGATGTGCCACCAGATATGACGCAAGTATCAGAGTGAACCGATCTGGTAGCCAAAACCAGTGACATCAGTTGTCCTACAAAAATATCTTGTAAATTGAAGGCGCAAAGCACATACCGGAACATGCAGCGCCACGTATCAGCTTATCCAGTAATGCTGGCATGGAAGGCGTGTCAGACCCAAGCAGAGCTATGCTGTCTGCATACGCAGTTTGTTGGCAGGTCATCTGGCACACCTTCCACTCCGAGATGAGCTGAAAGAATTGAGTCATTTATGATCATCTCGATATGATACAGGGCAAACCCACGACAAGTGAGGTAGAAGGACACAGCTTTCCGCAGATCATTAACCGAAGTCCAGAGTCACGGCACAGACTTCAGAATAGAAAGAAGTTTCTCTGATACATTGGGTTGTAGGGGACAGAGGGAGCTCCCATGTCAGCCCATCACCTCCAGTTGAGAATAGGGGCACTTGTCATTGCGGCCAGCAGTCCTAGTGGGCTGGAGCAGTTGCGATTGTACGATCCTGATGACTTATATAAGCGGGAGTCTAACAGCCGCTTGAAACCTTCCTCAGACTGAGCACTGATAAGGTTCTTTGGAAGACGGTTCGAGTCGTTTATCACCCGAGTGGATAAGGCGACAGCGGAGTGAACATGATGCATCATTGGCTTAAAAGTTTTAAATTGTGGTCTCATGTGGAACTTCCTGCGTTGAGCTGGAAAAGTTTAGTTCGTTTCCAAGTTCCCCCCTTAGCGTGCGTCTGGTAAAGATGAGCTGCCCCGCGTGGTGACGGTAGTCCAGAGAGAAAAGATTCATCCGTTGGATCCGAAGGGGGGTAAGAGATTGCGAAGTCCAGAGACAAACTTTGAGCCACGTCTATGAACCTCATCAATCAAGTCACATTCCAGTTTTGAGAGTGGAAAGACAGCTGGCAAATCATACATGAGTATTGGGCGTACGGGAGATATCTGCTGTTATTCAGGAAAATGACATTCTTATGACAGAGCCCACCTTATTAGCAGCGGCCACAGCGTATTCCGGATGGTCTTTCGGTTAGAGGATGTTATTACTCCTAAATCTTTCTCTCGAGCAGCGTTCTTGAGAAGGATGCCACCAGTACGATAGGTAATGAGTGGCTCAGACGCACCGATCAGAAGGGCGCAACATGTTCATTTGTTGGACCATTAGTGTAGTAGATCTAGCGAGTCCTGTAGCCTATCGGAAGCATCAAGGTCGGGTACCTCAAACCATAGCTTACGACATTCATGTCGAAGTGTTCCACGAAGGCCATTAACAAAGAGCATGAAAAGTTAAGGCACAAGTAAAGAACCTTGCGGAACTCCACTGGTCATGTGCACTGGATGAGAAAGTGTCTCGTTTACACTTGCTTGTACGGTTCATCTGTCTAGAAAATCCACGATCCAGGATTAAAGGTTGCCAATGACATTAATTTCGCGGAGCCTGCTGAGTAGCCGTTTATGTGGGAGATTAACGAATGCTTTGCTCAAATCGAAGACAGTATATATATATATATATATATATATATATATACACATATATATATATATATATATATATATATATATATATATATATATATATATATATATATATATATATATATATATATATATATATATATATATATATATGGTTGGCGGCATCCGGTTTCGGATTTGCCTGTCACTGTGGCAAGCCACAGGACGCCTGCGCCTACAAAGGGACCATGGATGGCTTGCGCTGCACCACCCACAGCTCCAACCACATACCCCATATCCAGTGTAAACCCGAAGGAATAAGACCGGGAGGCATGCGGATGGGAACCACGTTTCATCAACGGAGCCGGCCCACACTCCTTCACAGGCAAACACAAGTACACTGTATTTGGGGAATCAAGCGCACACAAGGCGGTGGCTGGACCGTAGTCCGCTCCATACTGAGTGCATGGAACCACTCTTCGAGCCTAACACGGCCACAAGGACCGTGCACCCCGTCCCCTCAAGCAACGACCAACTGTCTCCTGGAGCCAGTATGGACGACGTAGTGGGTAATAGACAGGTAGGCACCTTGTCAACATGCACATCAAGCGCAGCCACACCGGGGATATCAAACAACAGCCAATCACTTGAGAGAGAAAAAAAAGAGAAAAACTCGATTAATGCATAAGGAAACGGTGACATAAACCTTAATTAAATAGCATACTTAATAAGTTGTTTACAAACACATCCTAGCTAAGTGCAAGAGGTCAGGAAGTATAGTTCACGGTATGCCACGAACACAAAAATGTTATGGAAATCGAATACAATTGGCTGAAGCGATGTGTGCAAGTTAATGGAATAGAGTACAGGGAGATATTTATATGAGAAGAAAAGCATTAAGGTAAAAACTGTAAACCCACCACCTGAAATAAAGAGACTTAGCATGCAAGCACGCGGTTAGTAAATCGAATTCAGCGTGCCTACAAACGCTGCGCCGGCTCGCCGTAATTCTCTGCAGGACCCGTCGTCGCTTCTGTAGTGGCCCCAAAGGACCTAGCTCATGGTCCACTAGACATTTATATGAGAAAGAAAGGCATTAGGAGAGAACCGAAAACCCACCACCTGAAATAAAGAGACTTGGCATGCAAGCATGCGGCTAGTAAATCGAATTCAGCGTGCCTACAAACGCTGCGCCGGTGCTGCCTACGTTCACTGCGGGACCCGTCGTCGCTTCGGCAGTGGTCCCGAGTGACCTCTCTCATGGCTCACTAGGCCTGCCTGACTAAGGCACTCGCGACCGCATGTTCTACAGCACAATGCGCTCGATGTCGATGGAGTACAATTCATCGGTGCTTGCCGCTTCCGCAACTGCCGCTTCTTCTCTGCATGCATGAGGGCTTTCTCCCGCACCTCAGCAACTGCCTTCGTGATTAGATCGCGCCATGCACGCCGATCAACCGCCTTCGATTCCCATGATCTGCAATCAAGATTAGAACGTGTGAGGCTCACTTTAATCATGTCCTGGTAACGTAACTTTGGTTTCCCAGCATGCCGCTTCCCTATACTCAGCTGACCGTATAAAAGTTGTTTCGGTATTCGCGTCGAATCCATACGGCTCACATGACCGAGCCATCTCAGGTGTCGCAGTAAAAGTATGCCGTCCACTGCATACATCCCACTTCGGCGCAACACTTCCGTGTCTGCAACTCTGGCGCCCCAACCGATCCGCAAAATTCGTCGCAGACACTGCTGATGGAACCGCTCGAGATATCGCACATCCCGACGGTACATCGTCCACGTTTCACTGCCGTATAGAAGAACGGACAGTACCATGGATTTGTACACCAGCAGCTTCGTGCCAATGCTAAGCTGATGGTTGTTCCACACTCGGTACTCAAGCTTCCCGAATGCCGCTGCCGCCTTCGACACGCGATTACGCAACTCAACGTGTAGCTGCTGATCAGTCGACATCACACTCCCAAGGTAGCAGAAGCGGGAGGTGGTTTCCAATACTTCAGCACCAATGCTGATTTGCGGCAATATTGAAGATTGCACCTCCGGTGAAGGCTGAAAGAGACAGACAGTTTTGCTTGTGTTGATGGTGAGCCCGAATTTGGCCGCTGTAGAAGCCAGAGCACTAGTCATGTGCTGCAACTCATCCGCGCTGTGTGAAAACAACGCACAGTCGTCAGCAAACAGCAACATACGGATAGTTGTCTCACAGACTAGAGTTCTCGCACCGAAACGACGGATGTTCAGCAACCCACCATCAATACGGTGCTCCACACGAACACCGTAAGCACAAGCCGCATCAAAAGCACAAGACAACATTGCATGAAGATAGATATTAAACAGGGCAGGAGCTAACACACAGCCTTGCTTCACACCAGCGACAACTGGAAAGTCATCAGAGGTCTCTCCACTCAGCTGCACCCTCGCTCGCATACCACTGTGCAGACATTCAATTAAACTTACAAACTTACGCGGGCAACCAAACTTACCCAACACCAGCCACAGTGCCTCGCGGTTCACCGTATCAAATGCCTTGGTGAAATCAACAAAAAGCGAGTACAATGGCTGGTGTCGTTCTCTGCACTTCTCTTGCAACTGACGAGCCGCAAACACCATATCTATAGTGCTGCGACCCGAACGGAATCCACATTGCTCTTCCGCCACGTTTGGTTCCACAATCTGACTCACGAGGCGATTGAGCAGGATTCGGGCAATCACCTTGCCCACACAACTCAGCAAGTTGATGCCACGATAATTCGTGCAACATTGCTTGCTACCTTTGCCCTTGTACAGTGGTAGCACAAGGGCATCCTTCAGCTCAGCAGGCACCTCCTCCTCAATCCACACGCGTTGCACCAAGTGGTGCAGCGCAGTCAACAACGCGGGTCCACCGTGTTTCAATACTTCAGGTGGGATCCCGTCGGCCCCGGCACACTTGCCGTTTCGCAGCTGAGCAAGTGCTCTCTGCGTTTCATCCAGTCTCGGCGTATCCGCCAGATCCGCCTTCACATCGTGCTGCTTCAGGCCGTTCAATGTAGGCCAGTCGATCTCTGAACGGTTGTTCAAGAGACAGTCAAAGTGTTTCCGCCAGACCTGCATTATGTCTGCAGTCTGGGTGCAGGTAGCGCCTGAACTACCATCGATCAGTGTCCTCAGCGGCTCCAATCTCGGTCCATACACCGCCTTCAAGGAGTCAAAGAATTCCTTGTGTTGACGGCGTTCGGCGTAGCATTCCATCTGCTTCGCCTTCTCCGTCCACCATGCATTTTTTATGCGACGGAGCTCTCGGGTCAGTCGCCGTCGAAGTTTGCGAAACTGACTACTCTTCCCCAAGTCACTGGGGTCTGCAACATGTGCAGCAAATGCTGCATTCTTCTCTGACACCAATGCGTCAATCGTCACATTGTTGTCATCAAACCAATCAGGCCGCTTACAGTTTGCGCGCCCGATGGTCTCCTCCGCAGCAGCTGTCACCTGGTCGCGAATGTGGTGCCACAGGTCGCCCACTGTGGCTATACAGTCCACATCACCACACAGGCGTGCAGCCATCGCCTTCTCCAGCTCAGCACGTTTCGCCACAGTGCCGAGGGAGAGAATGTTAAATTTACGCCGATTCACGGCGGGAGTGCAATACATCGATTTACGAAAATATATGTACAGTTTGGTCCGAACCAATTTGTGATCAGTGCCACACTCAGCTCCACGCAGTACACGTGTCATGCGCACTTCACGCATATCACGCTGACGTACGATGACATAGTCGAGCAGGTGAGCGTGACCACTCCGTGGGTGCATCCAAGTTGCTATATCACTCGCACTCAGTGCAAACCGAGTGTTCGTGATCGTCAGGCCGTGAGTGGCACACAGTGAGAGCAGCCTGTCACCGTTCGCATTCGCTGAACCAATGCCATGCGCACCGATAACATCTGTCCACGCTGATGCATCACGCCCAACGCGCGCGTTGAAATCACCCAGCAGAAATAGTCGGTCGCTCCTCGGCACAGACCGTATCACGGAGGATAGCTCAGTGTAGAACTGATCACGCGTGTCATCAGGATAACACATGGTCGGACCGTACGTGCTTATAAAAGTAGCAAACTTACCTCTTCCGAGTCGCAGGCGAACAGTCATCAGCCGCGCGCTGATGCCCGTTGGTTCACCCACCAGCTGGCCATTCAGGCGGTCGGATATTGCAAATCCGACCCCATGTTCACGTGGTGCTGAGGCGGCGTTCCCCACCCAGTAGAATGTGTAGCCAGCACCTGCTTCATGTAACTTACCTTGCTCAGCGAGCCGAGTTTCACTGAGCGCCGCAATATCGATGTGGTAGCGCGCCAGCTCCATTGCGACCAGTGCAGTGCGTCGCTCCGGGCGCTCGCTCGAGTTCCGGTCCAGGAGTGTGCGCACGTTCCAGCACCCGATGCTGAGTGCTTTGCGCGCAGGCATACGATCGCATTGGTGGGCAATCGCACGCGAGGTGGTCGTTGTCCTTCGGAGGTTTGCTTGAGGGACTCCACCCGGAGCCTTTGGCTCAATAGCCTTACCCACAAGGCAGTGGGTGGTTTGGAGGTTTGCTTGGGGGACTCCACCCGGAGCCTTTGGCTCAATAGCCTGACCCACAAGGCAGTGGGTGGTTTGGAGGTTTGCTTGAGGGACTCCGCCCGGAGCCTTTGGCTCAATAGCCTGACCCACAAGGCAGTGGAGAGCAGATCCAGCTCGGGAATGTGATTGCAGAGACAGATTGGGATCTGCTTGACGGCCGTCACACGCAGCCTTTGAGGTTCTGGAACAGTTATCATATGTTTTGCGACCGTAATTGGATACGCACCTGCGACCACGGCCAGACGCAGGTGGGTTTTTGGCGGGTTTGCACCAATTTGACCAGGGGCTGCCTGGCTTGAGGCGGGCAGTAGCAAACCATTGAACACCCGGAGGTGTCCTCCCACCGTCAGAGACAATGCGTGGCACTCGTGCTCTACGCCAATCGAGCATTGAGAATATCACCCGTAACCTGTTGTCTCCCATGGCTAGGTTTTACGGGAAGTGGGCCATCGACCACTTCCTAACCTCCGGAGAGGATGGACTAGGATACTGCCAGGGCGCCCAATCCTGACAGGAGAACGACTCGGGTCCTCAGCCAAAGCCTTCGATTAAATGAACACCCGAAAGGCAGCGGGTCTAGCACATGGTCAGTTAGCTGACTCATGCGGATTGGTGTCCTGGATCTTAGCAGGGAGAAGGGCGAAACCTAACTCCCACCCAGCGGTCGCCACGTGGAGGCGCCCAGGACATGAGACTATGGCGCAACAGTAGCAGCAGTGGGTAGACCATCTGTCAGGATCTAGCCACCACCAGCCTCAGCGCACCATAGGCTCTCCCGCCATATATATATATACATATATATATATATATATATATATATATATATATATATATATATATATATATATATATATATATATATATATATATATATATTTGCAACAGTCAATGAATAGACATTGCACCATTGGAAACCATGGAACTCAAAACAAGGTACAGAAATAGTAAAAGAAAACACAACACAACACAACAATGTCCACGGTTTCGTCAAAGGGCGAAATACTACCCGGTTGCCCAAGCCCGAGCCTTTGGCTGAATAGCCTGTCCGCAAGGCAGCGGAGCGAATTCAGGGAATCGCGCCCATTGGGAGCCGGTGACTGATTGATCAGTTCATACGCCTTTCGTTTGTTCCTTTGCCAAACAGGGGCCCAATGCTCCCCGAAATTACAGCATCAACTTGCTGGAATACAATGCTTCGCCAGGATGAAGCAAGGGGCAGTGACTTTATTTAGTGGCGAGTCACGTCCGCCACGTCCCAGTGTTGTTAAACGGACATATGTGGCTTTTTATAGGGAGAACGCTTGCCAGGCGAAAACCCACCACGTCCTGGAACACTGCCGCCGAGCAATTTGCTGGAACGGGAAAATCCCGAACCACCCAGCTGGCACCACGAGGAGGTTGTTCGGCAAGCCAGCCAAATCGAAGACAGTATCTTTTCATTGACCGGCATAGGGTGATCATTTTCATTTTTTCTCTCGCAGGTTAGTAAAGCAAGAGCATTCCTTCTGAAAGTCATGCTGTGTAGAGGATGTGATGTTCAATTCATCACCGTGCTTCTGGAAGGCGCGTCTGATAATCTTTTTCATGGTCTTGCAGATTATCAATGTCAGGAAGATAGGAAGACAATTTACTGAATCTTGAGGGTTCCCGCATTTATACTGGACATCACGATACCCGTTTTCCAGCCGACGGGCAGACGACCATTTTTCAGACAAATGGAAGACTTGGCTGACGGGTGCAGCCACGTAATCAGTCACTGACTTGAGGAACATGGGATGAAGACTGTCAGGGCCAGGTGAGGAGTTTGAATCTAGCTCTAGTAGAAGTTTCATAACAGTTACCGTGTTGAGTTCGATCTGATGCAAACTATAGGGACGTCTAGACTCATAGCTGTTGGTAGCCTGAGCTTCTGTCGAGAATATGGAGGAGTAAAGCCTTGCCAGAAGATTCATATTCGCATAATCCGGTTACAGTACAAAGTTAGTTGTATGAGACAAAACGCAATTATGCCACACCCGGCGTTGGTCATTCTGTTAATGTACGCATCCCGATTTTTGGTCCTGGATCACGATTGTTCGGGTAGATTCTGTTCATAATAGTGCCTCTTCTCGTGCTTTCTCCGAGAAAACGGGTTGCTAATTTTCTTGCAGTTGGTATAATCCAACACCAGTTGAGAAGCCATCAATGGATCCCATAGTTTTCTCCGTTGGTTTATGAGAAGCCGAAGTTCTCGATCAATCCAGAGAAGACTTTTCACAAAACGCCGTGGTTTGGTGTTTAGGATAACCTGTTCAATCAGCAAGTTCATTTTGGAGCGCAAAAGAGTCCAGGTACAGTCGAGTTCCAGATTTTGCGGGACGTTCCAGTCAAGCTTGCTGGACGTTTCTCTTAGGTGGGATGGATCGGTGCGCCAAAGATGCGGCGATATATTATTTGGTCAATCGTGACGAGGCGTCGCCTCCACGTGAAGATGAAGGTACAGTGATCGTTATGATCAACTGGCGACAGAGTGATCAGTCTTGGGATGTCAGAAGACACCGGTGTGAGCACAAGATCGAGGAGATGCTGTATCTGGCCCGGTAGTATCCTTGTAGACATGGAGATATGGGATAAGTTGGCATCGAGAATTGCTCCAAGAAGGCCAGCATTGAATGACGTGGGAGAAATCTCACAATGAAGCGGATCCAAGTCAACACCCGGTGCACTGAAGTTACCTAGAATTAGGCAGTCCCTGCCTCTCCCATAGATGTTGAGTGAGTCCCGAACACAGCGTTAGCGGATGGGCCTTAGTACACCACGCCGACCGCAAAGAGTTCGCAACTGTCGTGAATTCGACACTAGGGCATTTCCGTACCGACATCGCTGATCGCCTCGAGTGTGCGATTTTAAGACCTGTTCTCCAGTAGAGAACAACGACACTACCAGTCGTCGTTCCATGGCAATCAGCTCTAATAATAATAATAATAATAATAATAATAATAATAATAATAATGTGTCAGCTGTATGCCGTAACGACGCTTCGCTGCCGCGCGACCACCACCAGTCGCGCACGGGCTGAATATACCGCAAGTACGCCCACCCCTACGCGAAGTCAAACCGGGGATTTTATGGTTGCAAATCAGGTACGCAGACCATTCGGCCACTGGCCGACAATCAGCTCTAGAAAGCTGGTATCCGGAGATATGAACCTCGCCATCGGGAGTATCCGGAGATAGCCAGGTCTCAGTCTAGACTATCAGATCCGGGCGTAGTTCTAATTGAAAGAATCTCATTCCGTTTGTTTCTTATGCTGCGCACACTGGCAGACATCACGCAAAGTTCATGTGTCAGCCTTGACCCTACGATACGGGTAGAATTAGGATCGGCCTCCAGCGCACTCTTGAGATTCGCTGCATAACTCATAAGTCCACTATAGGTAGCTTGGTTTCCCCGTTCTCAGCTCATCAGCGGCAACCTTTACTTTAACACAGTCCTCAGGGCAGAGATCTCTCAGAACATAGAATGTTTCCCCATTAAGACATGAGGTTCGCCTTAGGATACGGTAGCATTCACCCTTGCCTTGGCAAACAATTTTAAAAAGAGGAAACTAAGCCTTCCTGCTTTGTACAGAGAGGAAATGTGGAAACGATGTTGGTTCCCGGTACTCTGTCATCGAGCAATACTGGTAGTCCAGTATTCTCTCTGATGGCGTTTACTTATCAGATTCCGGATCACCACCACCACTTATCAGATTTAGCTATGTTGATGCCCACCCACTCTCAAGGATCGATGACCTCATCGATAAAATCACCAGTTTTGACGTATAGAACACTAGATTTGAAGAAAACTTATCCTTAAATACCAATCAACGAGGAAGAACGAAAATACACTGCGTTCGAAGTCGGTGGAAAAATCTATGGATTGTGCCGCATTCCCTTCTGTGTTGCCAAGGTCGTCGCGTATTTCCAACGAGCCATCAACAGCGTTCTGAAACGGGAAGAAGTTAAAGATACCTCTGCATAGGTAGATAACATTACGGTGTAATGTAGAAGCAATGAAGAACACGACGCCAATCTTGTACACTTTCTGACGACAGCCAGAAATTGCCGTTAATAAAATCACTCTACTCGGCTATAAAATATCGAAGGGTGTTACCAAACCTGACCCATAGGGACTTCGATCTCTGTCAGAGTTGCTGCCACCTCAAGATTCCAAAGCATAACAGCGCCTAGTGGGGATGTTTGCCTATTATGCGAAATGGATAACGAAATTTTCTAATAAAATCTATCCATTGCCTAACAATGAAACATTCCCACTGCCTGAATCCGTAGTAAACTGTTTCGAACAACTCACGAAAGAATTGGAAAGCGTTACAGTCGTGAATAGTGCACCCGGTGTACCACTGGCAGTCGAAACGGACGCATCTGACAATGCAATCGTCGCTGACTTGAATCAAAATGGCAGGTCAGTAGCATTCTTCTCCCGAACGCGATCTCACAGCGAAAAACACCACTCCGCCGTCGAAAAAAGAGGTCTATGCTATAGTCGAAGCAGTACCAAAATGGCGCTATTTCCTCCCTGGCAATCCATTTACGATAGTGATTGACCTGCGATCAGTGACCATGTACGGTGACAATAACAAGGGAAAATATTAAGAATGACAAAATCCTACGTTGGCGTTTGGCACTACCAAGTTATTGTTTCGGTATCATGTTTAGACCGGGAAGCAGAAATAAAGCAGCCGACATGCTGTCCAGAATTCATTGTTCAACGTCCCTGAGTGGTACGGAAATTATCGAACTACACAAGTCGTTGTACAATCCCGGTGTTCCTCGTATGATGCATTTTATCCGTTCTCGTAACCCATTTTCCTTGAATGATGTCAGGACAACAACCTCACGATGCAAAGGTTGCGCTGAAATCAAACCTAGATTCTATAGACACCCTGTTTACAGACTCGTTAAACCTACACAACCGTTTGAACGGTTGAGCATTGATTTCAAAGGACCACTTCCATCGACTTCAAGAAACAAGTATCTTTTGACTGGGACTGACGAGTACTCTCGGTTGCCCTTCGCGGTTGCCTGCCCCGATATGACTTCTACAACAGTGATCGAATGCCTCACTCAGCTGTTTGCTGTATGCGGAATATCATCGTATGTACACTCTGACTGCGGTCCTTCCTTTGTGTCTGAAGAAGTTAGTTTCTACACGATAAAGGAATAACAACTAGTAGAACTACCGCTTATAATACGCAAGGCAATGGGCAGGTTGAGCGTCTCAATGGAAGTTTGTGACGTGCTATTATCCTCTCAACATCTTCTAAAAACCTGCATACTAAACAGTGGGAGTTGGTTCTCTTAGATGCTCTTCTCTCTATCAGATCGCTGATATGTACGGCTACTAACGAAAATCCTAACGAGCGCTTACTTTGATTCAATCGCAAGTCAGTTACTGGCACTTCCAACGTGGCTATCCGAGCCACGGAAATCAAAATACGAACCGTTAGTTGAAGAAGTCGAGCTCCTCGATAGTAACCTGAATTATGTCTTTGTCCGACTTAACGGTGGAGAACCAGGTGACCAGCCCGAAACTCTCCAAGCTCTGAGAAACCGCCGCTGATTGTCCGCGACTGCTTGTTTATCTCGCTTGCAAGACAAACGTGACTTACTCGCAGTTAACAAAGGGAAGGCATTCCCCGATCCGCAACCTGAGGACGCGCCCGATAGAGTATAGCTCCGCCACGGGAGTTGACACGATAGAAACGTTCAAGGCTATGTAGGGTAGTTCTGGTATGGAGCTTACAAACCATCTGAATTATCCCCATTAGGTCGTCGGGAGCATAAACTTCGCTGACCGCGGCTGGCGCAAACTTCTACTGTGGTGGAGTTCTATACAGTAGAACCTTCGAAGAGTACCTGTGTGGTATTTCATCGAATTCGAATAGTTAGATAAATCGAAATTTTGTTGGTGCGGTCAGTGAGGTCATTACAATTTGTTTTTGCATTGCGCCTACAATCTATTGCATCTCAGCGAGGCTTAAGAAGGTCCTGGACCTTACCGTGGTGCGATGGTTTGTGTGCCTCAGTGATCCATTGAGCTATACTGGGTGGTGCATTTTTGCACGTTCAGAGTCACTCATACCAGATTGGCCAATGGTTAGAGGCCAAACAAACTCAGCCTCCTGGTCCTCCAGGTTTGGTTTTGGAACGAAGGTGACTCCTTATTCCTTAAAACGGACTCCTTGTAGCCCAGTGCCAAACCCGCGGCCTTGCGGTAAGGTTTTAGAACAAAATGCTTCGGTTGAGAACCCTAATCGTTCTCCTGTCTAGGCCTAGACAACCTGACAGCATCCTGCTCACGTAATACAATGGATCTCACTTCAAACACATTGCTGATGCTCTGGCCACCGCAGAGGATAATCAACGGTGCCCTATCTGCTGCGTCGAACAGGGCGGATAGAGGTTTGGATGCTACTGCTCAAGCCTTCCCGACTTCTTATTCTTCTTCCCCATACACTTTTTCTCTCTTACCGTCCCGTTCGAGCTTCATGTTTATCCCCCCTGTTTTCAACCCCGATTCTTGCTTCTCTCCCAACATGCTTTGCTAAGCGTTTATCTTCTAATTTCAACTCACACGTGAACGCGGAGCGTCACTCCTCTCCTGTCAACAAGCCCATGTCCAATCAAGCGGTCCACTCCAGTTCATCGGCCTCCATTTGGAGCCCTCGATCATCATTCAGATTGGCATGTCTCAATGTACGCACATTGCTACAGATCGGTCAACAAGCAACACCTGCCCGAACATTGGAGACCATCTCGATCGATAGCTACTGCTTATCAGAGACCCGCCTGCAAGACTCGAACTCTGCGCTCACTCTGCGATCCCCTTCAGGTGACACTAGCAGCACTTTCTCATTACGCCTATCCGGTGACGATGCAGCTTCGAGCATCCGCCAAGCTGGTGTTGGCATTGCCCTGAGTCCCCGGGCTGAAGTTGCTCTAGTTGATTGGATTCCAATCAGTAGCCGGATGTGTGCGGTCCGATTGGCTGGCTCGTTCAAAGCTTCGAAGTCGCGCGGGACTAATAGGTGACTATTCATCATCGCTGCTTACGCGCCCACAAATTGTAGCGATGATTCGGTAAAGAACGACTTTTACCGCCAACTGATCCAGCTCCTTCGTCACAGAAGAAGCACGAAAACTGTTGTACTGGCGGGGGAGCTGAACACACAAATTGGAAAGTTGTCCACTGATGAAATGCATCTGGGCCGTCAGCACGGTGTAGGCTCCAGTAATGATAACGGTGAGCGGTTGCTTTATTTGTGTGAAGGTGCCCGTTTATTTCTTGCGAGCACTAACTTCCGACACAGCACCCGCCGGAGGGTGACTTGGCGCCTACCAGCCTCGAACCAGCCTTGGACGCAGATCGATCACAATGTTATCAGTTACCGCTGGAGATGCTGCATCCAGAACTGTCGGTCGATTTGGAGCACATGTGTGGACAGCGACCATGCACTTGTATGTGCTGACCTGCGGATGCGCTTTGACGGACACCCACGACGATGTTGTGAGCGCAATGACACCAGCCAACTGACAAAGCCAGCTGTTCTGAATGCGTATCGAAGTACGCTGACATGCAAGTTGTGTAAGCGCTCACTGGAGACAATTGATGGTTACCGGTAAAAGGTTCACCAGTCCTTACTAACAGCAAACAAATCCTCATGTGGTATGTCTAATATCCAACATGGATATTGGGTCTCCTCGCGGTCTCCGGAACTTATTTATGCTCGCCGGCATATCCCGGCTGGAAGCGAACACAATGAAACTCGCAAAGAGCTCTGGGCAAGACTCCGTGCTAGCCTGAAGAGAGACCGCGAATCTTGGTAGTCTCGTCGTGCGTCAGAGATGGAAGTGGCTGCTGTCCTTGGCATCCATTGTAAATTATTCCGTTTGATACGGGAAACGGGCAGCAGGAGACTTGGTGTTAGTGAAACTATAGGTGACGAGATTGGACAGCCTAACCACAACGTTTGGAGCGTTGGGCTGAGCATTTTGAAAATCTATTTAACCGGCTAGTATTGTTCGATCCTTCGCCAGCCGGGGATCGCCCTGCTCCGTGGACTGTCCCTTTGAATCCACCCTCTCGCTCAGAAGTCGAACGTGAGATCGGACTGTTGAAGCTGAACAAAGCCGCAGGACCAGATGATCTTCCTCCAGCCCTCTTCAAATTCGGAGGCTCTGCTCTTGTTGATGCTTTACATGAATTACTAGTGAAACTGAGAGCAGGAGACTGTCCCAAATGACTGGAACCGCTCCGTTATTGTTCCCATCTTCAAAGGATGCTCGCGTTCGGAATGCGACAACCATAGAGGAATCAGTCTGATCTCCATCGCCTCCATAATCCTTCACAGACTGACTGGCGCTCGTGGAAGCCAGATTTGAGAGGAGCAAGCCGGGTTTCGTCGGGGTCGTGGCTGCATTGACCACATCTTCACCTTGCGTCAGTTGGTGGAGCACCGTCACACATATTGGCGGCCCACCGTTGTCGTGTTCCTCGACATCAAAGGTGCCTTCGATTCGGTTGATCGATGTGCCCTTTGGAAGTGTCTACTCAGAAAAGGTGTACCTGAGAAATATGTGAATATTATCCGAGGATTATACGCGCGTAGCACGAGCAGTGAGGGCTTACGGCAAGCTGTCGCCCCCTTCAACATCTCCAGCGGTGTGAGACAAGGATGCCCGTTGTTACCTTTCTTTTTCAACTACGCTATTGACGAAGCCATGGAGATTGCATTTACAAGACATGACTTGGAAGGTTTGAAGCTACTCCCAGGAGAACGACTTCTTGACTTATATGCAGACGATATTGTCCTCATTTGTGACAGCTCCCAGACGTGCCAAGCCGCGCTGGACAGATTAGCATTGGATGTCAGCCGCTTCGGACTTTGCTTTGCACCATCGAAATGCAAAGCGTTCCTCCAAGATTGGCAGGGATCGCCTCCTGCGCTGACTCTTGGTGGGGATCAGCTGGAAGTCGTTCGGAAATTCCACCACCTGGGAAGTTGTATCAGCGCCCTTGGGATCGAAGACGAGATCACGAACCGTATATCAAAAGTTCGAAGTGCTTTTGCTAACCTCCGCTACCTATGGTTTCGGCGCGACATTACCCTCGCCCTGAAGGGTAGTGTACAATGTAGCGGTACATTTGACCTTACTGTACGGTTGCGAAACTTGGCCCCTAAGATCGACGGACATAAAGAGGCTGGTTACGTTCAATTATCGGTGCCTTCGCAGTTTGGCTCACATCTGGTGGGAACACCGCGTGAGTAGCGACCGTGTTCGACGCCTTGTTTATGGCACAGTAAAAGGAACTGAACCGCTCAGCGCCGTCATTTCACGCATCAGGCTCCAATGGCTTGGCCACGTGTTGCGCATGCCAGCGCACCGACTTCTACGACGTGCGTTGTTTGCTCACCGGGGATGTGGATGGAAGAAGAGATGGCCAAGAGATGAGTTGGTCCAGAGGAATGAAGGCCCTCACTTCGGAGCTGGCCTCGCTTGGAGCGTCACGGCTCCGTGGTTGGGGTCCAAAAGACGACGAACACGTTTGGATGGATACACTTGCTGACATGGCAAGGAACCGACCTCAGTGGCATTCCTGCTGTGAGTTTGTTTGTCCCTCCCAATCCTTTTAGCCTCCCCCCATCTACGATCTCATTTCGCAGCGTAAAACAATAATTTTTCTTTTTGCCTAGTAGCCGGCTGGTAGCCTACCGGAACGATACCTATCCGTTGCTGGTAGCTCAGCTGGCACGCAACTGTTGTATTTATTTTCCTTTCCCTTTATGTATTGCGGCACAGCAGCTGAGGTGTTTCCCACCTCTAGCTGACGTGTATAATTATGATGATGATGATGAAAGAGGAGACTGTTTCTACTTGCAACTTGGTCCCTGCTGCTGAAAGGATTCCTGATTGCAGCGATGTTCCTCTAACGCCCCATGTGCTGAATGCACCATACATCGTTATACCTAGTACTACCCCACCAGCAACTTCCGATCGATCGCCTAACGACAAGACTGCCAGACAAAAGATTACTCTGCTACACCAGCAACAACGAACCCGACCGTAGAATCTGAGGAATGGTGAAGCATGATTCTATTTGCTTGCTCTGCATCTATTATACATCGACTTTTAGAATGGTTCCTGCGTTCACATTCCGCGTGCTACTCTTATCCCATCCTAATACACCGCTCCACGCCACATTCATTTTTACAAACATTAGTAACTACTCAGCAAGGACTTCACAGTGCGGGAAAAGGTTATGTATTTTTAATTTTGTCGTATTCCATGTATTGGTATAATCACCGTTCTAATTCGCTTCTGTTTTTACAGCTTAAACGTCCGAATTAGTAACTGAGTAAAGTCTTTACATAAACCTTTGTCTGCTTCCTTCATTCCGGAAATAATCAGTGCTCACCACAGGCTTTGTTCGCTTTATCTTCACAAACAGCTGTCGCTGTTTTCATTCTCTGACACGACGCAGGCATATTTTCTCTGGGTACTGTGTTCCCCAGATAGCATGTGTTCTGGGAAAGAGCAGCAATGAGTTCGACTATGAGTTAAATTTGGAGTCGTCGAGCCAGAATCTTTGGTATGGTCATTGAGGCCCTTTTACTCGTGGTCTTGTTTGCAACTGGCGTTATTCTAGCTGTCGTTGATGTGCTGGCACTCGCTACTGTGTCATAGGTCTTGAGCTTATATGGTAACACCATTATTGTTCTTAATATGCAGCGGTGTTTGTGCCAACGTAGTGGAGGAGGCGCGGGTTTTTTTTTCCTTTGAGTGTAGAATAATCTGACCAGGGCAGGTGCATTGATGACACAGGTGTCCCTTCGTCAGAGCTAGACACGGCTTGTGCGAAAACTGTTTGTGGCTGACCAGTGCTAGATACGAGTCAGAGTGAAAGTTGAGGCAAATGGAAGTAGTGCGCTGAGGACACTGATAAAGATCGTGATCGATGTTACAGCACACCATGTGTCCAGTTCTCGAAGACGGCGCACTGGACAGCCTTTGAGTGGTGAGTGACACCTTTACCACAGTCCACGCACTTGATTCAGATGGGACTGGTACGATAGCAAAATCCTTTGTGTGTTCCTTCTTGAACGGATCGTTGAAGCAGGAAACGATAAGGTGCTTCGAGCTACTGATAAACCTAAAACGAAACAATCGAACCACACCCTGATCAACCAAGTACCGCCCAAGTTTCATGCACTAGCAGTCCTGCTGTGCCGGTCACGTGAAGTAAAGAGGACGTAGGAAGAAAATAGGAGAGAAAGGAAAGTCATTTAAATGAAGGATAGTACCAAAGAGAGAAGCACAGAATAGGAAGTCAAAGTAAGATGCATATGGTCAAGAGAAGGGAAAGGTTTCGTGTTGTCACCCAAGAACGTCTAACTGCCACTCAAAATCCTTAACCGTAGTTTCATTGACCACGGAAGCGAGTTCCAGCGCTCGATAACTCTACGCGATAACCGAGTTTCCGCACTGATCCAGTCGGAACGCGGGTTGTGTAGCCTCATAGGATGACCGAAGACAAAGGAACGCAGCCGGACCAGTCAGCTCAAGTTCCGTCCAACCTTTCCAGTTAAAATGCGGTGAGGATCATACCTCCCCGAAGCCAACGGTAGTGCATTGCACACCCAAGCTAAGTAGACGCCCGGGGTACGTTTTCCTCCGTAGCCCCTCGACGAACTTGGTACCTAATAGCAAAACCCTCTCGAGTTCCGATTTGTCACGAAAGAGGCAGCGCGAGCAAGCTTGGACGCAATATTCCAGATGGAGCCGAACGAAAGCCGAGAACAGCTTCAGAAAGATGTCGGCAGTTAAGATTCCAAAAGGAGGGCGTATTAAAGACAACATTCGGAACCATAACTTGCGGCCTTCTTCCAGTTATCACCCGAGTGTAAAGACGAGGAATGGACGACGCCTAGATCTAGTTGATTGGAGACAAGGGGGAGTTCGATCCCACCGAGAACGTACCTCGAAGACGGGAAAGTTCCTCATTTATGAAGAACGGAACACGGCTTGAATAATGGGCAGTACCCACAAAGTAGACCAGTCCCAGAGTCTTCCGTGTGCATGCTGAATGGCCACAGAACCCCCAGGGACATCTGCAACATTCCACAGCTTTAGGTCATCAACAAATAATAGCGATGATAACCCAAAGTTCCGAAGGAGATCGTTTATGTAGATGGAGAATAACATCGGTTGAAGTACTGAACCCTGCGACTCAAGCGCACACATTGTTCTCTTTCCTGCAAGAATGCAGGCACGCTGTGAAGGGGGCGGCGAGGTACTCCATAGAAGCTCATCTTTTGTGATAGCGTTACGGGGGGTGTCATCATTATTATACACGTTAGCTGCAGGTGGAAAACACCTTAGCTATTATGTCAAATATTCTAGAGAAGTCGACGAAAAGCACATCCACTACGTGGCCATTGTTCACTGCCTCAGCCCAAGTGACACGAGCAACCGAAAAATTCGTCAAGCACGAAAACTCCTTCCGGAATTCGTGTTGTGCACTATCGAATAGATTAAATATACGCAGGTGAAATGAAATGAAATGCGTCAGCTTATACGCCGTAACGGCGCTTCGCTGCCGCGCGACCACCACCAGTCGCGCGCGGGCTGAGTATACCGCGAGGACGCCCACCCCTTGTAACGAATCTCTCACCAGCTTCACAAGCATTGTGACTACGACGCAAGTCACTGGCTGGACAATAATTGACTGACAGACTCCTGTCTCCATTTTTGTAGACAGGACAGTCGCCCTTCATTCAGAAGGTAATGTACAGCTGTCAAGTGACTTCCGAAACACCGTTGTCAGCGGTGCATTCAGTTCCACCCCCAACTCATGCAGAACCTTCGGGTGAATTGAGTCCGGCCCAGCTGCTTTAGAAGGGTCCAATTCTTGCAACAGCCTAAGAACTTGCGTCTCCACCACAGTAAATTCAGTTAAATAAGAACTCCCTGGTACTCTGGGGACAAGTTCAACGGTATTTAACGTGGCCTCACGTATAAAAGCCCATGCATACTGCTCTCCAAGTACACAAGCCCTGTCGGAGTCCGCATACGCATGAGCTCCGTCGGCCCGCATCAAAGCTAGAATTGCCGAATTTGAACCACGGCGTCTATCAAGGTGAGCGAAGAACTTCGGATTTTTCGAAGCTTCTGCAGCCATTCCCTTTTTGTACAACAGCCGAGCTTTCTTCAAGTGTTGTTTACATCTATTTCTAGCCTCGCGGTACCTATCATGGGTGGTAGTTGATGGAGCAGTTCCTAGAACACTTCGGGAGACGGTACTTGCAAGTGGTATCTATCCACGGGGGTCGTGCGCATGTCATTTTTCTCCTCGCAAGCGTGAGATAAAACTTAAATTTATCCCAGGCTATCTGAACCGCATCGGCCACCGAGATTTCATAAGGCAAATCTGAAGCTTTGGTATGCATTACTTGAGAGTTCGCATGCCATAGGTTGGGATAGGGCTCAGCGATGCTCTGGTGACACTTAGACGGAGCATAACTGAAGGATAAACAGACATGATCACTGGCACCTAAGGGAGAGCCGTAAGCGATGTCACCTACGAAGTCTAGTGACTTGGCAAAAACATGGTCCAAAATGGATGGGACTTGGACGTCCATGTACCTAGTGAGGAGGTCCACGAACGGATGCAACGGTACTTGTAGCGTAAGCTCAAGAAGGTCTACATCGAAAGTACCTGACACCCAGTTGCAGGAGAGAACTACCCAGCAAATCTCTGGTAGTTTTAAGTCACCCAGTATCAAACACCTGTTTGCGGATTAGGAGCAAATGAATTCGAGTACCTCTTTGGATGTACTCCCAGGACTTCTATAAACAAATAAAACTAATTTGATCCGAGGCACTGCTAATTACTACCGACAGAGCTTCGACAGTTTTGTCTACCGACTGTAGACTGCATGTAGGTAAGCAAAACGTTAAGGTCCCAGCTACTGTAAAGCGCAACGCCCCCGCCTTGTCTTCCAACGAAGCGATCAGATCTAAATAGTGCGTGGCCAGACTGATGTACTTCACTGTCCGTGATGTCATGAAACAGCCGCGTTTCATTAGATGCTAGTATATCGGGATGAGGCCCATCTGTCATATTTTCCGGGAGAAAAATTTGAAAACAGTAAAATTTTGTTACACGTATTTATTCACTTCACGACAAATTCATCTAAAAGGCTGTGAGTATAGCACGGGCCGTTGGATTCGCGGGCGTAAAAAGCAAAGAATAAGGGCGAGGTCGAATGTTGGGTAGGACTGCGAATGCGATTAGAGTTAGAACCCTTCTACCCAGATTCCATTGCTATTGATAACAGAGATGAGTAATGATATGTAGTTACTGTAAGAATTAGGGTTATTCTTAGGCAAGCGCGATATTGGTTCTAACTTGTGTAGTCCATTATATCCATTATTATTTAGTATACACGTTAGCCGCAGGTAGAAAACACCTCAGCTACTGTGCCGCAATACAAAAGAAAAAAATGCAACAGGCACGCCGGCCGAGTCACTAGTAACGGACGGACATCGTTCCGGAGAGCCAACAGTCCGCTATTGTGCCACAAAAAATTACATTATGCCTAATAAATGAGATCGTGATTAAAGGGGAGGGACAAACTCAAAACACAAATACCATTGAAGTCGGATTCTAGTCATGTCAACAAGTGTTCCAACAAAAGGTGTTTATCGTCCTGTACCCAACCAGGGAGCCGAGAGGCTCCAACCGAGGCCAACTTCGAAATAAGGGTCTTCATTACTCTTGACCAAGTCATTGCTTTGGCATCCCTCCGCTTCTGCCATCCGCGTCCCCGGCACACAAACAACGCACGTCGCGGGAGTCAAGTTCAAGTGGGACTGGAACAGTAGGAAATTCTCTTCCTTCGTGAGTGTCGTTGATCCAGGGTACATACCGACGGTAATTTCGACAATCTGGGAGAACCAAAGCAACACACACGAATTACACAATGGGCAACCAATTAATGCCCACGTGACCTGCATTAGCAATCCCCGCTGCGCAGGTCACGTGAAGCAGGAGTAAAAATACGAATTGGCTCTGGTAGGGAAGAAATGAACCATCGGCTCACCACCCGAAACCTACCAACTGTAGACCCTTTTCACCCACTTCGCGACGGTCTTTGAGGTTTTCGATGGCATCTTGCAGCTTTAACCCGTCAGTTAAATGTAGGTCGGGCTGAACGCTGATCCCTAAACCCTTCAACATAAACATGAAGCGCAGCAGCGCGTTGTGTTTATCCGATGTAGAAAGAACGACCTGCAATAGACAAAACCTATTGCTCGTATTTCTGAATGGAACGTTTCTAAGCCTGATTAACTTCCTAACAGTAACTCCAGGAAAGCCGGGTGGAATGAGTCCAGAGGCACACACCTTAAACCACTAGAGATCATCAAGCATTCGTTTCTTAGGAAGTTAAGCCGGAGATTCCACAAAGTACCGAAAAATAACACTACTGTCTGTAAGTGAGTCGCTACGCCAAGGAATATTCACTATGGCTGGTAATGTACAGGGAGTTACCTTTAAATGCGAAGACGCAGTACTCACACATGGTGGACGCTGCAATATGGAGGTTAAACAACGATTTTCCGATTGCTCGGGGATAAGAGTGATTTTAGAATACACCGACACACTTTTTGATTCAGGCTTTAGAGAACTCGCTGATTTCCTTTTCCCCTGTCACTTTCGGTTGCCAGACATCAGCGGCATAACAACAAGAACAGCAATACATCAGCCATTTAAATTGATGCTTCGTTGCCACACAACCATAAGGATCTGTGAAATAAAGAATAGTAAGAGGGAGAGAAGGGGGACTTACCTGAAAACCTTAATGCTCTAAGCAAACATTCACGGTCAAGGCAACTACACCTTATATAGGCAACATACTGTCGCAAACAGCTGGCTATCGTACAAAATTAAGGCGGCATCAGCGAGACAGCTTCCTTGCGGCTTTCACTTCTCCACGTTATAATCAGCCATCACCTCGCAGGTAACTCAGCACCAAACACACTTTAAACAGGCAATCCGATTAGAAGACGGCAGCAGACGTGCCACCAGAGTCTATTGCGAGCCGTCCTATAAAGTCTCGAGCCAAGCACAAGTCGGGTCACGTGGACTCCAGTCCGGAAGGCGAGACGGACCAACGGCACCAAGTTTGGTCGTCAATAACTTCATTCCCACTGCCAAGTCAACTTCTGTCCACCTCCAGCGTTGCGCCACCATACACCTGGAAGACTAAATAAGGCCCTCCAAAGTAAGCGGTGACCAGGCATACGTAGCACGTGCCCGAGCCAACGTAACTTATTCAGTGCTATCTGCTGTTCTAGGGAGCTAGCATGATTATCACCACCTAGTACTCGCCTACGCACATCATCGTTGCGGACAAGCTGGTGCCATCCGACTCCAGCAATGCTTCGCAGACAACGATGATCAAAGACTTGAAGGCGCATCAGATCTTCAGACCGAAGGGACCAAGTCTCACTACCATAGAGCAGAACGGCCCATCACTGTGGCCTTGTATACACGGCCTTTCAGACGGAGGGAAACACCCTTATGTCGCCAAAGATGCCGCGGGTTCAAGAACGCAGCGCTGGCCTCTACAATGCGCGAAATGATATCGGTTTCTATGCGCCCATCATTGCGTATGCAGCCGCCATGGGAAGTAAAAGATGAAGCACCTCGAGTTTCTTGTTAGCAAGAATCAGGGGGTCAGCAAGTGACTGGTGGTCCTGCTGCAATACGTTGCACTTTGACGGTGCGAAGTGCATACCAAAAAATGGGACCATTCTGGACAGGCTGTTCAGGGTTGATTGTGGCACCACAACATCGTCGAAAAGCAAGACGATATCGTCCGAATAATCTAGATCAACTAACCTTTCACCAGGCAGCACTTCAACGCCTACATCGTGAGATTCCGCAAGGAAACACTCTACGATAGAATCCACGACGAAATTGTACAAATATGGGGAAATCGGACAACGCTGACGAACGATACTTTTGCTCGGAAAGCTATCCGATAGGACGCCGTAGGCCCTGACGTTGCCTGCAGTGTTCCAGTATAGAGCACGAAAGATGTTCACATATTTCGTGGAGAACACATTTCCGCGCAAGTATCTCGAACAGAATCGATCGATCGACTGAATCGAACGTACTCCTGAAATCGAGGAACACAGCTGATGTCGGACTGCAGTATGCGTGGCGCTGCTCTAGCACCTGCCGCAAAGTGAATATATGGTCTATACAGCCACGTCCTGGGCGGAAACCGGCCTGCTCTTCCCTACTCCGAAATTCTCGTTCCGCAGTGAGGCGACGAACGAGAATCGAGGCCAGTAATTTTGTCACAACTGGCGTTCGGCTAATACCCCTGTGGTTAGAACAGTCTGTGCGACTGCCCTTCTTGTATATCGCCACTATAATCGATTCGCTGCAATTAGCCGGCACACTTCCTTCCAGATACATCCGAATAAGGCCAGTGTTTTGCAGAGGACCTCACCTACAGCCTTAAATAGTGCAGGTGGGAGGGAATCCGGGTCAGCGGCACAAAAACGATTGAGGGCTGTGAGCGCATTTCCGATCTCGGCCTCCGACGGAGGCACTAAACTAACCGTCCATGGCTCGTCCTGCATCACCTGAGTAGGAAGAGGTCCGGGAGCAGGAGGCCAGCTGAACTGATCTTGAAAGTGTTCCACCCAACGAGCCATACGGCACTCCTAATTGTGTATCAGCGCACCCGCGCTATCTCTGATTGTCTCACGGACGAATGGTTTTCTGGGACCAGTGGTGCGGATTAGCTGGAAGAGATTGCGGTAATTGCCTACTGCTCCTGCCTCCTCCATTTCTTCAGCCCTACTGGTCCACCAAGCTTCCTTGTCAGCACGTAGACTCTGCTTTAGTTCATGCCTAATAGCCCGTCTGATCACATTGTGTTCAGAGCCAGCCGGGAGGTGTCTTCTAGATTCCAACAGGTTCACCAACCTCTCGGATATCCAGTGACTGGTGCGGTGACGATGGATAGTGCCACAAGCAGATACCCCTGCGTCGTGCATGGCGACCGAGATCCTATTCCACTGAAGCTCAGTGTCATTAGCACAAGACAGCAAAAGCGGTATGCAGTGCGTCTTGATAGCCTTGTCTGGCCGAGGACAGACAATTTCTCCGTTACCGATCGGAGGGGACGCTTGATGCGCCTCCCGATAAAGTTCATGGAGAAACGACAGAATACCAAGGCATGATCAGAGTCGGCGCAGGTATTCCAGTACGAGCGGCAATCTAGGATGGAACCACGCCACCTGTAACTCATGGCTATGTGGTCAATTTGGGTCTATCGCTGGCCAGCTACAGGAGGACGCCAAGTGGAACTTCGGCACCCACTGTGTCTAAAAGCAGTGCTACTAAGAAACAACTGGTGCTCCGCACACGCTTGTAGCAGACGCTCACCGTTGTCAGTCCGTTTGGAGTTAAACCCATAAGTACCACCCAGCTGAGCTTCTGTAGAGCTCAGACGCCCTACTTGTGCGTTCATATCCCCTGCAAATACAATAATATCTTAACTAGCAGCGCTGAGTAGTAGCGCATTCAGTCCGTGACAGAATATGTCCTTGACAGCATTAGAACCGCAGTCGCTGGGAGCATAAACGGAAATCACAAACAAACAGCGTTTTTTACTGCTTCGTGAATGCACCTTAGCTGATGTCAAACGGGCTGCACACAAAAGGCTGTTCACGGGAATCCAATTAACCAACAATGGCTCAGCCTTGGAGCTTAGAATGATACCTACACCAGCTTGACGCATGAGTGCTGCATCGGCGTCTCCGGATGCGTGCAACCAATAACGAGAGGATAAGGCAGGTGCAGTTAATTCAATTACCCGGTTAGGGTCATTGATCCTAGTTTCGGACACACAACAAACATGAATACCCAGTGTGTCCAAGGTGCGTGCGAGTGCAGCATGTTGACCGGTTTGTCTTAGAGTGCGAACGTCGAATGTCGCCATGGAAACGGGATAGTGTGGCCTTATAAGGGACTTTAGCCGATATGCGTCCGATAGGTGCGGTGGGATGGTGGCTACAGATGGTTCTACTCCAGTGGCACTTCTGTTGCTGTCAATTAAGCTGGGAATTATAGCAGGAAGGTTAGTACTGGGGGTCGGGATGAGAGTAAGAGAAAAAGGTGGAAGAGAAAGGAGGGAGGCGCCAGCAGTAGCGTTTTCGCTTCTCCGCCCTGCTGTATGCAGCAGATAACACGACCCTTGATAATCTGCGCGACGGCCGATGCAGGATGCCGTTTATATTTAAAGAAGATTTCATGGTTGCATGTGGGCTGAGATACTGCCAGGGCACCCAGACCTAAACAGGAGGACGATTAGGGTCCTCATCCAAAAGCCTGTCCGCAAGGCAGCGGGGAGGTGGCAATGATTTAGTTTTACAGAAATGGACGCCATCCCATTTTAAACCCCCAACCAAGAGGACCAGGAGAATGAGTTTGTCTGACCTCTCACCATTGACCAACCTGGTAGGAGTAGCTCTCAAACTGCCCGGAGGCATCACCCAGTGTAGCTCAATGGGTCAATGAGGTACGCAAACCGTCGCACCACTTTAAGGCCCAGTCTCGTTGCGACTGCATACCACCAGATGAATCCGTAACTGGTCTTGAACAGGCAGAATTGCTGCAAGCTGCATCTGACTCATCAAACGAGGATGCAAGAGGTTCATCCGCCTCGGTTTTTAGCGAGACGACCATGTTTAAGTGGAACACGGAGCAGAATTTAAAAACACGTATACAACCGTAAGACGACCACAATAAAAAGGAAAAACAGGGTGTAAAGCGGGATTAAAAAAAGGACAACCGCGTCAGACAGACGCTTTGGCCAGTACTACTTTAATCGGTCCAAGATATCTTGGATCAGAGAAAATTTTACAACAGGGAAATTTCGTTTCAAGCGTTTATTCAAACATTGTTCAAGTTCAAGCGGGACTGGAACGATAGGATTATCCCGTTAGTGTTCCTTCTTCAGCGGGTCATTAAATCAGGAGTTGGCCGACTTTGAAATACAGATGGACCTAAAACAAAGACCGCAGCACACCCTGTCCAACCAATTAATGCCCAAGTATCCTACCCTAGCAGGCTCTGCTGGGCCGGTTACGTGAAGAAAGAGAAAAAAGTAAACTCAGAAGGTAAGAGAAAGTGGAAAGAGCTAAGCAAGTAGAACGCCAAGATATTTGAGTCATTAAAAAAGAACTGAAAAGTGAAGGCGAGTCAGTTAGGAAAAAGGAAAAGTTTGTTGTTGCTACCCAAGAGCATCAAACTGGCGTGCAAAACCCTTAACGGTAGGTTGTCTAACCACATGATCTGGAGGCGAATTCCAACGATCTATAACTCGGCGCGACAGACGAGTTTCCGCCCTAATCCTATCAGACCGTGGTTTATGCAGTTTCAGTGGGTGATCATAGAGAGTAGGTAACGTAACGGGACTAAATAGCCCTGACAAATCCGGGCCGACCTTACCCGTCAAAATACGATAAGTGAGAAGCAGGTCCCCTCTTATCCTTCGATAGTGCATTGAGTACATCCCCAAGTTGAGCAAGCGTTCAGGATACGTCTGCCCCCGTAGACCTTGCAGTAACCGAGTGCCCACTCGAAACACCCTCTCCAAGTGCATTTTGTCTCGGTTAAGACATGGTGGACAAGTCTGGATACAATATTCCAGGTGGGGTTAGACGAATGCCGAGAATAGTTTCACAAACAAATTGGTCTTTAGGATTCTGAAAGAGCGGCCGAAAAACCACATCATAGGAAACCCCCGACATGCAGCCTTCTTTCAATTGGCACCAGAACGAAGTGTTGATGAGTGTACGACCCCTAAACCAACCTGCTGAGTGACAACAGGGAGTTCATCACCGCGGACAACATATCGGGTGGGAGGAGTAGCAGCTCCGATTCGGAGAACAGAGCACTTGGCCCTATTTATGGGCATCAATCATAAAGTAGACCATTCCCATAGCCTATCCAACGCACGCTGAATTGCCTCAAGACCTCCCGGGATATCCATAATATTCCAGAGCTTAAGATCGTCAGCAAACATTAGTGATTACACCCCGAGATCTCCCGGCAAGTCATTTAGATAGATCGAGAACAACAATGGCCCCAATACCGAGCCCTACGGGAAACCACTACGGACAGCTTGCCTGAGCGAAAAGCTACGACCAACCCGTACGCAGTTCCCTCTGCTCAAGAAAGTCAGACGCCCATTGAAGGGCACGGCCAGATATCCCGTAAGATCTCAGCTTTAGTAAGAGTCGAAGATGTAGAACAGGGTCAAAAACTTTCGAAAAGTCCATGAATAGCACGCCTACAGCGTGGCCACTGTCTACCGCTTCGGCCCAGCTTTCACGAGCTACAAGTAGATTAGTCTGACATAAAAATCCCTTGCGGAATTCATGTTGCGCAACAATGAGAAGGTTGAATCTATTCAGGTGGTTCTCCACTGAATCACTTATCAGCTTTTCAAACAACTTGATTACTATGCTTGTCAAACTGACAGGCCGGTAGTTTGCGGGCAGAGCGCTGTTACCGCCCGTAAAAATTGGATATATGATTGTCTCCTTCCATTCCGGAGCTAGGATGCAGCTGTCCAGCGATACTGAAAACACGCATGTGAGAGGACCACTCAGCTCAGTGGCAACAGCTTCGGATGAATTGAATCAGGATCGGAAGCTTTAGAGGGATTAATGACTTGCAGTAGCTCGAAGACCTGAGTATCCGTTATGTTAAGCTCAGCTAAGCAAGTCCTTTGGAACTCTTGAAACCACTTCAATCTGTGGGAAAGAGGTCACTCGAGCAAAGACCCCAGTATACTGATCACTGAGTATACAAGCCTTGTCATAGTCGGTTTTGGCACGAGTCCTGTCTGCTCGCAATAATGCTGGCATAAACAGTTTTGCCCCGCTGCGTCTTTTAATGTAAAAAAGCTCCTTGGGATTAACTGCGACCGAGTCCGTTAAACGCTGCTCGTACTGAAGACGAACAGTTCTGAGATGTTGATTACATTTACTTCTAATCTCTCGATAACTATCATAGGTACTGGCTGATGGAGCTGCTTGGTAGGTTCGCCAGTATCTAGACCGTTTTTTGAGTAGGTACTTTCCTGTGGTATCTATCCATGGAGGCTGTGCCCATAACCTTGTTTTTCTCATGAGTGGAATATAGGGAGTGGAAACCTCCGTAAGGTATGCCTTAAATTTATCCCAGGCTTACTGGACAGAGTCAACCGTCGAGATCTCACAGTTCAGAATTGAAGCCTTAGCTCGCATTGCACTAAAGTCCGCCCGCCAAATATTCAAGTAATTCAGCAGTGGTTTGTTGGTGCCTTGAAAGAGCACATCGAAAGGATATGCATGCGTGATCGCTGGACCCCAGAGGTGCACCGTATGAAACGTCGATCACGAAATCGAGGGACTTACCGAAAATCAGATCTAAAGTAGATGGGATTTGGTTGTCCATATACCTAGTGGGGAATTCCACGAACTGGTGCAAAGACACTTAGAGTCAGCTCAAGAAAGTCTGCACCGAATGTTCGTGATGCCGAATTACAAGAAAGATCGGCCCAACAGACTTCCGTGAGGTTGAAATGCCCTAGAACTAAACACTTATTCGCGGACTGAGTACGAATAAAGTCAATTATCCCCCTGGAAGAACTTCCAGGACTCCTGTAGATCACTACAACTGTAAACTGTGTAGAGGACGTGCACAATACAGCCAATAGGGCTTCAACAATCTGATCCGACGACTGAAATGTGCAGATCCTCAACACATCTAAGTCACAGCTCACATACACTACAACGCCTCCGCCTTGGCGACCAACGAAGCGATCAGTTCTAAGCAGCGCGTAGCCAGGTAAACATACCTCACTGTTCGTGATATCCAGAGACAACGACCTTTCATTGAAAGCAAGTCGGGACGAGATTTGTCTACAAGTAGACCCAACTCGTGCACATTGTTCCTTAGGCTACGCACGTTACTAAGTACTACCTCAAGAAAGTCGGCACAACCATCCCTGGGCCGTGAGTCATCAGGATGCGTTCTGATAGGACGGAAAATAACTTCCGGCTGATCACCTGAAAAGCCACCAGACGGAGGCCTTGCTCGCAATCCGCCCGTCTAGTTTTGTGGTCCTTGATAGCTCCCTTTAACTTCAATCTATCTGCCAGTGGAAGGTCCGGCTGAACGCTGACACCATTACCTTTAAGTTTAAATGCAAACCGCAGTAATGATTTGCGTTCCTCCGGGGTAGGAAGGACCACGCTAAGTAGTCGGGGTCGTGGTTTTGGCGTAGCGATAGGGACGTACCTCAATCTTGTCAGTTTCCTGACAGTGACACCAGGGAATCCAGGTGGAAGCAGCTTGCTGACACACAATTTTAGCCACTTGATGTCATTCAGCATGCGTTCCCATTGGAGAGCAGTCCAGATTCAGTAACGTTACGGAATATAATGCTACTACCTGTGAAAGAGTCGGCACGACGGGGTGTTTACCCTGCGTGTCTTGGATTCGACACCCATACCAGCTGTTTTCACCACTGGCGGTGGGACTGTCCTTGTCTCAGTAAACGACGTCGAAGCAACAGTAGCGTAGGTTTTCCGCTCTATGGCTGGCGTCTTCCTAGTTCCTGGGTCTTCAAGCCCCTTCGACGTTTTACTGGCGGATTTACTCCGCTTCTTCTTTTGTCTCACGAAAGCAGGGGCCGTTGACCTTGTATCGCATTGAGTAACGCTTCGTCAGAACGGACTGGTTCAGTGGTAGCCGAGACAGTCAACATCTTTAGAATGTTCTGTGCACTACCGTCAGACGAGTTTACGACTGACAAAGACAACATCTTTCTAGATGTCGTGGCAACTAATTCTTTGGGTTTAGCAGAGGACTCCTGGTATTTCCGCACCCTATTTTTCTTCACTTTGACCGGCTCATGAGGAGAATCAGCAATGCTGCCTGGATTGTCCGGTAGGATGTGCGACTTCTTGACCGAGTGACAGACTCCAGCGGATGTATCGTCAGCAATGTTGCCGTCTATTGCAGTGTCTTCAATCACAATATTCAGGGATTTCAAAATCAAATCCATTTTCACATCGAGCGACGCAATAGAGGTGAGTTTGGCTACCGCCTTCTCAACATCTGCCAATCTTGGAGCCAGCGCTGGAAGTCTAACACCGGTGATAGCCAGGCGCGTCGATCTCTGAGCGCAGCATTCAGCGCAGCTGAAAAGGAAATGGGCGCTGGATGATAGCACTTTGTACTGGACAGCTTGTAGGCCGGTACAGCCTTCGTGATACCAGCGGCAACAGACGTCACACTGCATACCGCCAGATAAATCAGTTGCTGGCTCTGAACAGTTAGACTGTCCGCAAGCTGCACTAGACTCATCAAACGAGGACCCCTGAGGTCCATCTGCCTCGGTGTTTAGCGAAACAGCCATGTTCATACGGAAAAGAGAGCAGAACTATAAACACGTATACAACAGTAAAAGAACCGTGAAAAAAGACAAAAATGGTGCAAAACGGGATTAAAACTGGAAACAACCGGAAAATAACTAATAAGCGCCAAAGACGCTTTGGCCGGTACCACTTAAATCGATCCAAGATATCGGATCAGGGAAACTTTGACAATAGTAAAATTTCACTTCAAGTGTATATTCATGAATTGTTTTCCACGTTATTTCGGATAAAAAGAACTAGAGCGGTATGGCACGCCAAAAAAACCGAGTTACCGCGTAGTACTCACAGAGCCATATGAAGGTCACTGAGGCCTGATGGGAAGGAGTCAGTAGACGGGACAGAATGAAACAGATGGGGCAGGTTTAAATCTCCCATGATAAAAAGGTGTGTGCGCTTGCGAGCTAACATATGGTGGACGTCGTGCAGTTGTTGTGCGTCCTATGTCTACATTCCATTGCACGGATTTAAGGCAGTAACACGTAAACTACTCAAATGGTTGACGGAGTAGGACAACATTGACCTTGAGCCGTGAGCAAACAATTAAACTGTTTTAAATTTAAAAACAAAATATATGATCCGCAGTCTGTGGCGTAAAATTATCCAAAAAGAACAGCAACGACCCGAATTTGTATGCCCCGCCACCACAGTCCGCTGTGTCTGACTCCAGTTGCCTTCTGATGTCGACGTTTACTTTCGCGTACCGTCTCGGACTAATATTTACTAATCCTTCAACAGCGGCCATGGGTTCGCTCCCATTAATCGACCAGTAAGGTACAAGCCGCCATAGGGCGAAACGCGCGGCTGGGGTTATCCGGCTTGGTGGCTTACCATTGTGGCTGGTAATCTAAGTTCCATGAACCAAACCGGATTTGTTCTGTCGTGGCTGGATGCGTGGGCTGTAACAGTGCGAGGGGCTATTCGATTTCCCTGTAGCAGATGAGTCATACCTAATTCAGGAGCCTGACGTCTAGCTTTTTCACCTTGTTGGCCGTGCTACTAACATAACGTTTCGACAGGTTTTTATTATCTAACTGAGAGCGTGCGGAGAAATTGTTGCGCGTTCATGTCGAATGAAAAGTACTCGGTGCAGACACAGACAATTGCAATATCACATTTGCACAAAACTGAATAAAACGGCAAAGGCGGAAAGATAGCCGCAATTCATGTCATAACGACTACAAACTATTTATTGCGCACTAAGTGCTGCGACTACGTCACAACATTATGGCATGCATTGACTAAACCATTTGTTCCGCCAAACGTGTGAAAATGGAATCACCTTAATGAGCATAACTGCCTGAAGAAACGGTCGACATTATGCTTGGTTAATCTTAGACTACCGTTCTAGGGAACAAATACAGTGTCCTAAAACATGGTGCGTTTTGGCCTATCAAGTGTTTGCACTATTACAAGCCACAAATTCCGTTTAAGCAGATTGCAATGTGGCGGACTTGGCTCGCCACAAATAAAGCAACGTCCTACAAGGACACATTTGCAAGGCAGCTTAATTCATATTTTACTGTTTTCGCGATACTTGCATAAAAATTCTCTCTATACACTCACACCGTCAACATCACTTACTGTGCTTTAGCTGGTTACACTTCGCAAACGTGAACACAGTCGCCGGCATTTCACTAACTACTTTACATCTGATGCGTACTCCTTCTATTCATGCAATTTGCACCAATTTTGCCACTGCTGCTTACATGCATAGCAACGTGCCAGTTGCGTGCAATAATTATTTGTAAATATTGATCCTGCTTGCTATGGTTGCCTAGATGAACTCGAGAATAAACTGTTTATTTGTGTGCTTCCGTAATTCTTTACAAACCGACGATGTAACTAGCAGGTCAATTTTCAACGGCTTGTTGCCCTACGTTCACTTCTTTAATGCATCATTATTGCATTTTTCTTCAACCGACTAGTTTGCTCTACCTCCCTTATTTGCTCACCGAGACCTCTTCTGCAGTTGCTCCGTTTATCAACAACTGGGTGGTCCATTATTGGGGGGCGCCGATGCTTACCCTCATGGGAAAATCTTCGCCTAAAGAGGTAGTGCAGCAAACCAATTTGGCCCTAAATACTCCTTTTTTATACCTATAAAATGAAAAATGTATAGTTACTGAATAGGATTAACAACTTAAGCAATCTCTTTCGGTCCAGAACCTCGGCTACTTGCGACAATATCTTATGCTCTACTTCTTGCCAATCAACAAGCATCGCACAAACTATCTAATTAACACTGAAACAACTTGTGTGGTCGAACATTTAGCAATACTTACATTGTCGCATGTAGCTCACTCCACAGCCCTATTGGCAACAGCAAATATTCATTAGCTTTTGCTTATCGTATATTTGCTTGCACCTGGCTGATCACACCATGTTGTCATGTCTAGCATAACACCTGAAAAATATCTTTTAGTAAATTATGTACTATACCGTTAAGTATCATGATCCTTTAAGGTAGGCATTGGACACCAAGCGCTCCGTTGTTGGCATAAGGTATACATATCGCGGTTCAAGCGCGTGATATCTAGTAACTCACAGGCAAACGTACCAAAGCTTTCCTTGGTCAATGGTCTCTTGTTCCGCAATATTAGACAATGCTACACAGCGCCAAATTTTTCGAAAGATAATGGGAATACTGTAGCGTTTTTAACTCACCATTTGTGGTCAGGTATGTTACCCAACAAATGTTGTTTAAGCATTTTCTTGCCTTATTGCAAATGTTGAGAGATTTGCTTAACGTTCTAGGCCACGCAATAAGCAAAATAACCTTGCTACACCCATTTACTACTACGTAATCCACCTACATTTGCACAAGTGCTGACGATTTGTTACCCCCTATAACAGTAAGGCGGAGGAGGTTTACATTTTGCGCTTAACGCTAGACGTTTGTACTTCAGCCGACAAAATGGTTACTGTTGACAACTGCTTTAAATACTGCAACAGTTATTTAGTTGGTTTGCTCTTCATCGGACAAGTTGCAAATCGTGCCATATGTTTGCGCCTCGCTACGTCGGGAATACGCTATATATAGACATAACCAAATTTCCCCCTTACTTTTGGCAAGGGATAAGGTACATTGGCTAAAGTAGTGCTCTACGTGGGACAGACACGTTCCGTCACTATGTTGCCAAATATTGCTCACAGTCCACGGACGCCTACAGTTATTTTGAATACACGGTTTTTATCAAAATTTGCCGATATGCAGCAGTTTATATTGCCAATGAGTATTCCTAACCATAAGAAGCCCTTTTACTTGTGCCAAGTTAATCTTCTAACAACTGAAGTTTGCCTGAAGCTATGCTAAGGGAATCATCAAGGAGGAGTGCAACCTTGTATCACTAAAGCATGTACTGTGGTTGCCGATGGCTTCTTCGTCTGCACTGATCTCATTTCAGCAAGTGCAACTGCATTTGCGGCGCATTGTCCGGAGTTAACATAGCATATAATGGAGCAACAAATAGTAGGAGCACCGTGAGCGAACTAGTACAACACAAACGAGCAGTCAAAATAGAGTTTGTGTTAACCAAAATCTGGATATCCGTAGTACAAAATATATTGCGCTGGGGCCTAGTAACACAAAATGAACAGAAAGGTAGTTACACGCAGTTTCAAAAGCCTGTACAGCCACACGAAAATGGCACAACTTGCTTAGGCTACGCCGCCCTCGGCAACAGCGCCTTGAGCTCCGTTTAGCCGCCTTACACACCGCTGCCTTGACAAACCTCAGCGCAAACTGAGCATATGCCAATTACAGCAGACGCAACGCATTTAGCTTATGATGCCTACGCAACCTGTCGACAAAACGTGCTGGAGGCAGTGCTCATTGAGTCCGACTACCAATGGTAAAGCAATGAACAAAGCTGGTGTATTGCTACTCTTTACTAGATACTGTGTCTGCGAGGGTCCAGCTCAACGTTCACCCAAGTCTCAAACACGCGCGGGAAGAGTGGGTGTATGTACCGCGTACGCGATTACCATGCAAGTAGTTGAAAATTAATATTTACACCATTTTGCAGCGCTGGAAATACTCTAAAGCTAGCAGTCCGACCGCCGCAACGATTGCGCTGGCGTCCTTACGCATGCTTCTCAATGGGGTTGCACGCGCACACCGTGATATTCATCTGACGACTTCAGGCGACCTTGGTGTTCCCCGCTGTTATTATTGGCAACATGACGAGCGGAGCCGTATGCACGCACACCTTTTCGAAGTAGGATCCAATGCTCCGCGAACTTCGCGCCAAGTTATTTGAACTGTTTCAGAGCACATAGTGGACCTGTTTAGTGGTTTGCTCAGGAAAAGAAATAAGAACGGCGGAATTAGAAAGAGAAAGAAGAGGTTAACGAGAATGTTTGGTAAAAGCAAACAGCATTAATGTATTTCAACAAAGACTTATTATGGCAGCGTACTTAATTAGCACATTATAAATTACAGTAATCTACAACCATAAACCTTCAAAATATAATGTGCTTTTATGCGCAAAATTAGAAGTAGCGTAAATGTCTGATTACTACACCATTTCCTGTGCTATAATTTTGCACAAAATCGAAGGAATACGCTATGCAGCAAATGTCTTAGTTGCGGTTTACGGTAAACGTATGCTGAAACCTGCGGTGGTTCGCGAGTTACCCGAGGTTGAATGCCTCTCTGCGAATAATGCGTTCAATTTATATCGTCAAAAGTGGCCTTATGCTTTGCAAGCAGATGTCGAAAATGGAAAGCAAAAATAACAAGTGGCGAAGAGGCATAGATTCTAACTAGGAATAAGTATCTAGAACTGCCTGATCTAGTCTAATCTTCGCAGCAATAGCCAGGTACGGCGTGGTGGGCCGAAAAGCATACTTTCCAGGCATACGTAGTGAAAGCTAGACAAATGTACACTAGTTATCCGCAAATGATGGGACGCCAGCACGGAAAGTGCATTATGCTCAAGTCTTCAAGACAACTGGTAATCAGCCGGCGCTCAAAAGCCATTAGGATGGCATGTACTGTGGCTACTGGGCCCCATAAGCCATTATGAATGGAGTATTTCCAGTTATCTAAACCTTTATGTCCTTGCATAGGTTATCCCAGAAATGGGTGAACTAGGTTCGCCTGGATGGGCCAGTGAAAATTAAGGAGCACTTTGCCCTATGCGCCTGCAAAATACATTTATTTCTAATATAAATATCGTGTTTTCTATCTTTGTGCCTAATGTTATATGCATGAGGATATGCCACCACTGCCAGGGAGCTAGGGGACCCGATAGCAAATAAGGAGAAAATAATACTCAGAGAAATTAGCGAAATGCTTCGCGGCGCGATATTCCTTTGTACCTGCTTTGTTATTGCATGACCGATGTTTCGCCTTGTGGTTGAGGTTTCTCAAACTTGATGCATTTTTCTGTCGCGTGTTGAAAAGCACGATTGTGTACCTCTGTTGCTTATGCTGGGATTTTTCTATCCTACTTTATGGTCTGGCGCGAGCACCGGCGTTGTTCATCCACGTGGCAAAATAACGTAGTACTGGGAGATCGCATCAGCTATCACCTTGGATATTCACTAGTGAAAGCTCTTCCAGTTATCAATGCAAAATAACTAAATAATGGTGTAAAGCAAGTAAATAAATAAATAAATAAATGGTTTATTCTCGAATTTGTCGAGACACACCAAGCAAGGCATGATCAATTTTTACGTGCAATATTGCTTCGCAACAAACAGGTTGCTATGAGATTAGTCGGCAGTAATCCGAAGGATGTACAGTCTGCGGAAATTGTGTAAGTAGTCATGGGGGATAGTCTTCAATGACTGACGAAAGGTTAAATTCTGTAGTGTAAACAGTCAGGGCACTACGTGTGTAATGAAAACGATACACATAGGCATGGTGCAAATCATTATTGAAGGTGTCAGGGCAATATTGAATAATGATTCTGGTCGACTTGCCAGTAGGCACTTCTGGGCAGTGACTTTATTCGGTGGCGAGTCACATCGGTCACGTCGCAGTGTTGTTACGCGGACATTTGTGGCTTTTTATAGGGAGGACGCTTGCCAGGCGAAAACCCACCACGTCCTGGAACACTGTCAGAAATTTGTTGGTGCACTAATATACAAATGGTAGACCAGGTTGTCGACTGATTTCACACTCAGATATCCGCAGTCAAATGACCTTCAATTTTCTCTGTTATTTGAGCAGGTATCTTGGGCAAGGCCGCCATAATGGCTGAGGCGAATCGAGGATGTGGGCTTAACGAAGATTCCTATTTGTGGGTATCCAGGTGGGCGAAACGTCAGTTTCTTGCGTCTGGATTGTTCAGGAGTATGTATTCTTTTCAGGAGTGTGAAGTTATCGAGTTCAGCTATCATAATTGGACAACGGTCATGGTAATGAGTGCAGTTGCATCTTTTTGTTGTACTGCCATGTACTCCATAGGTCCTTATTGGCTGTGCTGTCCCGGACAAAAGCGGTTTCTCGGTCCAATCCCAGATCCCCAAGAAGTTCCGAACCTCGGAGAAAAGGGAAGGTGAGAGACAACCAAGGCCGCAACGAACAGGCGTGGAAACAAACATTAATAAACTTTGTTATAACATCTAGAGTGAAGGCAAATGATGTACAATGTGCAGCAATGATTGTGCTAAAAGTGTCTTTTGAATGTTTTTCGGAAGCAGTGGCCCTATAAATTGTTTGCTACTATCTTCAAGGAATACGGAGCGTTGCGCCATTAAGCACAGACGCAGTATCAGTTTACTATGATTTGACTATTGCGTGGAAAGACAGAAAGCAGAGTTCAGGGACCAGCGGCGTTTGAAGAGTGGATGGACGGTTGGTGACCAGCCTACATCCAAAGTGATGGTAAGTCAGCGGATAGATAGGACTCAAGCGCTGAGTAAAAATTATCGCGTGATCAAGACAGAAAGACGACACGAGGGTACTAGGAGCATGGTGCTATGGCCTAATGAAATAGGAAAAGCCTATGAGAGCCAACCTACTACAAAGGTAAGTGTCGAAAGCTTTGCTGCAAGAACGTGTGCTTTTTGTTAACCCACCACCATCATAACGCAAGTAATATGTAAAATTATGCTTATACGACCAAGGGGAATTGGGAAATAATATCTTCCGCTTTTCCAGCCTACTATTGCGGTAGTGGCCTTATTACCGTTTGGGTGGCTTCCGTGCCAGTGCAATGGAAGCTGGGAAATGGACATGCTAGCCAAAGCGGATGAAGAACAGAAGCTGGCTTTTCTTGATGCCGGTCTCCTAGTGGTTTTGCTTATGCATAACGCAGATAAGGCTAGTATATTGTGGTCTAGGGAAGAAGGTGAAGAACAGGATGTTATGAGATTGTAAGTGGCTCTTACAGTGGCATACTTGTGAACCAGTTGAATAGCATATAGTTTCATAATATATAGCTACGTAAAGTAGCCAGTACTTAGGCCTAATAAAGTGAAACAACTAAGGATAACTAGCGTCTGACATAGACTGATGCCCATAGGGTAAATCTAATTTGCGCCGTTATACGAAGAAGTTTGGGGTAGTTCTAACTATAAGCTCAGGTGCGTTATGTGTGTCGGCAGTAACCATGGACTCTTACTTATTATGCGAGGCTTAGGTCTGGTAGGATGCCTTTACTAGACATACCTTCAAAGATGGTTGGCTTAAACTTACAATGCCTCAGTGGTCCACTATTTGGAAAGTGATAACAGGCAAAGACAACGAATTGGTGAAGGTGTTGCTAAGATGTAATAACTAGTCCGCTTGCCCGGATGCTTACATTATTACCCGAAATAACCTATATGGTCAACGCCTTCGCAATCACGAGGCCGCTAGTCAGTCATCTAAGCTGCACTACGGGTTGACTGTGTGAGCAGGTATAAAGCGGCCATTGATGAATAAAAACCGTACCGTTTGCGATACAGGTTAGTATTGCGAGCTGTCTTTGAACCGTCTATATTCCTACACATTAGTCTTAACCCTTTTAACTAATGCCCAGTTGACTGATTACCATAACCACTTTCTAGATCTTGAGGCACATCATAATACTTTAACCAATGGGCTATGCTTTTGTTGCATAATCAATAAGCACCTTCAGGGTAATATCCTTTGCACATTGTATATCCTGCTCTTAAGACAAAATTCTTAAGATTTTCACACTGCCTGGTTTCAGGATGTTTATTTTCCGTCTTCTCTCAAGCTTTTCCTCTCACTTACATTTCACCGAATTCGGAAACTTTATTATGATCCGGGATTGGACTGAAACACAGTCCTCGTCTGAGATAAGACAAAGCACCATCAAGAACTCACCTGGACCATGGAATTATACCAACACCAACCAATTGCACCCAGCACAAGGACTGATGTCCAATGAGGAGAGCTAGACACAAATTCCTCGCACTCCAGCAAGTATATAAAATCGGAGACTGCGAGACCTCAGATACGCTGGAAAGTTACCTTACCTGCAACAATATTCAACTTTCTTGACTGGCCTCAACCTCTATGGCGGGCCCTGACTAAGCTACCTGATCAGCCAACATGGATCCATTGACTGCGAATAACGGTGAAAATGGTTGATTGGGAGGCTTCGCCAGATGTGCATGACTGTTCCAATCAAGCACCGATAGTGTTACAGAAAGTGGTGGGTTTTCGTCTGGCAAATGTATACACTAGAAAAAACTACCAAGTTCAGTTTAGCAACGCGGCGACGTAGCGAATATGCATCGTCACCGGGTAAAGTCACTGCCCACAATTACATTCTGGCATATTGACTAGAGAAATCTTTTACTATTTTATTGAGACGCACACAAAGATACTCTCAGTCTTCGCATATGCTCATCACTTTACCTACTGTGCTTTACCTGATTACACTACGCACACATGCAACCAGTTCAGCCTCGCCTCACTGACAGTTTTGCTTAATATGAGCACTTCCGTTTCAGCAACTTTTACAACATTTGGCTGCAGCCAAGTAGGTGAATTTTGCTGTATCTGTTGAGCAACCTAATTGCAATTAACTTTTGACCACGTGTAAGTTGGTGCGATTCCACTAATACAGAAATTAAATATTGTTTCATTTATTTCATAATGCAGCTTTTGGATCAAATTATTGGTTGCAGAAAGCAAAGCAAGATGGCTAAATAAAGCTTGCAAACAGCTTTCCAAGTTTAATACCTGGAAGATGAGTGCAACTAAACCAGGTTAATTATCAGGCTTTGTGACCGTAACTGCGATGACTGCAGATTACCCGTGAGTCCAAGGTGCTTATAGGTCACGAAGCAAAAACTAGTGTACTTGAAGTTGGACTACAGTAGTGTGAGGCGTTGTATAAGACTCCATTTAGGCCGGTCCCAACAAGATGACCATTTGAAGCACAGACGTTGAAAACGCATCTTTTAGCAAAGAGGCACATTATGTTTTATACCGCGTTATGGAAAGCCTGCGGATTATTAATCTGGAAACGGTAACCGTAATTTTGCCAGGTAGTTACGTATGCAAGTAGAAAGAAATGAGAAAATAAGTTCTTCCTCGCCGACAGCGCAACCATGATACAGCGGTTGCTTCTAAGCTATATTTTGCGCTGCTTTTTAGTGTCCGTCTAGTGAGGTCCGCGTGCACCGCTTGGTACATAACCTTATGTAAACACAAAAAGGTAAAGTAATACGTCGCGACCATTAAGGCCGAGGTTTGAGGTGACGAAACACCTGTGGATAACTAAGTGCCAGCTTTCGTGGAGGTTCCGTTTGGTAAAGCAACGCCGAACAGTTTTAGAAGTAGGACAGCTGAAATGCGAAGAGTGCTGCAGTTAATGCACAATATTCATGTATGGGGAACATGGCTCCGATAAAGTTCCAACTGTGCGCCCCATTTGGTTATGCGATGGTTTATGTGGAAGGCTAATCGTATTGCTTTTGAGACTTGATATTGCACCACTTGAAAAGATGAGGCTCCTAGTGTAGTATATACCTACATCTGTAGCCATTGTATTAAGTTTAATAGGCATGGCATTTAACGTGAATGTGTCATCCAGCTTGGAGCATTTCCGTGTACGGCGAGTCGATTCATCCTCGGAACTAGTTATTTGCTACCGTTGAAACACGACTCTAAAGTTTCCAATTTTCGCAAAACCTCATCAACTGCGGGTATTTTGTGCTTGTGAAAAGATCTTGAATACCTATATATCGTCAACAAAGAGGAAAGGGTGGACCCAGACCTACGTCAACAATAGGGCCGGTCCATGCAGGCTCCTTTGTACCCCCCAATGAAACATGCGACAGTGGCTGGTTCCCTCTACACAATTTTCACAGATTGCGCGTGTGTGATTAGGCAGGATTCCAGCCAGTCGAGTAGAGGTCTGTATACTTCCAGCTTTAACCTTATGTGCTACGAGTATACGAAGTATCATGTCAAACCCGTCACGCATATCAAAGTACAACATAATTAATACTAGATCCGAGTCAGTCGCACTGGTGCCACGTTTAAAGAAATCAGGCTGCTAGGTTGCGCAAGCACGAGCGTTTGGAAATCAGGTTGTGATATGCTAACATGTTCACCAGCATAAAGGAGGTTCAGGAGAGCCAGATTGAAGTAATTTTACATCATACCTATGAAATTGGATGTGTAGTTTATGGGTCGGAATTCCTTAAACACCTGCACGGAGCCCTTTGTGGTGCTTTGTGTTGACAGGATGCTGCCAATCCGAGAGATAATGGCCTAGTTCCATGGATGCTGTGGACAGGTTTAAGAGGAACCTCGGATATATATAGACACAGTGTTTAATCAAATTATGGAATTCTGTCAGAAGCAAGCTTCATGGATGGCTTAATGATTGTGGTCGCAAGACGGTTACCCTTTAGGTCAAATTGCACCCCAGAGAGTGACAATTTGGTGTACATGTGTAGTACAGTACTAACTGGGGAAGTTTATACGCATTGGGACAGTTTGCATTAACAGCTAAATACTTTGCATGCAATGCTTGGGTGCTTAATTGTGTCGCTGAAGCCAACAGGTCTGGAAGAGATGTTTGCTCCATAATGAGGGTAACGAGTACTTGGCAGCCTGTTAAGTTGACTGCTTTATACGCATTACCCATTGCCGCTCTTCCCTGGGTCGTTGTAACCAGTATATATGGCTGTTTGACGCGCAATCCTGTTGACTTGCTGGAAACGTGCCACCTTGAACATTTCTTATAGAACCCTGGTGGTTGGCGCCTTAGTTTACCTCATATTCTTTGACAAGACTTCACTTTTACGGGTAATAGAGCCAAAAGCATGCAGATGGTAGTGTAGATCCCTGTAACAAATTACTGCCGGGTACTTCAAACCTCGAACAAAAAGAGCCTGTAGCAGTTCCTTAACTTAATATCTTGAGCGAAGAGGGGCTAGTTTATGACGTTTAACGGGCGGTAGGTCTTGATGGTATCTGTGCTAGCAGGGGAGGTGGTTGTTCTATTTAATAACAGCGGGCTGTGTTGCACAATGTGGTTGCTCTGCGGGAAAGCTTGACTTCGGTATACCCGGATAATGAGTAGTTTGAATCTAATGGATGACGGACTGGGCTCTGCCAAAGCGTTTTCGCCCGTTCTCCCAAGTTGCTGCAAACTAACCGGCCTATATAAGTGGGTGGGGCAATAGGCTAGAACCATTGCTGAGCGGGAAGGTTGAAACCCACCGGCAGCAAACTTTCATGCACATGGATGGCTCAACGGTTCTTTTCGAAAGTAGCTGCAAGTGCCTTGTCATACATGAAAACTATCGGGAGCCCTTACTTGCATTCAAGTATTATGTTGGATCCCATGATGTTGATTAATATCCATTGTTAAGGCCATACCTATGATTCCATTGTGATAATCTTTCTTTAGGTGTATGGCATTTCCTCTACCTCGCTTGTGAGTACAAGCTTGTGTACGGAGCAGGTAGCCAGGCAGAGAATAGGAATCCGCTGAAGTAATTGCTCAACATGTTGCATTCACAAGGACTACATATGGCGCCGCGAAGATAGCCATGGAGTGAGGAATATATCTCTTGTTTTTCAGCGATCTGGCGCTTAGAAGAATCATTGATAATACTTGGCCCGCGTCTCCTAGCTTCAGTGATAATGCAAAGGGGTGACGGAGTGCTACTAGGCCATCTGTAGATTGTAGGAACTAGGTCCTTAGACCAAAGCATACTGTTCATCAGTGTCGTTTTGTGTGTCTTGATTGGCTTGTTGCAGCTCCTTAGTTGGTATCATAAACGAGCTTGATGTAAGGTAGGGAGAAGGCAATCTTTTGGTCAGTAAATTTATTGCGCTGGTGTCCATCCACGAGATGAGGCAAGTACTTGTTAGTTAAGAATGTCGCGAACTTGGTAATGGGCCTATTCAGTAATAGTACCTAAATTGCTAGGCGCGACTGCACTGCGTGCATCTAGAGCCCAGGTGGTCGTTACGATTTTGCCTTGGGCTATGTTCAGGACTGAGAGCTTTCGCGGTTCGTGAAAGAGTTGATCAAACACGGTTGCGCTTGGTATATGCTTATAGTTTGTCACAACGGTGTTTATCTGTTTTATCCTTAAAATCTAGTTTGTTCCACGCTGCTGATCAGCTGTTTGTTTATGAACTCTCCCCACCCCTACCGAGATTGCTGCAGCATCGTAGAATGAAAGTGTAGCTCACTTCATTATTCCAAGAAAGTAGCTTCGGGAACGTTAGGCACCATTGTGCTATAAAACAAACCGCCCCAACCAGTAGCAGATTAATTTGTGGCACCAGCTTATGCTGCTTCCAGGGCGGATAAGGCTTGTATAGCCGCTCTAGTTCATTTTATCGGCACTGACCTGGCGCTGGGTTGTTTTGCTCCAAACCAAAACGTTATTTCAGATACAACGTTGTGTTTAAGCACATGTTCACAAGTGCACACGCCCCTGTCGTCTGGAAGGGGATATGCCGAAGACAAACGATTCTGACGTGATTATCTTCACTGCCCCAGCCGCTCCTATTCGCCAGTCACCTAGAGCTATTCTGATTCATTTCACGGACAGCGTTGCGCTCGTATAAGTGGCTTTTCCTATGGCCTTCCATGGAGGTTTTACTTGGCCGTGGAGACAATCACACTTAGATTTGACGGAAATCCGAGTCCAATTTGCGGAGAATGGCATTTTTGCCTGTTATGAACATATTCAGCCACAAGAAACGACAACGTTCACCGTCCCCATGACATGTCCAGTGTGGATAGCTGGACACAGTTTGCGAGCCGGACAGGAATATAATAGAAAAGCCGGCCTCTATTAACAATGTGTTTACTCACCTGCATCATTTATCATTCGACTCTTCGACCCTTTTGCATCATTGACCGGCTTCAACGACTGCTGCCGGATCAGTACTAAGCCATTCCGCCAACCAAGGAAGCATTTTGGCTGTCAACCGACTGGGAATAATGGAGTGCAAAATCAGTCTATACGTTGCATAACCGACTAGCACTACTGTTCAACGGAAGCTACGGCAGTGTTCCAAGACGTGGTGGGGTATCGCCTGGCAAGCGTTCTCCCTATTAAAAGCCACAAATGTCCGCTTAACAACACTGCAACCTGGCGGATGTGACTCGCCAAAAAATGAAGTCACAGCTAGGCATTTCACACTGGCGCAGTCCTCAGACTTCTACATCCAACCTACAACTGAATTTACTATGAAGAATGCTTTGATGGAGCACAGATCATCCCGACGGCGTAATGGTCGTTAGTTGCACCAACACCCTTTTTGGGCTCCTGTGCTCACGGACCACGACATGGCGAAATTACCCCCAAATTGTATCTTGAATGACTTTTGCGCGCCACAGCGCCATCATGTTCCTTGGTCCGACTATTACCTGACAATATGCTCCCTCACATGGACTACATCTTGTCGTTTATACCTTTCATTAAAACGAAATGTTTTAACATTCCAAAGAAGCTATGCTTGTAGGCATATTTGATCACGTCTTTACAAGTGTGTCTCGTTTTACCGAGAATATACCATTTATTTATTTATTTACCTGAATGCAATAGGTCTTACAACTTGATGCCCGCACCCCAAGGGGGAGGTGCCCCAACTTCTTTTTATCTTTAGTGGCCTAAATACCACTGGTTCAGCTCAGTACTATGTCGCAGCCCTTCACAGGTTTATAATAGTTAGTAGAGCCGATTCTTTCTTAGTACTCAAGTTAATTAGTGGCAAAAATTTACTGACTTATTTGTTTAGCCGCAAATTCTCCAGCAAAGTTCGCGATTCCATTACCTCCAGCTCTCGCTCGGCTTGGCAGCAACAGGCTATGGTTATCGGAAATTTAAAAGACACGGTACGACACGTGTTGTTGCACTTTATGGACTCCGAAGGCGCTGCCGCTTAAACCTTGGCTATTTCTGGTGTTTTCGGGTATCAGGCGAGCAGTGTCATGCTGTCCGTGCGCGACGCCGCTAAGTTAGAAGTGGTAAAGCTTGAAGACGCTGGACAGGGACAAGCTAGTATATTGCAGACTAGTTTGTTGTACAGCTGCTGTCAATTTTCATTTGGTATAGCTTACTATACATTAAAGTGGTACTTTGCGACTTGTCACTCTAGTCCATTGAGACGGTCTGTGCACCTGGTTGGGAGCCCCGGGTGGGCGAAAAACCCTGCTTTTCTCATCAAGTATGCTGCTTAACCCCCACAGACTTTGATGTACTGGGGCTTCTTAATTTCCAGGTTTAGCATTGTTGCTACGGAACAATGTGTTTGCATTATTTGATTTAGTGCACTTTGCCGTATATCTTCTTAGCTATCTGCCTCAACGGTGCGGGAGGTAGCCGGAGGGATAACGGCCTACACGGCGTCAACATCTCTTGCAGGAGTCAACTTATTAGTAGCTTTGATCGCCACCACTTTGTGGTGGCGGCGTGGCATGGCAGTTGTTGCAGGCGCTAACTTTACTTTGACACGAGGTGCGCGACCTGATGACGTTTTGATGAGAGAGGAATTTGCGGGCCGACTTCTCTCTAAGAATCCTGAATAGCAAAACTCTACTTACTTTTAATGGCCCTTTGCTTTAACTTGGTGCAGTTGCTTAGATTAGGTCTCAGTCCACAAACGTTCATAACTATCTTCCTACTGGTGTTGGCATTCAGGCAGTTTGGCATTTTATGTGCGTCTATCACAATTACGCCTTTTAGTTAACCTAGGACCTCGGTGCTTATTGCAATAAGAGAGCTCCGGGCATCCTTTGCGCGCTTATCATCCATCAAATTAGCAGATTGAGCCAACCTCGAACAATCCACTAAACGCGCGGAGACTGGTTGTGTTTTGTTAGAGCAGGTTCATTTTGTTAACATATTATAGTTCCGATATTTCAATGTGCCTAGCAGCAAGTACGCCCGTCTCCTTAACGGAGCATGGTACCGTTGGGCCCATTGCTTTTTTGCCCACCTTTTAATCGATTTGTTTATACCAGGTCAATTACAGTCTACCTCCTTTGGCATGAGAATTTTGACACCAAGTTCCAGAGTCCAGCCTCAAAGCCGAAGAATAATCAAGAACGGATTAACGAAAAAGACGTAATATATCATAATGGTTTAGGAATTCTGTAGTAAGTAATAAGTAAGCTGAACGAGCGATACAAAGCTGCACGAAATCTGCGACTTTACACCAAACGGCTTTTGTGATTTGCGATGGGCACCTTGGATTTTTAGGACGCCGTGCTTCACTTAAGTAAGTGTACGCGGACTTGTAAGACTTAGCTGAAATCACGAAAATTTTGCCACAACTTTGTACTGTTTGATCAGACCGACAACCTGAGCCGTGTCACAAGACTCTGAGAAAGAAGCAATTTATTTCTCTTTACCTTGTATACCAACCTTATACGAGTACTAACACCAAATTTGCTACTCTGGCTTCCTAAACACAATGAAGTACTGAGGGCACGTTCATCGGAAAATAGCACAACTAAACGGAAGGTGTGCTGTGTCTATACGGCTTAACGCGTGTTTCGAAGGAAACGTTGTCAAGTCTATGCGCGCTTCTCAACAAT
>OX104064.1:73364118-73393821 GCA_944474145.2 Dicrocoelium dendriticum | reverse complement strand
TGTCGGAGCAGCTTCGAATCTGAACTGTTTCATAGTAAAGTAACAGGACGTCAGTTCCACAACTAAAAAGCGCAGGACTCTGAAAACATTGGCCTTAATGTTAAACAAATAAATAAATATTTATTCTCAACGGCTTCATGGGATACTATGGCAGGCATGATCAAAATTTCGCAGTTAATTAGGTTGTGTTGCAGCAGTAGGACGATGGCTTAAACGTATGGATGCTGCGGGATTAAGAAAGCACTGGCGTGGAACGAAATCGTTAGTACTGTGATGATACCCTGAGTTTGCGTACATGTAATATAAAGCGCAACTCTCAGAGACAAAAAAGCAAAGTGATTGCAGCATGTTCAGACAAGGAACTAAATTTGTAGTGTACGCCACAAAAAGATAGTTCAAAGCGGCGCTTGGTAACTTGCCACCGTGAAGCCGCGGACTAACTTTATTCGGTTGCGTGTCACATTCGCCACCTTGCAGTACAGTTAGGCGAACTATTGTGGTTTGTATGGGGATTACGTGTGCCAACCAAAACCCGCAACGTCCTGCGACACTAACATTGAACATTTTGAGAGGTCACATATAAATGAACATTTTATTCTCGGAAACGTGAGGCAGGCATTTACGATTACGCTCACGTACTGATAACAAAGTGTAAACGACAATATACAAGAATACAAGAAGCTTGTGCTAACCGTGTATACGTGCAAGGATATGTGTGTTACTGTGAACAGGAGGGGCTTTACAGCTTGTGCTGTAGTTGTTGTACTTGTGACCGTTTAACAGTGTCGGCTGGGTAAGGATAGACAAGGAATGCTCGCGGATTAACTGTATTTATCTAGATATCCGTGGGGCAGTGACTTTAGTTTATGGTGATTCACTATCGCCACGTCACAGTGTGGAAAAAGAACATTTGTTGCTTCTTGCAGGAAGAAGTCTTGCCCGGTGAAAAGCTACCACCTTCTGGAAACTGCCGCCGAACTAGTTCCTGGAACGGGTTACACCCGAACCACCCAGCTGGCATCACGAGTATGTTGTTCGGCCAGCCAGCCTGGCCCGGCATCTTACAGACCGACCATTTGCTGAGGTATGCGCATTCAACCCATCGCGAAACGTTTCCGTTGGAAGACCAAATGGACTTAGCAGAGTCCGCAATTGGTTGTGGAAGCTGTAATGAACGAATTAGGGTCGCAAGCAGTTTAGCAAAGAACTGCGCACGTGAGTAGAATTTGCGGTGCAATGGAGGTTGAGCCTTTTGTCCCCTGGTGTATGTGTCCGTATTGTGGAAATTTATGTCCAACTATCCACACTGACATTGAATCATAGAGGTGGGGAAGACAGCTGAGCCACGTTTAAAGCTTCAACAATGTCCTTTTCACGAGGGTGTTTGCGTTTAGGCGTTTATGCTAGAGGTCAGTTAGGAACCGCAGATGAGACTTTGTTGACTAACTTCGTCTCAGCACAAGAGAAAATACGAGTTCCCGATCCAATGGGGATCTCCAGGATGTTCCCGCTAAAACTTCTGGACTTCAGCGAAAGAAAAAAGGAAGAGGCACTTAACTTCAGCGTTGTTATGTTCCATAGCTTTCGTGTGGTCTGCAAAGCACCTGCGCAAAGTACTCGAACCGTTTTCACAACATTCAGGTGGTCCGAGAAGCAAATTGCCTTTGATGGCCTCCTTGGCTTCACCACGGTATTATTGTACCAAAAGCGAAAGTTAAACCGTCGAGTTCCAATGGTTCGGGTCAGGTAGTTTTCAAACAGTTGCAAGAAATCCAACGTTCTTAGCTCTCGCCTATGGCGGATAGATGTTATGTTCGTACCGAAGCCTCGGGATTTTGGTTCGAGAATATTTACCGCCTTACAGTGGACCACACTTAGGTGCTACGGCATGATGAAACAGCAAGCCTAATACAATCGCATCACCAACGAGTTGAGACCCACACAGCACCAGCGTCCGATGAGCTCCCTTTGGATGTCCGATGGGCACCCGATAGGTGCTCGACCGGGTGCCCAATAGGTGCCCGAGTGATAAACATTTTGTCACTCATCAAACGCTCGCCGAGAAGTTTCTGCGGTTCTTCCTTCGAAACCCCGGATTCCCCGGATTTACTACCTGTAGCAACAATCTAGCCACATTAACTCACCTGCCAACACCAATGATTTCGGCTATTACAGTAATACACCTCTACGGACCAAACTAGCCCGAAAGACGGCCGACAGACCGCTAAGATTTCGAACAAAGTCCAAAAGAAAGCCTCGGACCGTTGGAGATATGTTCAGATGCACTCCTCCTTTACACCCCTTTGTGCATTCCCCAAAGCATGGCAATAGTTTAGCTATACCCTTGGCCGCAACCTAGCCTGTTAACCCAGCTGATGCACTAAAGTAAGTCAACTGCCCAATGAAGCTAGTAAAAAGTGGTTACGTTCCTTATAAGGTTCACTGGAACCCTGCGAAAAGAGGAAAAATGCGTAACCACAACGACCCGTAGCACATCCGCGCGATTCAGCGCTACCGGTTAATCCGTCCCCGCCCCAACTAACGCTCAGACCCCGGCCACCTAGACTACGCGACGAGCACCCTACAACTAGAATACGGAACTAGGTTGATGGGCCCCCGCAATGCTCATATTCCTACCAGCACGGCAGCAAACTGACATTAATCAGTTCCTTTTTCCAAATCCTGTACGCCCTCGGTTACAAGTTGAAAGTAACTTCAGGATCTACGATCCGTCCTGGCTTGGCATCTCCTCCGTTGAATCCAGAGCGGCTTTTGCTGTATGACGTCGGTAACTATGTTAAGCGAGCATTAATGACGCACTTTGGGTAGGAAGAAGCTGCTAGTGGTGCGACTTGTCAGCGATTGGGAGTACAATCCTGCATCTTAATCTCAATTTTATTGGCGATAACTATAGGTGTCTCATAACCGAAAGGAGAAGCGTGCATATACGTAAGGTTTTATGATGCCCGAATTCTCGAAGAGGACATTACTACTAACGTTTAATGCGTATTTCACTTATTCTAAGAAGTTATTCGAAAGGCTATCGATGCTTTCAGTTGCAGCTAGACAGTTAATGTGGGTACAAAGAGCTCTCGCATGCTACATTTTAGGAAGGCTCACTAAGTCTCCTGTAGCGGCTCCTGAGTGACCGATACTGCTGATAGGGCGACGAGCTAAAGTTATCAGCATTAAAGAGAATAGGAATGCAACATCTGAATAAAAACTACACGCGTCACAAGGCAAAGAATATATCAATTTACTAACAGCCATCTGCCACTAAACGGTGTTCCACAAAATCATCTTCTTCTTACTGGTTAGCCTGCAAATGTATGCTATGCAGGGACGACTCCAAACTCCTAATCCGGGTCGCAACATTCTGAACTTTCTCAGCAAAAATAATATCCACTGCAAGACAATATATTTCATTTATAAGTCCCAAAAAACCATTATTGTACTATTCAATTATGTAGCGACTGAACGAAGCCTAGCTTGCGTTACCGCACATGACGGAATAGAAAACTGTAGGTTAGTAAACAAATACTAGTCGCACCGGCTGGGCAGAGTAAATAACTCCTGAATTGCTATTAACATGGTGTATCATTTTAGTACCATGCTATACTTAAACTGAAAATTTTGCGAACGTAATGTGAAAGGCATAAATCGGTAGGCGATTGGCGGCATGATGAAACGTTACATCTTAGCGGTTGCCGATTGGTAGTCTAGCAAGGGTAACATAGCCGGCCACGAGGAGATAAGATATGTCAGTGGCGCGAAATGAAAACGCGGTTATTAGTTGCACAATGCCACAAAATTGGATTCGCACTTAAAACACGTAATTTCCGAAGTTTGTTTCTTAGTGATGAGGGTGCTGTGCTACATCCACCTGCTGTGTCCCTGACAATGCAGCGTGCAATTGATGCGCGAAGTCTTGGTATCATCCTGACGAAGAACTTCAAATCACCGGTGCAGTGTTTTTCTGCTGCTGGAATAGCACGACAGATGTTATTTCAACTCTGGGACTCTAAGCTTTACCCTTAAATTACTCACACCCATAGCGCGCATACTAGCCTCCACCCTGACACCGGCAACCATTACGCAAAGCGTGCCTTAAACGCCCTTTTATCTCCGGATACTTTCGTATAAATGCATTAGCTTATTTATACTTATTTACCGGCAGGTACCAGGATACTTTATGGCTGGCCTTTACATTTGGCCTAAGGGCAAGCGTATCCGTTAACATAAGTCCTCCATATCAATCGTTACTCCATTGGTTGCACCTAATTGCCATCTCTATCAATCGTTTGGATTTTTTGGGCCATACTACCCAAAGTATTCTAACTAGCTGGCTAACCGAACAACCTCCTCGTGGTGCAATCTCAGTGGTTCGGGTTTATCCCGCTCCCGCCAATAGTGCGGCTGAAGTGTTCCAGGAAGTGGTGAGTTTTCGCTTGGCAAGCGTTCTCCCTATAAAAAGCTTCAAATGTCTGCTCAAGAACAACTTGACGTGGCGGTCGTGACTCTCCACAAAATAAAGGCAATGCCCCGTGGATATCTGGATAATCCTTTCCAACCCACGGACAACAATCTTCTACCCGCACATTACTGAAGGTAGCAAACATTCATGAAAGGAGCAGCACAGTTACAAGCACAGCTACACAGCTACGTGGACGCGCATACAATTGCCTACTTGCATAACCCTTACACAAACGTGCATTGTTACGGCAGATATAGGGCTTTTTCACATTCTTGATCACGCTTTTTTATATCAAAATGAGCGCGCCTGTAAAGGCGTGCCTCGCCTTATCGACAACAAAAGCTTTATTTATTTAAATAGATGGTCAAAGGTCAGTTGGCTTATTTCCGCCGTCCATAACTTCATTAGATACAAAACAGTGGAACACACACTGGTCGACAAAGGCACCACTACTTGAGCCATGGTTCCCAGAACCCAGCCTTTTGCTTCACACTTAATAAATAAATAAACAATGTTTCATTCTCGCTAAAGTGACGCACACCTTTTGGGCATGATCAGCATTTTGCAATATTGTACATGATAACATGTATAGCGGCACCAAGGGTGGGAGTAGTACAGATGGAGTCAGTACTGTGGACCAATAGAGCCTAACAATTAAACGAAGTCTACATCCACAGACTGCGAGAGGTATATGTAAGAATCAGCTCACTAATTTGGAGTATGTTGATGAGGAAATCGTCCGATGAGATTGTGTGCGCAGGGCGAGTCAGATTGGTGAATCATGAGGAAGAAGATGCAAAAATATTTGAGAATAGTGACATGTAACTGATCAAAATATATAAGCGTAGTCGCACGAGAGCAGGTGTAGGCACAGAATTTGTGAAGGTGGTATCGGTCAACGTGCCACAGTGTGATTAGAGCGGTAACTTTATTGAGTGGCGAGTCACATCCACCACGTCGCAATGTTGTTAAACAGATATTTGTGGCTTTTTGTTGGGAAAACGCTTGCCTGACGGAAACCCTCCAAGTCCTGGAACACTGCCGACTTGTGAGTTGGCATTGACAAGACTGTGTCTCACCGATTACCCTTGCGCATATTTGCAGTCAGGTTCCGCCATTATTTTTCCCATGGTTGTGTGGTCTCCTTCGGAGTTGATCGCAGGTGGTTGGAGCTGTTGAAGTTGGATGACTCAGGTGACTTGTATTAAGTTGATTTGTTCGCTGGGTTTCTTTAGTGTTTCAGGATTGCGAAGTGCGAGTGAATAATTTGTTCTGTGTGGATTCCGTGTCCAGGGAAGCATCGCAGGTATGTCTTCAGCGGTGTTCCTTGCAGGTTATGTTATCCTATAGAACGGGGAAAAGAAAATCGCACAGAGCAAATTGCCAAAGAAATTGAACAGGACTATGTTAATGTATAAATATAAAATTTATGGTAACGTTGTGCCGGTTAAAAGAAATGGATCGCCCGAGTATGTTATACATCATATCTGTAGTTTCGTGTGCAAGTACGAGACCCGGTAGTTGCTGAAGATGACAAATGCTGTCCACTGTATTCCCCCTTGTCCTCATCTAAGCTATATATGAGTTATACGTGTGCCGAGCACTACTGAATCCACCAGTAGACAGGCATTATGAATATCCAGATCCATTCCTTCAACCGCCTTTCCTGTCACCACATTCACTTTACCAGCTTCCATGTTGCTGGAACGAAAGCTAACCATGCGACAGAGGCCCCTGTCACAACGGCTAGCTTGCTATCCATAACGTTTCAATTACCCCTTTGCCTTAGGTTGGCCTTCCGTGCATAACTTTTTATTGCACCTGGCACCGAAGCCTGTCCTGTGTTATGCGTAATGTTGGGTGAATAAGCAGCTCCTTCGTTTTTCCTAGTTTGCTTCTCTTGACTTATGGTATTACTTATTCACCTTGCCTAATGAACCGAAACAGCTCGCGCTAGAATAACCTCCAGGATGATAACTGGTGTGACATCAGCTACCTCACTTACAAAGCATCCCCTCTGCCTTCTCTTAACGTCGGCCTGACCAATTACAAATGGCCTGAGCCAGAAGAGGCACATTACTAGTTCAAGCCTCCAACTCACCTCCCAAAGCTTTCCTTCTCCAAATTAAAGTAACTCCTTCCCCACCGGAAACCCCATCTAAATGATCGGTCCAGTTAGCTTGAGAGGCGAGGGCGACTCCCACATTTCATTTAATAGACAAATTACCTACTGGCAAAGATGAAAGCTCAAGGGCTTTTCCCCTTTATTTAGCAACCCGTGTCTAGGCTCTAAGCTTCAGTTTCAGTGGTAAAATTTTAGCTTTATCTACGCAAACCACCACGCTTAATAAACACTTCACTACTTGTCATAAATTCAATTTAACGAGTGTATCTAAGCCGTACTCTCTTCCGCTCTTGAACTCCCTCGTATATTACCCCCCAATTCTTTTGAAAGCTTGCCTTGTGGCGATACAAACCTAGACACATTGATAGTCCGGATTACCAGACCCATATGTTGAGCCAAACACCTAGCTTTTACAACATTTCCAAAACAGAATGGGTGAGAAATCGCTCCCTCTGTTATTTCTCTTTAAAGGACATGTTAGGTTACCCCGTTGGGGTATTCCGTGGCTTTCAGGTGGATTTTCGCTGGCTCTTCGCAGGTCCCCACGTGGATAGTAATACTGAAAGTAAACTACGAGTATAGTAGGTTCACGCTGAATTGTTCTATCACGTGCCGTTGACCGGCCGTTATGTAGTTCATTAAGAGCTACCGATAATGTGGAGACACGCTACACGCCGTACCAACCAGTAAGCAAACTTGTACACTTCCCTATGTGTATACACTAGATGCCCGTTGCCACAGGCTTCGGAAACTTGCTGTATGACCAGTGAGTAAGATTCGGCCAAGAATCCCCCCATCAAAGTGGGAACGGTCCAAGATGATCCGATGTTAGCCGGAGAAAATCAAAATGAATGTGGTCAACAACATGAAAAACGCAAGGGAAAACTGGCAAGAAATTGGTCTGTTAACACAAACTGGGTTTCAGCAGATTAGATGTCAAGGTCTCAGTGACTTGAAACAGGCGGTAGAAGCTATGTTGGTTGAGTAACATAAAACGTTCCCCATCCTTTTCACACCTTGAGCAATCAAGCATACTTCGGGAGCTCAAACTAGCAGGCAGTAATTGAACCCCCGCGACCAGGTTTCGAGGAATATACTCTAGGATCTTTGTAGACATTGTTCTCTCAGTTCGGCCGACGTCCTTGTTAAAGCAAGAACAGTGAAAGGGGCAAATGATTGAGGCGATGACTCAAGAGTCTGGCCTGTCCAAGTTAGATTTATACATCAACTTTTTACCCCGGTACAAAAGCACTGCCGCAGCAGCATAATAACACCAGTTCATAGTTTCATATGACGGTATAGGGATCTCCTGTCACTGCGATCGCCTTTGAATGGTAGCGTTAGGAACATATCTTATTAAAGACATCGGGCGCCCAATCGTCCCTAGGCTTCGCGTTCGCCCTTGAATGCCTTGCCATGACCTTCTCTGGATATCTGTTTTCGTGTAACGTCCATGAAACTCGTTGAAGCAACAGAACTCCTGCACCCTAGAGCTTGAGCCAATAAAATGAACGCTCGCCATATGCCTAATGAGGTGCTTGACTAGTTTAGCTGGCAGACTAACTGCAGGTCCAAAACGTGTACGCTTTCATTTGCCTGAGTATGTGACGAGTTTTTGTCGGGGAGCAGAGGTAGCACTGGAACCGCGCATCGCTTTTGGTGGGTGGTTTGCTTTGTGGCGGTTTGTTCAGCTTCATTGTTAAGTGTCTGTTGGAGTGACTGGAATGCAACCTGGGTTGGTTGCACGCGATCCACACTAGCAGTTTTTGCACCATTTCTGGTTAATATGAAAGACCACACTTTGCGAGGCATGCTTTCGTTAGGGCCATAGTAAGGCGTTACAGTTGTTTGCCAACCGCAACGTTGTGTACGGAAAATGGGCAATATGCAATGCTGTGTGAGTTTGGTGGTTTCGGTAAGTGAATCGCGGTAACGTTGGGTGTGTGGAGCTTAAGTATTTTTCCAGTCGTGCAACACAAATCGTAGGATCAGCTTCGCTGGTGATCCTGGAATCTTGTACTATTCCTATTGGTAGTCTCAATGTCATACCGAAGACTAATTCTGTAGGACAACTACCGACGTCTTCCTTCACGGTGTTGCAGTTAGTGAGGAGAATGATCGGTAAAAGATCCGACCACTATATTTGATTGCGTCGCAACGAGTGCGGCTTCGAGTTAATCGTAAAGACGCTGACTAAATCGTTAACAGCCAGATGACATGCTGTCTCGTAAATGAGATCAGCCAGGTTTACGGTTAAGGTCGCGAAGAAGGGCGCAACATTGGGGTCCTCTAACCGTAGTGACAGTGGCGGGGTGCCAAACACGAATATCCAAAATTCGATGAAAGTTCGTAGCGCAGTCGCAGCTGTGACTTCTTATAGCCGCCCGGCGTATGGTTAACGTTTGGGACGAGCGCCACACGTCGACACGTAAATAAAACCTTTAGGTTAAGATAGATGTTCACGGCCGTTGATATGGATATGTTTGAATCGAGCGTCAGGCAAAAACGTTTCAAGGAACGGTATTCGTGTGGCGACGTATCTCCCTATACCAGCCAGTAATACAGCGTTTCGTCCGCTGCTGAATATCGGAGTGCATGCTTTGCCAGATGCCGTGATGGGTACTCCGCTTTATGGTAGTGCGGCTGCATGGATGGGAGACAGCATACAAGTGGTCAAACACAACTCGTTAATGCCGTTACGGCACGAACGGTCGAGGGTTTCCGGCGGATATAACACAGCAAGTTCGAGAGCCTGAGTTGACAATAGACAGTAGAGGATGTTTAATAGAAGGGATTGCGTTTAACTGTTCAAACCCAAGATCTGTTGCTTGCTGCACAGCCAAGTATTCTAGTTTTAGTGCTTGGTCGAAACCATGGGAAGATCAAGCTCGGACCGTGCGTCGACTACCACACTATGAGCCGTATCATTGCGTTGAATGTCAGTGACAAACTGTGGGATGTAATCCCTCTGACGTATTTCTCGAGGACGGAAACGAGCAGAATCAGGAAACACAAAAGGAAGAGGCTTATGGTCCGGAAGGATGGTAAGTAAATATATGTTAATGCATCCTTTGATCGATGGTAGACAAACTCAGGATCATTGGCTTGTGCAGCAGATATTCACGTTAGGCCTGTGGTGTCGGGAACAGTTGCCGCAGGTGAGCACGCGACAATGCATCAGTAACAGTGTTGTTGGGACGGTCGATGTAACGGACGTCCGCACGTTTGGTGATGAACCTGCCTTGGTAGTTGACCATGCAGAGGAATCTATGTAGGCTTCTGACAGATGGTGGCATTGTGTAATCTAGGATGGCGTGGGTCTCCTCTGTAGGAGGTTTGCTGCAATTGCAATCGATCCTCTGACCCAGGCACTCAACAAGAATCTCACCATATATGTCCTTGTTTTTATGTGAAACATTACAAGCTACGACAGCTGTTATACCTCGCGCATTAGCGATTTCTCGACTTATTCGGTACTGATACAACCTGTAGCATCGCAAGCAAACCTGCTAGTGTCAGCTAGGATAGTATGAATGTTTCTAACCGTCATCTTTATTCATCATAACTACTGTTGTTCTGTTATCCGGTCCCAGTATTGCCACCGCTTATTCCACCGTAATTCAGTTAAGGATTCCAAATGGTGCTTCCTCAAAATATTACACCTTGCCGTTTTGGTAACGCGAAATTTGTTGTCCCAATACACTGCCTTGGGCTTAGAACAACCGCTTGCATTATGATTGGAAAGTTTAAGAGTGAATAGTTGCTCGTATTGGTATTCAAAGGCACCCTATACTTCTCTTCGGTTACCCTTACTCGATGACACGGTGAAATTAAACCCAAGTGTTGGCGTCTCAAGTGGTCGACGGTCTAGTAAAACAGAGAACAAAGTAAGCACGTGCCCCTCAGGTTCGGTTAGCAGCTGCTTATTGAAGCACTCTACTGTCGACCCCTTCGGTTTGTGCTTGTTTAAACTTCGTGCTTTTAAAGCACCCCAGGCATAAATTTGAAGCACTTTACTCCTCACACAAGGTACAAAATTTCTAGTGCGCTTTTGGCACATCCCATTCTGGCATTCGACTCAGCAGATTTAATGGGAGCTCGCCCAGACCATTCGACGCCTCTTGTGTTTATTTGCATCTACCATCAATTTTTAGCTGTTAGTTGAAACTGGTGGGGAAGGTTGCATTCTACCCCGTTTTCTGAAGAAAGGCCCCTGGAACCAGCTGGTCCAAGGCTACCGGCAGCCAATCAAACTAAAAGCATAATTTTCGGCCAGAAACTACTTGCCTTAAGCCATTATTTCCCTCTATTTTCACCATCCCCAATTCTCACGCAGCAGGTCCTCCGTGGCCAAGAGTTAGTATACCTTTACATAAAATATGTTTCGAAAGCAAGCGCAAAGCCCGATGCGCAAATATCGCACATAGAACTGGTTTTAGTACATTGTGCACCTCAAAGAATAACCAAGAATCCCAACCAATGCGCATTCGGTGAGTTCATCATTGAGTAACTGCATCACAGGAACAACCGTCATTTCATCAAACCTCGCCCGGAGGAGACACACGCCTTCCTAGATTACTCAATGCTACCATCTGTCAGAAGCCTACATAGATTCCTCTGCATAGTCAACTACCACGGCAGGTTCATACCCAACGGTGTGGACGTCCCTTACATCGACGGTCCCAAAAACACTTGCAGAAGCAGTTTTGCCTGCGCATTTTAAGCAACTGTTACCGACACCTACAGACCTAACGAGAATATCTGCCGGACAAGTCAATGATCCGGAGTAATCCAGATCCGAGCAAATGAATTTTTAACATATATTTACTTACCAGCCTTGCGGACCATAAGCCTCGTACGTTTGTGTTTCGTAATTCTGCTCGTTTCTGTACTCGGGCAGTACGTCTGTGGGATAACAAATCACGGTTTGCCACCGACATTCAACCCATTGATACCGCTCACAGTGTTGCAAAAGATGCATTGTCCGACCTTATTCTTCACAAGGTTTCGCGCCATAGAACTAAAATAAAGGGCACGCCTGCCCACCGAAAAAGAGTTCCGCACGCATGACTGACTTTAGCAAGTATTTGTATCGCTATAGAAACGCCAAAAAAGCATGGATCGCAAAGTGTGGTCTTTCATATTAACCAGAAATGGTGCAAAAACTGCTAGTGTGGATCGCGTGCAACCAACCCAGGTTGCATTCCAGTCACTCCAACAGACACTTAACAATGAAGCTGAACAAACCGCCACAAAGCAAACCACCCACCAAAAGCGATGCGCGGTTCCAGTGCTACCTCTGCTCCCCGACAAAAACTCGTCACATACTCAGGCAAATGAAAGCGTACACGTTTTGGACCTGCAGTTAGTCTGCCAGCTAAACTAGTCAAGCACCTCATTAGGCATATGGCGAGCGTTCATTTTATTGGCTCAAGCTCTAGGGTGCAGGAGTTCTGTTGCTTCAACGAGTTTCATGGACGTTACACGAAAACAGATATCCAGAGAAGGTCATGGCAAGGCATTCAAGGGCGAACGCGAAGCCTAGGGACGATTGGGCGCCCGATGTCTTTAATAAGATATGTTCCTAACGCTACCATTCAAAGGCGATCGCAGTGACAGGAGATCCCTATACCGTCATATGAAACTATGAACTGGTGTTATTATGCTGCTGCGGCAGTGCTTTTGTACCGGGGTAAAAAGTTGATGTATAAATCTAACTTGGACAGGCCAGACTCTTGAGTCATCGCCTCAATCATTTGCCCGTTTCACTGTTCTTGCTTTAACGAGGACGTCGGCCGAACTGAGAGAACAATGTCTACAAAGATCCTAGAGTATATTCCTCGAAACCTGGTCGCGGGGGTTCAATTACTGCCTGCTAGTTTGAGCTCCCGAAGTATGCTTGATTGCTCAAGGTGTGAAAAGGATGGGGAACGTTTTATGTTACTCAAACAACATAGCTTATTGTACATGCCCTTTCCCAACGTCAAGCGTCGTCCATGCTACGGCAGGGATGAAATGCCGCTGAAAATGCTTCCACTTCCGCGTTTTAGAATTCAACTGTTCAACTTACTAATGCAAGTATTGCTGAGAATACTTATGAGCAAGATATGCACTGTTATTCACAGAGAGGCGCTTACAGTATATCCTCGAAATTGCAGTCAGCCTCTTACCATTTATAGGCTGCTGTCCCTTGTCTACTGCTGAATGACATGCAGGTACTTCACAGGGTATTGTTCCTGGTATACCCCGACGCAACATATTGTGATACTGAGTTTTGCACTTAATATATTAGGTGCCAGGTTATTTTCGCGCGTTGCGCTTTCCAGCGTGTTCGTCGTTTTCCAACTTTCTGGGTTTTCCTCTGCATGTTTATTTGGAAGCAGTGTTGAATAACGTCGAATAGAACAGATGACTTTTCATTTTTCTGGAGATTCATGAGGGCCTATTAGCGCCCAGTATATCAAACCACTGACGAACAAATTTAGATCAGGTTAGGTCAGAGCTTCAAGGAGAATCAGACTTTTACCTAGCGTGACTCCTGTTTCGTTTCCTGGTAAGAAAGCCAAGGCCCCCGACAATTCAACGTTCAGGCTTCACAACTGCAGAGACAAAGCAGTGTAGTGCGTCGGCCGCATAGCCTCATGAAAACATCCGCGGCTGTCTGTTGTTACTAGCTGGAACCCACTAATGGCGGTGGAAATCCGGAAACAGTGCAAACAATTTCATACCTATGCCTCTGTTATAGTCTTCTATAATATTGTGTTCTACTGGTGTATGGAGTAACTTCCAACTACTTAATACGCGGGCAGTAAAAAGTTTCGCCCGGATATGCTCTCTGGACCTATGCGTCTTGTGCTTCAAGTAGGGTCCACGCAAGTAGTCCAACATTGTTCGTTTAAAGAGGTAACTAGGCCTAATGCCACTAAAACCATTCGCAGTCTTGAACGTTGCTATCAAGTCTACCCTTAGTCTGCGTCGTTCCAATGATAACAGGTTTGAAAAATCCAGCGGTCGACGTACGACTTCTTACGCTAGCCTTCAGCCACGCTGGCGGCTATTAGTTTATTTTCCCTGAGAATGCGATATTCTTTCGAAAGTGAGGTGCCGACGTCAAAACACGATACTCGAAGTGCGGCAAAACCACCGCTTTTACGGTGGGAGCAAAACTTTATGTTTAGTATTACCCAACGCTCTCCCGAGACGAAATGTTTCCTACTGCGCTCGGTTAGCAGCACATTGGCACTGCGCCGAAGGCCTGTATGTATCTAATATAACAGCGCCCACGTCCCTTGCCTCACCTGCACGCTGCAATGTTGTTGACCTTGTGGATGTCTGCAACGTAATCCAAACGTTGCTGGATAATAACAGCCGACATTTTTCGCGTCCAGTGGCAAGTCCCATGATTCGGACCCACTTCGCCACAATGTCCAAGATTTTAGATCACTTATCACTATCTCCCTTCATGACCAACTTTTGTCGTCCGAAAAAATATAACTGCTTCTCAAGCAGTGGAGCTAGACCATGTATAAACATAAGTAACCACAACCGTCCTAGCACTGAACCGTTGGGGACTCCGCTGTGGGCACTGCTCACGCTAGAGCTGGCTGCACCAATCCTGGTACCGAATTTGCTGCCAAAGAGGACATCTGACAACCAAAGCAGCAGTAATAGATGCAAGCCAAACCAAGACTGCTGCTCTAGTGAAAAGTGGTGCTCAACTGAGTCAAATTCTCTGCTGTAGTCTAGGTAGCAGACGTCCACTAGGCTCCCGATATCGTGGCATCGGGTTACTTCGTCCAAGAAAAACAACAGGTAGGCAAGACTTGACGAGGTCATGCTGTTCCAATCAAGCAAGTTGTTAACCACGAAGTGATCACAAAGTAGGTATATAATGAGCTTCTCCAGACACTTGAATAGAATACTTGTCAGACAGACTGGCCGATATTTTCTTAGCCCAGATTTGGAGCTACATTATGGATTGCCACAGCAGTCGCCTCTTTCTAGTTATGTGCTAACCTACCTTTCCAAGCGAACAGCTGAATAAGCCTAAAGTGATATACCGTATAAAACCAGAAATTGTTGAAAAATCGCCCCATGCTCCTTGTTAGGTCTTGCAGATTGGTAGTGTAAGCCAACCAGCACCTTACGGACCTCTGAGGCGCTTAGTACGGCATGCCTTTCAATGTCTTACAAGAAGTGTGAGTGCAAGAGTAGCGCAAATACTCAGTCGACAGAGTGCATGCGCCGAACGCAACGCAACAACACTATAGCGCGTTTACCGCGCGCCATATATCCGCTACGAGACTAGGCTGGCAGCCAACGGCAATGGGTAAAACACCCAAAAGTTAAGCTAGGGAAATGTGTTTGAACGAGAGAAAAGCCATCTATTGCTAAAGTAGGGCACAAGGAGAGAGTCAACTAGGGAGGACGTAGTTGGGCATCGAGTGGGTGGACGCAGCATCGTTCGCGGTGGAGTTGCGCGCCAAGGGCGGATGTCATGTTTGTTGCAAACAAACGGGCAAAATGTTCCACCAGGCAAACCGTTTAATTCCATAATAAACAAGTTAACTAGAATTATAAGATATTAGTATGGTCTACACAGTCGTACAGGGGAATCTCCAGGTCACCACGACACCGCCTTGTCTGCACCTTCTAGAACCTCACCATCATCCTCCTTAGTCAGGTCACCAATCCCGTCTCTCAAATAAGCTTTCGTCTGGACGTAACTCTAAAACCTTCGGATTACCTTTGCATACTGAGATCATGTTATTATTTATCTCGCCTTTGCTATTTGATGGCTCTATTCTGGTGTTGTTTATAGTGTAGCCCTTAATGAAGCCTCTAGGTTACTGAAACGTTTTCCGCCAAGTATTACGCCTCCGAACTATTTGGGCAATTTCACGTCGTCATCATTGGGACGGACGGCATAACGTTACATGCGCTTTCAAATAGGGATGATGCCTCGAAATACAAATGGCCGCGGGATCTAGGAGAATCTGGTGAAATAGTGCAAGATAAAGGTGGAATATTATCTTTCAGCAGGTCTAGTTACTCAAAAAGCATCCATTTGTCATGTATTCCATTGGCTGGAATCCTTGTCGTTTTGGTACAATACTAATGGAATACAAAGGAGGTACTTTAATTCCGTTCGAAAATGAAAACGTACTGGTTGCAATGGGAGAGAAGCTTATGCCGGTTTCTTTGTGCACCGGAACAAACTTATTGATGGCAATTGCATGAGTTTATAGGTGTGCGCTTGTCCTTAAGTGTATGTGCCCCTACCAGTGGTAATTGAATTGGGAATGGAAATAGCTTGCAATATATGGCATAAAAGACACGGTGGATTTACGGATGCACAAATCTAACTATGAGTGTAGGTGTACGTAATGGGAGCCTGTATGCACAAATATAATAATAATAATATATATAATTATAAATATATAATTGCAAATGTAACATATATATTACTGTATTGACAATTGGTACAGGTACGTACGGTTAAGTATATTTACTTATCGCTACCTCTAAGTATGGCTATCTCTTCCAATTAGTTTCTTGAAAATGAATTGTGAAGTACACAAGAAATACTTGCTATTGATTATGCAGATTAACAAGCCTAGGCGCTTGTACATCTTGACGTATAGTGAATGGCACAGTTAAATTGCGCGTTTCATTAAGAACATTACCCAATTAACATGATGAAAAGCCATTCAAGAGTTTAAGTAAAGTAATTAATTGATTGGCTGTAGCAATGATGACTGCAATCACATTGTGAGCAAAGAGCACTAGAGGAATGTTTTGAACAGAAGAAAACAATTGCTTGTATGTAAAGCACGTATATGCGCGTGACTACGTATTACTCGGTGCTCCCGCGAACGTGACGAATGCATATTAAGGCCATGTTAATGCGATCTGGTGTCACATAATTGTGAAGAAATTCCCGGACCAATTGTCAGCGTTAGGTGCCTGCATGTGCAATGCGTCATCCTCACCCACGAAACTGTGCGTCTTTAGATGTTTTAACCAGCGAAACTTCAAGCTGCGTAATAAAGCTGTCCAGATCCCATAGAGAGACTTTATGATTACTGGGATGGAAACGTATCTCATCGGCTGCACGGGCGTCCATGAACGGCGATTGATTACCACAATTACGTCCAATGAAATGTGCGCTAATATCACCAATAAGGAAACAATTGGTGCTCGTCTGTTGACCTATTCATTGAAACTGTAGGTATTCAGTAGTGGTCAAACTTCTTAATCATATGGCTTCACCAGCCAACGCTATATCCTTTTCTAGTGCCACTATCTCTGCTTAGCAGCAGCTAGTCGCCACAGCGTCAATTCGACTTTGCTGATACCCGGAGCTCTCTAGGAGCTGCTCATTTCCTCCAATGTTCATTCTCTTGGATTGTTTGCGTCCTAGCTCAGCTGTTTGTTGACCTATTCTGTGCCACCGTAGGATCCACTAGTAACTGAAGTCTTAATCCAAATTTTATGGCTGGCCACTTATCTCACTCCCAGCGCGCCGTTATCCGTCGTTCTTCTTAGTCTCTTCACTCTTCTTGGCAGTAGCTAGTCATTGTTGGCCCCATGTAACCTGCAAAGAGCCAATACTTGACACTTCAGCCTTCATTTTCCTCTGACGTCTGTCTCCTTAATCGGCGCTCGTCTGTTGACTTATTCATTGAAACTGTAAGTATCCAGTAGTGGTCAAACTTCTTAATCATCTTGTAAGAACCCGTGGCAGGCGGTAATTGTTTATTACTAAAGTTGCTTATACTAGGTGTGTTCGTTCATACATTGGATGCGTCCGCTCATCTGCGTGATTCCCATACAGTTACTTTGGAGGCATCCGCTCATCCGCGTGATTTCCATAGAGTGTTTCCCAACTGGTGCTCGTCTCTGTGTTTACTCCTCGTGCACATGGAACTGGAATCCTGAGGTCATCTTCAACTTTGGGGAAGTCGGCAAGGCTCGCTGTTGGTGTGTCAGCTTGCATCACACTACTTATATCCGTTTCAGTAGTATCTACCTTCAATCCACCACAATCTGGCTACACCGGCCTCTGATACATACTTTTCTAGAGCCACTATCTCTGCTTAGCAGCAGCTAGTCGCCATAGCCTCAATTCAACTTTGCGGATACCCGGAGCTCGTTCTTACAATGTTCCTCTCTTTGATTGTTTGCGTCACAGCTCAGCTGTTTGTTACCTATTCTGTGCCACCGTAGGATCCACTAGTAACTGAAGCCTTAATCCGAACTCTATTGCTGGCCATTCATCTCTCCTAGCGCGCCGTTATCCGTCGTCTGTCTTACTCGCGTTTACTTGACATGTGGTCAAAAGTCTTAATGATACGGTTGAATCAGCCACTGATACATCACATCCTTTAGCCACTATCTCTGCTCTGCAGCGGCTGTTCGCTGTATGCTCTATTCAGCTTTGGGAATACCCCTTAGCTCGCTAGGCGGCAGTCCTTCTGTAGAATGTTTATTCTATTTGTATAGTTTTTGCACAGCTCAGCCGGTTTGCTTTCCGATCCTTTGACACGGTAGTTATTCATTAGTAACTAGAATGATTAACCCAACAGGCACCTTTGGCCACTGAAACCCGGTCCATTATCGATATCTTCTGATTGCCTTACCTTCAACACTTAGTCTTCCTTTGACATCCATTTAATCTTAGCCTGCTTCTAATATGCTCAGCTTCCTAGCTTCATATATCTATGCACATTGTAGCTATAGTGTCTTAGGTAATCCTTACCCCGTGTAGCATATATACATACGGCTACATCGTCACTGTCTTTTGGTTTTCGATAACAACCAATCGTGACTACACACCCACTTTTTGGTCTCAGGTAGAATGCGAACATTGTCAGCTTACACCTCATTAATATCTTACCGGAATCCTGCTCTTCTTCCCTATGCACATGAAAGTATTCTACCCATCAGGCCATGCCTTCTGCATAAGTAGAAACATCTTTAGCGTAATATCTGTTACACCTTGTACACTAGTGGTCTCAAATAAGTGTCTTAAGGTAGGATTTTGATCAAACGCTAGATACATTGACTGTCCCTTTTCGGTCTTCTCTCGGCTTGTTCCTCTCTCCTTTTTCTCTGAGGTCGTGAACATCGGAGAGCTTCGGGATTGAACTGAGGAACTGCCTCCGTCCGGGATGGGACGAAATAACCAACAAGTACTTACCTGGACCATGGCCTCACTTCCACTCTAACTATTTGCGCCCAACCACCGATGTCCAGTGAGGGTAGCTGGACACGAATTCTTCGCTCCCAGGCAAATATACATAATCAGAGAAGACTTCACGCGGTTCTGCGAAGGATCAACACATCATATTTAATAAGAATGTTTAGTACCCGACCTACGAATGGACAAGACCCAGGAACGCAATAGGTAACCAGTTATTGCATCAACCAGCAGAAAATACTGGGACGCAACCTGACTGCGAATGACCGAGCAAATAGACTTTTAACAAGAAACATAACCAGTTACAATTTGCCATTCAATGGATTGGGGGCGGTGTTCCAGGACGTGGTGGGTTTTCGCCTGGCAAGCGTTCTCCCGACAAAAAGCCACAAATCTCCGTTTAACAACACTGCAACGTGGCGTATGTGACTCGCCACCGAATAAAGTCACAGCCCATAACTCTACACTGGCAGGTCAACTAGCGTCACAATTCTACATAGGATGGTTCCACTGGGACTTCTACATCTGGATATACTGTTGTCATTTTACGTCCTACGAAACGTCGACCTTTTCCTTCCTTGTGTGCGGGCTCTTCCATTACCTTTCAATGGATCATTCAGGATTCTCAATCTCTTATTAGCTGAGGTCCCGTATCTCATGACAGCCAACTTATTGTTTCACATTTTCAACATTGTACAGTTCCAATCATGGATATATGAACACTTTTCTACGTTACTGTTACAATTGCATTAAAATGTTTGTACCGTTGTACATATCTGATCATGCCTCCACGAGCGTGCCTCGCACAGTAGAGAATAAAATTTTTATTTATTTAAATGCATGTATGACACACTGTGACTTCTCCTAATCAAACCAAAAGAAACGAAGTGTTATGAATGCAATTAGTAATGGTAGAGCTTTCGGGACCTACACGTTTAATGGAGTTTTGCACTGTAAGAAACAGTTGCTTTCTGCAGGGATGCGTCCGGACGTATATTAGCCGTTAAACAGGACAGTGGGGTGAATATAAACACGTTCACGGGCTTAAAGCTGGAGACCACATGCGGCGGTAATGTGTTCATAGGAACAGCTGTGCTGCACGAGGTTTTGTTAGTGCTGTGTTATCTATTTGTCAATAAGCGAAACAGTGCTACGCGTGGCTTTGCGGACAGGTGGTCATCATCATCATCATAATCATCATTATACATGTCAGCTATAGATGGTAAAACACCTCCGCTATTGTACCGCAATACATAAAGGAAATACATACATACATACAATACATAAAGGAAAAATAAATACGACAGTTGAATGCCAGCTGAACTACCAGCAACGGATACGCATCGTTCCGGTAAGCTACCAGCCGGCTACTAGGCAAAAACAAAAATTTAATTACGTTTTACCCTACGAAATAAGATCGTAGATGGAGGGGGAGGCTAAAGGGATGGGGAGGGACAAAGAAACTCACAGCAGGAACGCCACTGAGGTCGGCTGCTTGCCATATCAGCAAGTGTATCCAGCCAAACGTGTTCACCGTCTTTTGGACCCCAACCAGGGAGCCGTGAAGCTCCAACTGAGGCCAGCTCCGAAGTGAGGGCCTTCATTCCTCTGGACCAAGTCATCGCTTGGCCACCTCTCCTCTTCTTCCACCCACATCCCCGGTGAGCAAACAGCGCACGTCGAGGGAGTCGGTGGGCTGGCATGCGCAACACGTGGCCCAGCCATCGGAGCCTGGTGAGTGAAATGACGGTGCTGAGCGGTTCATTCCCTTTTCCTAGGCCGTAAACAAGGCGTCGAACACGCTCGTTACTCACGCGGTGTTCCCACCAGATGTGAGCCAAACTGCGAAGGCACCGATGGTCGAACGTAAGTAGCCTCTTCATGTCCGCCGACCTTAGGGGCCAGGTTTCGCAACCGTACAGTAAGGTCGAACGTACCGCTGCATTGTACACTCTACCCTTCAGGGCGAGAGTAATGTCGCGCCGTCGCCATAGGTGGCGAAGGTTAGCAAAAGCACTTCGAGCTTTCGCTATGCGGTTCGTGATCTCGTCTTCGATCCCAAGGGCGCTGATACAACTTCCCAGGTAATTGAATTTCTGAACGACTTCTAGCTGATCCCCACCAAGGGTCAGCACAGGGGGCGAACCCTGCCAATCCTGGAGGAACGCTTTGCACTTCGGTGGTGCAAAGCAAAGCCCGAAGCGACTGACAGCCAGTGCTAATCTGTCCAGCGCGGCTTGACACGTCTGGGAGCTGTCACAGATGAGGGCAATGTCGTCTGCATACTCTAAGTCAAGAAGTCGTTCTCCTGGGAGTAGCTCCACACCTTCCAAGTCATGTCCTCTAAATGCAATCTCCATGACTTCGTCAATAGCGAAGTTGAATAGGAAAGGTGACAGCGGGCATCCTTGTCTCACACCGCTGGAGATATTGAAGGGTGGCGACAGCCTGCTGTAAGCCCTTACTCTGCCCGTGCTACGCGCATATAATGCTTGGATAATATTTACATATTTCTCGGGCACACCTTTCCTGAGTAGACAATTCTAAAGGGCACATCGATCAACCGAATCGAAGGCACCTTTGATGTCGAGAAACACGACTACGGTGGGCCGCCAATATGTGTGACGGTGCTCCAACAACTGACGCAAGGTGAAGATGTGGTCGATGCAGCCACGACCCCGACGAAACCCGGCTTGCTCCTCACGAATCTGGCTTTCACGAGTGCCAGTCAGTCTGTGAAGAATTATGGACGCGAGTAATTTGGAGGCGATGGAGGTCAGACTGATTCCTCTATGGTTGCCACATTCCGAGCGCGAGACGCCTTTGAAGATGGGAACAATAACGGAGCGGCTCCAGTCGGTTGGGACAGTTTCCTGCTCCCACAGTTTCACTAGTAATTTATGCAAAGCATCAACAAGAGCAGAGCCTCCAAATTTGAAGAGGGCTGGAGGAAGATCATCTGGTCCCGCGGCTTTGTTCAACTTCAACAGTCCGATCTCACGTTCGACTTCTGAGCGAGAGGGTGGATCCAAAGGGACAGCCCACGGAGCGGGGCGATCAGTGACCGGCGAATCGAACAATTCTTGCCGATTAAATTGCTTTTCAAAATGCTCAGCCCAACGCTCCAGACGTTTTGACAAATTGTGGATAGGCTGTCCACTCTCGTCACGTATAGTTTCACTAACACCAGGTCTCCTGCTGCCCGTTTCCCGTATCAGACGGAATAACTTACGATGGTTGCCAAGGGCAGCGGCCACTTCCATCGCTGACGCACGATGAGACCACCAAGGTTCGCGGTCTCTCTTCAGGCTAGCACGGAGTTTTGCCCGGAGCTCTTTGCGAGTTTCATTGTGCTCGCTTCCAGCCGGGATTTGCCGGCGAGCATCTATAAGTTCCAGAGACTGCGAAGAGACCCAATGTCCATGTTGTCTATTAGACATACCACATGAGGATTTGCCTGCTGCTAGTAAGGTCTGGCGAACATGTGACCAGTGACCATCAGTTGTCTCCTGTGAGCGCTTGCTCAACTCGCATGTTAGCGTACTTCGATACGCATTCAGAACAGCTGGCTTTGTCAGTTGGCTGGTGTCAATGCGCTCACAGCGTCGTCGTGGGCGTCCGCCAAAACGCATCCGCATGTCAGCACATACAAGTGCATGATCGGTGTCCACACATGTGCTCCAAATCGAGCGACAATTCTGGATGCAGCCTCTCCAGCGGTAACTGATAGCAATGTGATCGATCTGCGTGCAAGGCTGGTTCGAGGTTGGTGGGCGCCAAGTCACCCTTCGGCGGGTGCTGTGTCGGAAATTAGTGCTCGCAAGAAATAAGCGAGCATCTTCACACAAATGAAGTAACCGCTCACCGTTATCATTACGGGAGCCTACACCGTGTTGACCGCCCAGATGCAGCTCATCAGTGGACAACTTTCCAACTTGTGCGTTCATATCCCCCGCCAGCACAACAGTGTCCGTGCTTCTTCTGTGGCGAAGGAGGTGGGTCAGTTGGCGGTAGAAGTCGTTCTTTACCGAATCATCGCTACAGTTTGTGGGCGCATAGGCAGCGATGATGAATAGACATCTATTAGTCCCGCGCGACTTCGCAGCTTTAAACGAGCCAGCCAATCGGACCGCACACATCCGGCTACTGATTGGAATCCAATCAACCAGAGCAGCTTCAGCCCGGGGACTCAGGGCAATACCAACACCGGCTTGGCCGGTGCTCGAAGCTGCATCGTCACCGGATAGGCGCAAGGAGAAAATACTGCTTGCGTCCCCTGAAGGGGATCGCAGAGTGAGCACAGTGCTCGAGTCTTGCAGGCGAGTCTCTGATAAGCAGCAGATATCGATCGAGAGGGTCTCCAATGTTCGGGCAAGTGCTGCCTGTTGACCGATTTGCAGCAGTGTGCGTACATTGAGGCATGCCAATCTGAAGGAGGATCGAGGGCTCCAAATGGAAGCCGATGAACTGGATTGGACCGCTTGGTTGGACATGGGCTTGTCGACAGGAGAGGAGTGACGCTCCGCGTTCACGTGTGGGTTGAAATTAGAAGGTAAATGCCTAGCAAAGCATGTTGGGGGAGGGCCAAGAATCAAGGGGTTGAAAACTGGGGGGATATAAGTGAAGTTGGAATGGGACGGTAAAAGTGAAAAAGCGTAAGAGGGGGAATAAGAAGACGGGAAGGCTTGAGCAGTAGCATCCAAACCCCTATCCACCCTGCTCGATGCAGCAGATAGGGCACCGTTTATTATCCTCTGCGGTGGCCAGAGCATCAAGAAATTGTTTGAAGGAAAAGTCATAGTATTGCGTGGGCAGGATACTGTCAGGTTGCCCAGGCCTAGACAGGAGAACGATTAGGGTTCTCAACCAAAGCCTTTGGTTCAAAAACCTGACCGCAAGGCAGCGGGTTTGGCGTTGGGCTGCAAGGAGTCCATTTTAAGGAATAAGGTGCCACCCTCATTCCAACCCCCAACCTGGAGGACCAGGAGGCTGAGTTTGTCTGGCCTCTAACCATTGACCAATCTGGTATGAGTGACTCTGAAGGTGCAAAAGCACCACCCAGCGTAGCTCAATGGATCGCTGAGGCACACAAACCATCGCACCACGGTAAGGTCCAGCCTCATTGCGATGGCGGAGAGGTGGTACATGCCATGCATACAAAGATCCGATTACTGGGTTGAGGTTCATAAGTTTGCCCAGCTGCACTGGCCTACACGACTTGGCAGTTGTCCGTATTAACAATACATGCGAAGACAACAATACTACATGGTAACACGCTAGCCGATAAATAGCGGTGTATATATATGGTTCCGGACAATGGAAAGCCGGATGTAATGAAGGTGGCCTACTTTTAAACTATTCAGAAATATTAACCACTAGGTGAGCACGCGTGTATATAGCTCGGACCCCACCAAGGGTGAACGCTGAGGAACGGTTTTGCAAGCCTCATAAAAAGCCACGGTGACGGTTCAAGCGCAATGTAACCCGGACGTGGGAGTTAAGGATGCGTTAGGCAGTATAAACATGTAATTTTTTGAAAAGAAACGTTTCTTGCAAACCACTAATGTGCAAAATAGGCGGCGGTGGGTAGACGCATGGTATTCTTTATTAGTCTGCAAGCGACGGGACGGTCAGAGCAATCATGCATGCGACGGGAATACACGAGCGTTCTAATAGCCACATGTGAACAATTAGTACACTAACCGGAAGTGGGACCATTTATTTATGATATGGCGCACGTAACGTAGAGGCAGACTCGTAGTTGCGGTTCACTTAATTAGTCCCCGCGGATAGACAGGGGCTTCTGGAAGCCACCTATTAAGTGCCGATCTACCTACGGAAGGTGCAACGTAGTAAGTAGCAGCGGTGAAGGTTGCGTGGAGGCGAACCAGTAGTTGCGGATCACCCGTCTAGGCAGCACGCAAACACAGCAATTCTAAGTCTCACATATGAACAGCCGATAGACTTCATGGGGGTGCAACGGAGTAGAGAGCAGCTGCACAGGTTACGTGGAGGCAAACGAGTAGTGGCGGAGCAGTCTTATAGGCATCATGCTATTAGCCCGGAAATTAGGCGGATGCTAGGGAAGTGCCGGTAAGGTACAGCTGCTTTAATACCGGTCACGGAAGCTTTGTTTACCTTTATGGATACGCTTCCGAATTTAGACATTGAAGTACCTAATTTAGTTGCTTGAACGTACGTGTGCATTTGTGCATAGATACGGACGTCAATCTGCATTACATGCTATTCCACCGAAGTCCTGCAGTCCCATAATAAGGTGCATTAACTGAAACTTGTTATGGCGGACCTAGGAATACATAAAATTGTATTAATGCGTACCAGATTTTTATCAACTATTTCGAACGCTTAGCCTGAACATATAAGTTATCATGTAGGTAAATGTCCACGCAGCATGCGTATATCGATAGGTGATATCTTCCTCTATTCCAAATGCTATCTATAATTCATTGCTCTTAAAATCTATACCGTTCATGTGTGCAACCTGACACAGCATGCCTTGACACAAACACGGATGGTACACCGTCAGCCACCATTCATTCTCGACCGGGTTCTCACCTAGGCGAAATCGGATCTCTCAAGTCTAAAGATCCTTTTATCTCTATGGAAGGGTGAGCACTGTGAACTCCGCCTTTTTGTGGACACGACATCTCACAAGCCACGATCCCGTTCCAGCGAAGTGCTGGGTGGCGGTGTTGTAGGATGTGATAGGTCGTCTCCTAGCAAGCACTGACCCTATACAAAGCTACAACTATCTATATCACACAGCAACGTGGCGGATGTGACGCGCTACTGAATAAAGCCAATGCATTTCGATTCACCTTAGTTGAGCGTTGTACTCCATCAAGTGTGTACTGACATCATGATGAGGATTGCAGCACTGCATGGTGTCCCGCCAAGCAAAAGACTTATCAACTTAATATTCGGTTACCGACTCCCAGTGGGCGAGATTCATTAAATATGCACCGCTGCATTGCGTGTAGCATAAGCAGCCAAAGGCTTGGGATGGTGTTTAGGTATTTCATTGCAACCCCTTTACGCACAATCATTTCAAACAAAATGCGTCGGCCGACAGACTAGTGCACAAAAGTCTGTTAGCCGGAACCCACTGAACGGACACCGACAACCTTGGAGCTTAGAATGGCTTCCACTACCGCTCCACCAGTGGTTACCTCGAGAACAAACCAGGTTCAATTAATTTAACAACACAGTGAGAGTCAGTGCTCCTAGGTTCGGACAGACAAAGTGACGCCGAAGCACCCCTTGGCTTCCTCCTGTAGCTGGCCATCGATGGACCCATTTGACCAAATTCTCATAATTTACAGGTGGCGTGGTTCCATGCTGGATTGCTGTTCGTACTGTAATACCTGCGCACACAGTGAGCAAGCCTTAGTAAGCTTTCTTTTCTTCATGAACTATACTGAGAGGCGAACCAAGCGTGTCCTCATTTCGGCAAGTAAGAACTCGTCTCAGCCCTCGGTCAGACAAGCCTGTAGACTTGCACTCCAGCTCTCGCCCCTTGTCCTAATGGCACTGAGTTTTGGTGGCATAGGGTTCGCCGCTATGCACGACGCAGAAGCATCTGATTGTGGTACTAGCAACCGTCACCGCACCAGTCACTGGTATCCTGAAGGAACCTCCTGGCTGGTTCTCAGCACAGTTACCATCAGTATACATGTTAGCTAGAGGTGTAAAACACCGCAGCTACGGTGCCTTAGTACATAAGAGCAACTAGGAAAACATGACATTTGGGAATTCCTCGCCCGCGCGGATTTTATATGGTCCGCGATAGACCTGAAAATGCCAGGTATTTAAATATGTTATAGTTGTCTACCATCGGTTTTAGGGTAAAGGAGAAACCTATGAGCGATTTGATGCCTAAGTGGCAATATTTTCTGCTAGAAACCTTACGTGCCCGATGATGCCAAGTAACACTGTACATTTCATAAGCTACTTACTCTGGCGGAGCCTTCAAATTTAACCGGAGCTACCTAGAGAATACTGTCCCCAAATGGGAAGTGGCCACCGCAAAATAATGTGACACTGACAGTGAATACAACTTGTACAGCGACTTTGCGAAAGGGTTTTCTGTTAGCGTATTACCAGTTTGGACCGGAGGCGTACACGAAACTTTATTAATTGTGTAAAGTGCGTGGTCCTTAACAAAAGTAACCTCGTAGGCGCAACAGAATCTGCATGGTAAATGAACGATGTGATGACCACCCACACATATACTTCCTGAAATAAGGAAATTAATTGCCCGGAATATTAATGTTTAATAACGGTGCATTGTGTGGACCGTGTGTGGCGCTACCGTGGTTCATAAAGTCATTTACAACCGCTATATTATTGTTATATGCCAGCGAAGGCACCTCATTAATGGTTCCAACGGGTAGATAAGCCTGGCTGCCTGCTAGCTCCATTCTGAACTTTGTACGATGATACCTAGATTCATATAGCCCGATACAACCGTAAAATAAAGCGGGTCTATCTCAGCCAAGCCAGCACTTGGTAGCTCCTTTCTAAACTTTGTACGATGGTACATAGTTTCACAAAGCCAGCTGCTACCAAAGTATGCATGGTACATCGCAGCCAGCCATCGTTTGGTAGCTCAATTCTGATCTGTCAAGGCTGCTAACTTAATGTAGGAAGCTGGTTGCTGACATTTTGTAGATGATCCATCTACCAAGCTATCGGTTGTCAGCTTTATACTGAACATTGGATCATGGTTCCTAGATTTTCTAAGCCCAGTGCAACCATTTTGCAACTGGTCTATCTCATTTAAGCCAACGTCGCATCGTTCCATCCTTATCTAGGGACGACGCTACCTGGAAGTGCAAATCCCGATGCAACTAGTGGTTGAATGGTCTATCTCAGCCAAGCCATCGCCTTGTAGCTCTATTCTAAACTTTGGAGAACGGTTCCTAGTTTCCATTTGCCTAATGCAACCATTAGGTAAATAAGCTAACTCAGTTATGTCACTGCTTGCTACCACCAACCTTATTTCTGGAAAATGCCACATACATTCACAAAGTCTACTGCGGCCGCGTTATAGATACCCTATCTCAGCCAATCCTTTGCCTTGTAGTTGTATTCTGAACTGTGGAAGAAGGTTCCTAGATTCGAGTTGCCTAATGTCGCCATTTTGTAAATGGTCTAGCTCTGCGCTGCCATCGCTTTGTAGCACTATTCTGAACTTTGGATAATGGTTCCTAAATTCACTTAGTCTAATGCGACTATTATATAAAGGTCTGGCTCAGTTATGCCATTGCTAGGTATCTCCAACCTGATCTGTGGACGATACTAGTTAATATCATCTAGGAGGTTGGAACCATTTTTCAAACGGTCTATCTTATCCAGGCTATCGCTTATTAGCTCTATTCTGAACTTTGGTCGATGGTCCCTAGATGCAATTAGGCGAATGCAACCATTATGTGAATAGCCTAACTCATGCCACCGCTTACTACCACCAACCTGAATTCTGAACAATGCTACATACACCCACGAAGTCTGCTGCGACCATGTTATGGATGGTCCAGCCAAGCCAAGCCATGGCTCCTTAGCTCTGTTCTGCACTTTAAACATTCGATCCTAGATTCATGTATACCAACGTAACCATTATGTAAATGGTCTAGATTCGTTATGTCATGGCTTTTTAACTGCGTTCTGGTCCCCGGACGATACCACCTAGTATCGCGCAGATTGCTGGAGCCATTTCGTAACTGGTCTACCTCAGCCAAGCTATCGCTTTGTATCTCTGTTCTGAACTTTGGACGATGGTTCCTAGATGCAGATCATAATGCAACCAGTTCCTAAAAGTTTTATCGCAATTTTTCCATTGCTTTGTACTGCAATTCCGCTCTGTGGACGATACCACTTAGTATCACGAAGGCTGTTGGAACCATTTTGTAAATGGTCGATGTAAACCAGGACTTCGCTTGGTAGCTGTATTCTGAACGTTGGAAGACTGTAGGTGGATTCACTTAGCCGTACACAGCCATTTTGCAAAGGGTCTAGCTCAGTTATTCCTCAGCCTCGTAGCTCAATTCTGACCTTTGGATGTTACTACCAAATTTTATGTAGGTCGTTGGGATCATTTTGTAAACGGTCCATCTCATCCAAGCCAACACTTTGTAGCTCTATTCTGAAATTTGGACGACGGTTCCTAGATTCACTCAGCTTTATGCGACCATTTTTACCTAGTCTATCTAAGTTATGCCATTGCTTGTTTCTCCAAGCTGACCTTGGAAGACGCCAGCTGGATCCGCGAAGCCTGCCACTAATATTTCATACTTAGTCTATCCCAGCCAAGCGATTGTTTGGTAGTTTTATGCTGATTTTGTACCATTTCCCATGGGCGTACATATCCCGAGACCCACGTTTTATAGATGGTCCGTCACTGCCAAGCCATAGTTTGATAACTCTGTTCGGAGCTGTGGATCATGCTGCCTAGATGCAAGAAGCCTACTGCTACCATTTGATAGATGGTCTTTCTTGGCCAAGCCATCTTTTAGTAGATCTATTCTGACCTCTGGATGATGCTGGTTAGATTCATACAGCTCGCTGCTGGATTTTATACCTGGTCCGGCTTTTCCAAGCTATCGGCTGGTAGTTCTATTCTCCTCTGTGAACGACACTATCTAGATGGACTTAGCCCGATGTAACCATGTTCTAGATGGTCTGTTTCCGCGAAGTCGTTGCTTAGTAGCTGCCTTCTGATCTGTGGACGAGGATAAGTGCAGTCACGTCTTCTGATGCATCATTGACCAGCTTCAACGACTGCTGCCGTATCAGAACTGAGCCATTCGGCCAACCAACGAAGATTTTTGGCTGTCAACCGACTGCGAATAATAGAATGCAAAATCGGTCTATACGATGCATGAC